>OY757252.1:7797185-8065108 GCA_963584085.1 Pyrausta aurata
AAATGCTTTTGGTCGGTAATATTAGTCGCAACGTGTCTAATTCAGTATTTCGTTTATTATTTCTTTGTCAAAATAGCTGGAATTTGGGTGTTTATTTTTCCATGATATGTAGCATAATTTTTCTATCAGTTTAGTTGCATCAATTCTCGCACGTGTTATAGCATATTCAGATAGTGTGGCCTTCAAATGACATTAGTTACGGGTTCGAAGCGAAACGTCATATGAGTGTGTCCTGCCTTTCGTATCAAATAACGACTTTTTCGATGATTTCTCAGTAACTAATTGTAAACGTTGGGCAATCGTGATTATCATGTTTCGTGGAAACACTGTCTGCATGTAGGCGCACACACCCACTTTTATGGCGCTGACTGGTTGGTTTCACTGGGTTTCATCATTCATTTAGGTTTTTGCACAAACGCCACAGATTTCAGTAGAGTACCTATTAAGATTTTGAAAGTTGTTAGGAATTAGTAGAAATTTCCTAAAGTTTCGGGTAGGAAGCAACCCAAAGGCAAATTGAAACTGAAACAAATGATGTTAAATGCGTCGGACACGCCAGTATTTGTGCGCACTTCAACAACAATGAGGGTCAATTGAGTCGAAAAGTTCGCAAAAATCTTAATAAGCATGATGAATTTACATTCAGAGACGTTAGGCGACTTGCGTCAACCGTTTGGGGAATGACGTCGCTGTTTTTTGTCATCATTATGCATTGGACTTGGAGACAAGCAAGGACATAAAAACAAATCGAGATGAAGCCTGAGCCAGACAAAAACCAACGCCCATTACCAGCAAGGCCTTCACAAATTGTCCAAATAATTCACCATGTGATAGAACAACGAATGACCATACATTTGCAGTTTTTTAACTAGGTAGGGTACATCGAGAATTGTTGTCAAATTGTTTAAACACATAAAACAAACAATATTTTTGTTTTTTTTTGGCATAATGGCACTACGAACAGTGTCGGCTGTGTTGGTAACTAACTAAGCGTACCTACGTTAGTACCTACTTTACGTGCCTGGTTCTTTGTTACGGATTGATGAATGTTTTTTTACCTTACGATACATTTAGTTTTTCTTTAAATCCTATTCTACTGATTCGTACGTAGGTAATGTACTTATTTAAGAAGTATCGATCGATTCTCCTGCACTGGAAAGGACCGAAATATTTTGACGGTGTTGAATATTACATTTTAGTTCACAATTTTTTAATTTGCAATCTCATTGCTCAGTATGTTGCGAATAAAGATATTATTCCGATTTGCAATATGAATTTTGTGAAATAAGTAAGTAAGTATGTTGTAATTTTCACTTAAAAGTTGAAAACTGTAAAATTGAAGTTGGTGCCTACATATGACTACTGTAATCAAATACGTGTTAAATAAAAGAACATTGAATGTTAAATAAAAAATACTTGCTGTAAGTACAGTCCAATCACTTTACGACCTCGAAAACACACACAAAACCTTCAGGTGCGTGCACACATGCAAAGTAAGAAGGCGTGTTCGTATCTATGCACAGCACTAGCAGTGTGCAAGAAAGCGTACAAGCATGTTCGCCTATGTACATACGGTGATGGCCAACACAGGCAAGGGTGTGATTGGTTTGAAAAGCCGCTTGCGCACTCAAGCCGGTCACCTGACCGTCTCGACTCGATCACCCTGCATTACCGAAACGTCACTATCTAAAGCCTTGTATATCACAAATCTGAATCTAAACACCAATACATACGATTTAAAATGCATCTATAAGACATACCTCGTCATAGTGGCGACTAGACATAGCCAGGAATGAAGATTTTCCAGTTTCCAAATGAAACGCCGTATCGTTTTGAACGGTTAGGATATTATCAACTTTATGTTGCTCGTTAGAAGGAGACTATTGCAAGCATGTTTCTAAGTTTAGCGTCATGATGAATCATTATGGCTAAAGGAAGTCCCTCAAAATGAGTGACCCAAATGCCACTCCTCTATTCCTACATAGCTGAGGGCACAGAAAATATAATAGTACTACAAGTGCAAGGGGTAGGTACCCTCAACTTTACAATCAAATGTATAATTTACAGAAGGTAGGTAAAAAAGTATATCAAATCAATAAATGGTGATATTATGAAAAAAAAACATGAATTCCACTTTTAAGTTGCGCTACATCAACCATTACTGTTAGGAAAAAAATTATTATTCCAACAGAATCCCAAAAAATAAAAATATTGCTTGCATTTAAGTAAAAAAAAATTTTTGACCCCGACGTGATTTGAACACGCAACCTTCTGATCTGGAGTCAGACGCGCTACCGTTGCGCCACGGAGTCGTTGTGAAACGTCTTGAAATACTGTATGATATTTCTTGAAAGAATTTATTCGTATTCGTTATAGAATACAATCAATAATGTACAACCATGAACCTACATAGTTTTATTGGATCGACCCACAATTTGACTCACCAATATCAACCTAATAATTTTCTTTTATTCTGAAATCGCTGTGGAAATCAACACACTAAAACGGCCCCGCCACCTATGCACTGTCTAATGAACCAACTCATTGTGTATTGCCGTAGACAAAGCATAAGGCCAGGCAAGTGCACGTTTAAATGTTTTATAGGTGGCGCTACCAACGCACTGAAAATTAGGCTAAAACTAGACTGTAAATTTAAATATTACAGTAATAAAGAAATAAGTTTGTTATTTGTGTTAAAGCACGATGCAGTGCAATTCTGTTTGACCACAATCACGTGTAAAATAGTTAAATGACATATTTTTTACTTGTAGATTGTATTCAGTAATTTCCGTTCCCCCATGCAAGCCCCTGTGGCCTAATGGATAAGGCATCGGCCTCCTAAGCCGGGGATTGTGGGTTCGAGTCCCACCAGGGGTACAGATTTATTTTTGTTATGCACGAAAATTAAAAGCCATGATTAATTTCAACAGTTTCCAGTGTACTTTATTAGTATAAAATAATAACTTACTTTTTGCTATCTGAACATACATAACCCTACTTTTGAGCCCCGCCTCGACACACACTTTTCAAAATATATACCTACCTACCTACTATCTAACAAATAATGAATGCAAGGACTAGTACAATCCCGATGTGAAATTGTATTCCACGTGTCATATTAGCCGCTCCACGCAAAGGCAAACATCGTAATCCAGACTGTCGAATGTAATACCCCACTTGATGCGGCATACGGCAATCATCGTCTGAAACAAGAAACGGAATGAATAAATTCATAGCACTTCATTCATAGGGTGCAAACTGCAAAACACAACTTCTATGGTACACTCGGTGCATTATGCAAGATGTCGGTCTATGAGTACTATTGTATACGAGTGTACCCGGGCAAAATTATAGTTATTTTCGACCGATCGCACAACGGCGCCGTGGCTTAGTTGGTTAAAGCGCCTGTCTAGTAAACAGGAGATCGGGGGTTCGAATCCCCCCGGGGCCTATGGCAATTCAGCTGCCATTATCTTTTTATTTTGATTTCATTATTCTTGTTGATTTACGTTCCTTTTTAACAATTATCATGCATTAAATTGCATTGCTATTAATAAATAAGGTATGAAATTAATTTTCCTATCGAAAGGGATAATAATTCTATGGCTAGTACCTAGTACCAAAAGACGAAGTTTTAGAGCTACAGAAGCTAATAAATATTTTCTCTAAACAAAAATAAACCATGCACTCTTACGCGCACAGATATTCCCCGTGGTCGAAGAAGATACGCTGTAGTACGCCGGGGGACAGAAGTCAGGGGAAGGACACGGGTTGGTGAGATTGAAGACGTCGCTCTCGCGTTCGGGTACGGTGCGGCATGAGCGAACCGCGTCGGCGCCGCGCCAGGAACACACTTGCAGCTCGCCTTGGCCGTCGTTGCGGACCTAAGTGGACAAATGGACGTTTTTTTTATTTTGTTTTTCTTTTTATGATAGAGTTTGGAACTGCAGCGCTGATACATTATTATTTTATAAATGCTGACTAAGTCGATAGAGTTTTCGTCGTAAAATTTTTGGTAAATGATATTTCCGTCAAGAGAATGCTAATTTGAAGTAGATGTCAAATTTAGAGAGTTAGACATTCTTTCCATACATTTTGTGTTAAAATGAAAATAGCATTCTCTGGGCGGAAGAGTCATTTGCTCATTGGTTTACTTACTGCTAGTGGAAACGGCATGTTTCATTTGAATTAATCGGGAATTAAGAAAAGATAAAATGAATAATCTTTCAACAATAGATCTTTATCTATCAAAAGCAATAACAATTATGTGGTCGTATAACTACAGGCATTTCCATGTTTATGACACAAGAATGCGGAGTCGTGAGGTTTATGTAAGAAATAATTAAACACAGCACGACTTTCTAGGAATTAATTAGTGTTAGTTTATTATGTTTTGCACCATTAGAGGACGTTTAACTTGGACATTTAAAATTTACGGAATCCAGTCTCAAACGTTGAGTGTGCAACCTTCACATATACCTACTTACACATAAATACAGAGACAATGCGTTCTATTAATAGAAGTGCACTTATTAAATATAATTAGTAATTTAGTAAAACTTACATGAATATTGACTAACGGTTGTTGTCGCAAATAGAAAGGGTGTATCCGATATGTGATTTTGCGTTTCGGTAGCACAAAGTCTTCGTACTCCACTTGGTCGAAAGAGCTTCCGTTGAAAGGACAGTGGGGCCCGAAGATTCTCGTCGGTACTTCACTCTTCACGACCGAAGCGTCTACGGCTTCGATCACTGATGTCACAGCTGTTGTAGATGTCTGGAATAAAAAAAATACTATTATCTATTTCATAAATTCATAAGGTTTTGACACACTGGTTGCGTTCTGCAGTCCGGTCGATAGAAAAAACGTACCTCAAAACGCATTCAGAGTGTCAAGACCTCAAAACTAAATATCCACGTGCATATAATTAATTAGCAATGTTACTTAGTTATGGATTCTGCCAGTTTAATTAGGTAACTGATAAACCATTACTTTGTTGTAAATAAATATTAATTAATACGCGTCTTTACTAACTTTGATAGTGTTTGGAAGTAAGTAAACATAAATTCTTGGAAGAAGGTTATCGAAATTCTCAAAGTGGGCTAAGTAAATTGTGGATAATAAAAATAAGAACATAGAAACTTATCAAGACCAGGGCCCCTATTTTTGAATCACTCGCTTGGATATGGCGTGTGATATTCAATGTTCAAAGTCGAATTTTGGAATGAAAACCAGTTGTAATCTACATATAAAAATTTGAAAAATCATTGCTCAATTTTGTGAGTACTCACGTCTAGATTTTGAGTGATTTCCGTTGATTTTTTATGTGTTTTTTTTTACGAAAATCACACGCCATATCCAAGCGAGTGATTCAAAAATAGGGCCCCAGCGGCTGAATGATATTGCAGTCGTGTGAACTATAATAACGATTATTGTATTGTTTCCCTATAATTCACAGTCTAGAATAATTAATAATTTTGCTTAGGTACGAGAACGTGAGTTAGATCTTTGAGCCTGTATACTATAAATAGTTATTTACCTAGACTCCGACTCCGATAGGTATTATTTACCAAGTCGAAGTTATAATAAAAGGAGTGGCATGTTCTGACGCCTCCGACAAGAATAGTAAAGTAATGACGTTCAGGAAGTCATCACTTGACCGGAACTAAACTCTTAAGCAAAACTCTTATTGTACGGTGTAAAGACTAATCAGATGCAAGGAACTAGAACACTATAAAACAGTTGATTCTTATGTTAATAGAAATCAAGTACGCACCGTAAGAAACAGCTCAGAGTAGTCCAAATACTCGGTGTTGATGTTCTGAAAGTCTGTCAAGTCTCTTGTCGCGTAAGCAAAATATACATCGAAGAAGCTGGTTCTCAGCGAGAGCAAGAGTTCAGAGGCCCTTTGTAGTTCGGGGGCCGAGGGCCGGTCGCTCGGGCTGATTATAAGCATCATAGTGCTGGGGCCGGCACTGGCCATTAGCTCAACCTCATCGAGAGTCTTTTCTCGAGCGATCCTAATTGCTCGTGACATGATGTTTGGGAGATTCAGACGGTTTGGCCCTGGAAATATTACGTGAACATAATTTAATTTGATCTACAACCAGCCATTCCAAATTCATTCAAATAGTTGTGGTATGGGTATCAGAACTAGGACTCTAACGCCTTACCATGTTTTTTTAAAAATCGCTTGCAAATACGAGATAAAAACGGGAGCCACTTGAAGCAAAAGACGATACGAGGTGCAAGCGACTATGCGGTAGTGTCCGCGATATTAATTTTAGTAAAGCTGCAGAGAGCAGGTTCGGGCAAGGCTTCTTATATTGGCTAATCAATTGCGATTAGGTACCACATGCTCATAAAATTTCTCACTAAACGATTACCAAGTCATGACTATCTGTAGTGTGTGGCTGCGGGTTTTAGAAGTTCATACTATTTCGTCGATCTACGAGTATTTACCTACATGGGTCAGTGTAGTTGCTGATATAGTCGAATACTGCAGTCAGATTGTTGGAGGGCGGCACTATCCACTCGCCAGTGTTTCCATGCAGCAGCGCCAGGGAGCTCCGCTGTAGGTTGATTTCTAGGGCTCCACCGAGCCACCTACAAAAATTCATTATGGTTATTAATACTCAAGCCTACCGCTCCACCTACAAAATGGTATGTTTGTATATTAGTATCTCAATTATTCTCAACTAAATAATTGCAGTTTAACCCCGTTAAAAACGGTTAATTCACTCTTATTTCGTGGGATCGTTTCTTAGACAAAATGTACTAACTATCCATTAATGTCTTCGTAGGAAGACGCTAGGGAGGGACATAGTTTCTTTTCACTACTTTAAAAAATGCTTTTGTAAATCATATGCAAGAATTTACATTTACTGCCAAGATTATCTAATGTACGAAATACCGGTGAACTAGGTCAATAAGATGCAAATATAATTAAAAGATATTTGAATTACGAAGGAATCCGGAATTATTTTAATAAAAAGAGTTGATAGGTACGATCGTGTTTTAGTAGTTTTAGAGCAGCGAAGCGACATCTATTGTCATATTTTGATAACGGTGCGACGAACGTGCGCGTGCCAGACTTGTAGCGCCCCTATCGTTATTGACTATGAACTAACTATTAACACATAACGAAACGCGCTGTTGCTAGCAGTATCAAGGGTGAGCTTGTTACTTAAACAGCATTCATACAAATGTAATGAAGTTCTGTTTTATGACGCTTGGTGGCGACACAGGGTCATGATGATCCAAAACATATTTTATTTCTTTTTTTCTATGAGGGCTTCCTAGACGCTTGTTATAATATTTTATACTCACGACATAAACTGCTCGACGTCATACTGTCTCCAAGCGCCGTCAGTGGCCACCACCATGTCAATTACAGGCACGCTGGAGCTGGCGCGGCAGTCCAGGTGGTTCTGACTGAGGACGTTCGCTACAGCAAATTGATGGATTTATTATTGCAATACTTTGTAGTCCAGGAGCCAGGAGTTAGCAGCTAAATCATAGTCCAAGAGCATATGTTCACATCAATGATGAGAAACACTTACTATCGCCAGTTTTATCGTACTTGCTCCGCAGGTGGTACTAATGGGCAGGATTCAATTTTATCTTCAAAACAATTATTTTTTCTTACAAATGGCATGGATATTGGTCTATGAAAATTTAAAAAAATTTAGTCTTACTTTACCATTCTCCAAGTTCTGAACTGTATTGAACTTTACATCACTTCAATACAGCATGGACGAGTATCACTTGTTGGTAATTTGGATGTAGCGATTCGTTAGAATAACATTATAAGTTTATTTAATTGCTTAAAACATTATTTTTTGTTTTTATAGTGTTTTGTCACTACACAAACTTAATGATATAAATTTCACTTGTACAAAGCAACCGTGACTCTGTGACAGACGAGGAACTCGTCTCCTCGTCCTCGTCTGTCACAGAGTCACGGTTGCTTTTTACAAGTGAAATTTATATTCTCCTACTAGTCAACCATTGGGTGAGGCAAAACAATTGAGGAGTTTTAAAGGTTGTAAAACTGGCCAACGTACTAAATAACTTTACTCACGGACATAACTGACGAACGCTTGCACTGCCGCCTCAGTAATCCTATCCATTTCCTCGCTCGGTACGTACACTGTGATCTGCCTAAGAGCCAGGACTCTAGCGAATCTAGAAGCTTCCGTCAACAGCTGACTGCTTGTATACAACTGGTTGAACAACGCCTGGCGGTTGCAAGCCTTCACTTGAGGGTCGAAGGAAACGCCCTCGTGCGAATAGTACATGTCAAGAATCTGTGAGAGGCGTAACGTGCGTCGCTGCTCGTTCCATCTTTGCGTATAGTTCGCTAAGATTAAACCTGGAAAGTTAATAAAACTTTTCAGTACGACATTTCTTACATAATAAATGTATGTTATATTATATAAATTGCACTTGTAAAAAGAAAACTGTGAACCTGTGACAGACGAGGAATTGAACCCCGTGTCTTACGCAATCCGGGCGTATGCCTATACCACTCGGCCACCGTCACATTAACAGGCCTGTTGAATTTTGCAAGCGCTTCTTAACGCGTAGGCTGCGTGACATCATCAATGTTGTGAGATTGCTCTCACAATATCTGAAGGAAAATATTTTTACAAATATTTTAACAATCAGTTAAGATGATGAAAGCCAATTTATAGTTTATTGCGTAAGACACGGGGTTCAATTCCTCGTCTGTCACAGGTTCACAGTTGTCTTTTTACAATTGCAATTTATATTATTAAGTTTGTATGGTGACAAAACACTATAAAAACAAAAATAAACTATAAATTGGCTTTCATCATCTTAACTGATTGTTAAAATATTTGTAAAAATATTTTCCTTCAGATATTGTGAGAGCAATCTCACAACATTGATGATGTCACGCAGCCTACGCGTTAAGAAGCGCTTGCAAAATTCAACAGGCCTGTTAATGTGACGGTGGCCGAGTGGTATAGGCATACGCCCGGATTGCGTAAGACACGGGGTTCAATTCCTCGTCTGTCACAGGTTCACAGTTGTCTTTTTACAAGTGCAATTTATATTATTAAGTTTGTATGGTGACAAAACACTATAAAAACAAAAATAAACTATGTTATATTAATTTGTATGTTGGTTAGTTTAGCTGGGCTTTGTCTGCACTTAACAATTTTATTGGGCCATTAGTGCGTGTGACATTCTATTCCGTCCATCCACCCTAGGCTTTTCTATAATGCTAGAACATTACATAGACTTCGTTTTAATTGACCTGCATTGCAAGTCATACAAACTAACTCTGGTCTTAAGTGGTTAAAGGTACACAGGTTCTATACAGGCACGCATGTTACAGCATACCTACAAACTATAAATAACGAAGGCTTGTTCAAATATACGATTACATTTTGAAGCATTTACCATCAACACCAGCAAGTATTTCCGCATCGGTGAAATGCCAGTCCACATTGGATGCGTTTAAAGGCAGCAAATAAAAGTCCCTCGGCAGCAAGGTATCGTTCCAGCGGTTGCTGCTGCCAACAACCACCGCATGCGGTGCTGATCCCACCCTGGGGCCTTGGTTCACTACCACTTCGGCTAGGTCCCCTGAAATATGGGATATGGTTCAAAAGTTAGTAGGATTGTTTATTAAGTCGAAAGAGTCCTTCAAAGATTACATAAAGAAAGATATTCGTCGCTAGTTAAACTAGGTCAGTTTTCAAGTTGGTACGTAGGTAAGACAGGTACAATGGATACCTAGATCGACATAGACCTAGACAAAGACCGAAGTGTCTTATTTATTTAGTCACAAAGTATCTACTGTTCATACTTAGATGGAGTAATCATGACAATTAAAACTACTTGAGGACAAACAAGGTAGATAATTTGCGTTAGGATCCTTAGTCATAAGTAATTACCGTTACATTAGAAATGACCTCAAAAAAAAAGACTAATCGTAACTTTTAATACAACGTTACTTGTGGAGTGAGGTCGAAGAACTTGTATCATCGTATAGTTCACGTATCATAATTTATTAATCACACATCAGAGCTATCAAGACCACTATCAAGACTAAGATGATCTTCATGCTCGACTTATTGGCTGCTTACAAAGTTACAAATGATCTTACCGGCTAGCGTGGCCACCCAAATGTTGCTTATATCTGCAGCAGATGGTTGTTCCTTAGCGTTGAACGCCTCTATGTCTTCGTACCACTCTTGTTTCGCTGACGTCATCAAAGGTTCGGCTACGCCCTCCTTGAATATATCTGTGTCGAGGATTTCAGAAACCAACACTCGTTGCGACTCCAGTGAGGCTGCCACGGCTGCGACCAGGGTGCCCGGGGCTATTGGCCCCCAGTCAGTTTGTATCACGCCCTCTTCGATCGGACAACGGCTGTGTATCCTGTAAGATTGATAGTAAGATCTTTAGTGGATTTCAATGGGTGCGTCTCATTTGTTATACAATCATTTGATATAATTCAACTTTAATAACGATCACTTTACATAATAAACATTTGTTATAAAAACACATGATATAATTTTGTTTATCATAACGTTTACTTCACATAATATTCATTTTATATAATACCATTTAGTAAAACGTTTATATCTTATAAAAACATTTGAAATAAAACTTATTTTATATATAGTTCATTTGATATAATTTTGTTTGACATACGCATTATTTCATATAACTATTATTTGAGATAATAACGTTTCAAATAATGATTAATATAACCTTCAATTGGTATAATTTCAATTGTTTTTTTAAAACTAATTATCAAAAATCTGAATTATGTTAACCCCGACTCGCCGTGGTACTTGTCTGTCCGATACTAGAGTGTAATTTAGAAGCCGGAGGCGCGGAGGGAGAGCAGCCTCCGCCCGCTGTAACAAGGGGCAGGCACCCGTGCGAGCCGGAGCGGCTGAGGCTGGTCGCCGAAGGCCGAAGGCCGAGGCGACCAAAAAGCCGAAGCTGTGGAGGTGAGCGTGGGTGACTGCGCTTTGTTGCGCAAGGGCGGAGAGGCTGCACTTCCCGAGCGCCGGAGACGTGGAATCAATGATGCATGTGTGCTTGCTTGCATGCTGCATGCCTGCTTGCATGCTGCATGCCTGCTTGCATGCTGCATTCTTGCTTGCATGCTGTATGCCTGCTTGCATGCTGCTTGCCTGCTTGCTTGCATCATTGCCTGCATCCTGCAAGCTTTGAATAACCTAGCAGCTGCATTTTTTTTGATGTTATTGTTTTTATATTATATATGATATCATATAAATTGGAGTTTATATGAAGTTATCATTATATGTTTTAAATACTATTTAAAAAGAGTGTTATCGTACATGAATGTTATACTAAATGTTATTATACTAAATAAACATTATTTGTTTTAATTATTATATCATGTAAATGTTATATTAAATGTTGTTATATCAATTGATTTTAGCTCAATCGTTTGTTATATGTTTTAAAATTATATTATTCAAAATTATATCATTCCATCATTATACTAAAAAAGTGTTATATTAATCAAAATTATATCATGTGATTGTATATGTTTTGAACTTTATATGATATGTTGTTATATTATATATTACACACCCGATTTCAATAAGTGTTAGGTGGTAGCCCATAAAAAAACATATCATTAACTCTTCCCGCAACACAGGCTGCTGCTAACAAACAACTTTCGTTCAGCAGTTATTTCGCCACTTCAAGTTATATCCCCTTATACTAAACCCTTAGTACCAGGCTTAGAACCATAATGACAACGTTCAATAATGAAGAAGATATTAACTTAAGTAATGGTTTAACTGATATTGTCTTTTTTTGTAATATGGGGCAGTTTTAGATATAGCAGAAATAAGATATACAGAGAATTATTTACTGACCTACCAGGACTTTGAGTAGCCATATTCTGTCTCTGTTCAGCAGATAGTGGGCACGCAACGTTCTCATCTCCTCTCTCCCACTGCCGCACAGTCGAACTCATCATTCTGTGCAGTAAACACTTCTCAGATAAAGGCAGAATGTTATCCACTTCTAGAAGATTCTGTGTCGGCAGGAACAGATCCATGAAGAGCTGGTATCTATGGAACTGAAAACCCCCTGCTCTAAACGGCAGAAGAAATTCAGTTTCTACTGCATTCATAGATTCCTCAATGCCGTCTAACCGAACACTGAAAAGTTATAAATTGCAAGGGTTACTTAAAGTTCTTTATCTTTAATTAAGAAAATAATAAAGTATTTAATTATTGTACCTTCGGAGCAACGAAGTGCTAAACAGCCGTATGTCAAGTCTAGAATTGAGCTCAAGTTTTCTCAGTAAGGATATGTAGACGTCCAAACGTTTCGGCGCCATGAGAGGCGGTCCACCGCCCCTGTAGCATTCTAGCAGATGGTTAGGTATCCTCGGAACTATAGCACCTTCACTCACTGATCACGGAAAATAACACAATTAGAAGTCATGGCACGCTAATACTGAAATATCATGACTGGCATTTTGTAATAAAAAAAGGAATAAAGCAGACTTTTCTTTAGTAACTCACATGAAAGAAGCACCAAAAAAGTAAGGAACTTATAGTAAACATTAAGGCAATAGTTCATTTTGTCGTTAAATTATTAGGTTAATGTGAGACAAAATAAATCATTGCACGCATTGTACTACGCTTGGTACAAAGATAATGCTGAATACAGGTGAGAGATAAGATAATGAATCATTGAGAATACAATTTGCGATAAAGGGCACACCTAATTTAGTTGTGTGGGTTTAATAAAAGGATATATATATTATGAAAATATGTTTATTCCACAATAATTACATGTGCAATTCTTTCAACCTTTTCATCAATTTGATAATAGATGCCATAAGGTTAATTAGAGTACCTGTGTTTTAAATTATTTAGCCTAATGTATAAGCTAGTACAAATTAGGTCCATAAAATAACTATGTATAAACAAAGAATATCCATTCCTTGAATTAATTATGAAGGTTGTTACATTTTCGAAAGGGTTGATAGTTGCATAGCAAATAATACTAAAACATATGGGATTGATAGTTGCCGGCTGCCTAAGCTAGGACTTCCATAGCAAGGACTGCCCCAGTACCAATTTAAAAATTTACCAATGATTTCCTCCTAAAACTAAATATTATGCAATGTTATTTGGAATGAATACAAATTTATATTAAAAACATGTTTTGAGAGCTTGTGTGGACTCTTTCATATATCTATCCAATACAATAAAATACACAACCAAATTCAAATACTCAAAATTGTTCATGTTCATAAATGCACAGACAAATGTTCAGTTGCATCATGATATCAACACCAGTGGACCTAGTTTGAGTTTTTCCTCCTCACGTTCGATTGCGAATTTGCGAGCGCGTTATAATTTTCAAACATTTTGTATGGAAAACATAAAGTTGAGGGTTTTCATACTAAATTTCTAAAACATTAATCTAAAAAGTTAAACTAGGCCCTTATAATTTGTGTCACAATTTCTGAACAAAGTAAGCTTGTACCTTCAAGGCATAGGAACATTAATAAGAAACAATCTTTGATGGCTAACTATAGATTAATCTCATAATAAAATAAAGATTAATTGATAAGAGATAAAAGGTGTTGTTCACATTGTTCTTGGCATACTATTTTATGTATGCTTTTGGTGTAAAAAATACTACTAACATGTTTGTGACACCATGAGCATTTAGTCCATGTGTCTTTACCAATAATTCCTAATCAGAAATATACATAAAATAATATGTTACATTAATCAACCACAGATGTATATTGATGCAGATTTAATAATCTATACTGTGTTCTTTCTACATGTTATACCTTCTCATATTGTGTTATTTATTTACATTTAGACAATAGAAACTCATATTAAGAAACTAGAAAATAATGTTCACTACAATTTAAAAATAATTGTACATAATAGTTTTAAGTATAAAATAATTGTTATTTTATTGTTCTTTAGTAAATGCTATATTTGTATTGGCAGAATATTAAATAAAATACATTTAATAAATATTATTATCGTAAAACTAATTTAGCAGGTTTCCCGTCAACTTGCCTAGATGAACCGTGTTTTAGGGTGAATTCCCTTTTAATGTAAGCAAACAGTAAATCTGTTATGAGGAATATTTGAGCGGTGGCGAATGATAGGGTAACTCCGAAGAAGAAGTTAGCATTGGCAGAGCCAGAGTATATCCAGAGGTGCCATACTGTTGGGCCCAATGCTGATGTAATGATGAATGCGCATCCCACAATGAATTTTTGCTGCATAACTGAAAAAGAAAGTTGATAATATGTTAGATCTTGTACGCAAAATTATAAATAGCACTATATCATGTTTATGTATATGTTTTTAGGTGTAAAGCCTCACGGGTGCATAAGCCACTTCCGACCGCATAAACCAAAGAATGGCAAAGGAATGTTATATGATAAAAATCTGCAAGAAAAAATACAATAATAAGCTATTAAAAGTGATCAATAGTACTTACAAGTAAATAGATGCTTCCACATAGGTAGCAGTGCCAGGTAAAATCCAACATCACCAATGCAGGGATAAGATCTGAATATGGTGGACAATGCAATGAGCACTGTTGCCAGTAGCACAGGTTCTCTCTTAAACCTCAGAGTAAGCGGAACCACATACAATGCCAATGCATTGATTTGGAATGCACAGACAAACAACAGCCTAAAATGCTCAAACATCTCTGTGAAGAAGTACCAAAAAAGACCAATGTTGGGCTTTAGGTCTGGCACTGTCAGTCTGAAACAGAAAAGCAAAGAAGTTCATAAAAATATGTACCTATGTATGTATAGAAAATATTACATATTTCTTGATAGAAGAAACTTGTTCCCTCTTCTTTTACAGATACTCACATAAATCCATATGTATTGTAGACATACTGATAAGAGCCATCCATTATGTATGCAGAGATGTAAATAAAGAAACCCCAACAGAGCACAAATACCAACAATGTTCTTATGTAGGAGCACTTGTTGCACCCCTTATTGACATCTGCCAAGAGTATAGCAATGGGAACAATCAGAAGAACTGGATACAAGGCTTGGTGTGTAGCGAGGGCCACAAATATGCAAGCCAATACTCTTTGGCCACTGGAAGCTCCCAACAATGATGATGCCACCAACAAATTCTGAATAACAGTTGTTGTCATACCAGCACAGTTCAACACAGAATATGGATTGAAGAGATAAACAGATAAAACATATTCAGATGCTTCATCCAACTGGGTATCATTCAAAAGCATTGTCTTTGATTCATCAGCTGTTTCAGTAACATTATTTTCTTGAGCCTCCTTGAAAATTCTTATGAAAGATTTCGATGTTTTATACAGTAGATACGCCGTGAGTAGGTCCAAAACCGTGAATATAAGCGGTAATAAGTATGGTACCTTCTTCAATAAGTAATGAAAACATACTAACATTAGAGGGGATTCATGGAAGGAATCACCATCGTACGGGTTTATACTTCGATCGTACAGATACACGCCTTCTACCAACCTCTTCCATGAGTTCAGAGGAGTCGCTATCTCCACTCTATTTGCTATTGTTTGCCAATAATCTAAATGGATCAGCCAATACCTCACTAAGCCGGCGACTAAGAACTTTAATAGTACTGCCATATTGTCAATATCTCATTATAATACTTATGCAGTTGTAGTGTAAATAATGCTAATGTTTTCTTTTATTACTGCACGAGACTTTTCCTCAAGAAATCTGAATTTCAGGAGAAAATAAAATAATATTTTCAGAAATATCTTTCATTTAAATTCGACAGATGTCAATTTATGACGTTTTTAGTTTTTCTTCCTTTGTAAGTTCCACAAGGTAAAGGCTAAGGTCTGAGACCGTGCTGCCTAGTTATGTTTATGTAACGTTATCGTTATTATGCTTATTTCTTCAGTCAGCCAGCTAGCAAAACAGAACATCAGGGTGAAGGAGAAAGTAGTGGAGAAAGTCGGGAAAGGGAAAATAAGTCTCTTCAGTATTTTTTATCACCATTAAATAGGACTTAAAACCAATCCTAAAACCTAACTCATTGAGAAATGTGACAATGGCACATATTTCAATGCTCAACGACATTTTTACCATCATGTTTTAATATAAAAATAGGGTTAGTTATAGTTTGGTCACTTTGGCTGGGGTGATTTTCGCACTTAGCCTCTCGATTGGGCCATTGTGCGGAAATAACCATTGAGAAAGTAATCACTACGTTCTTGAAATATTGCTTATAGGTGTTAATAGGTCTCCTCTCTGCGCTGATATGTAGGTATATGTTGAAATAAGAAAAAGTAATTTATTTTACCCCTACATCTTCACTTATTCTTCACAGAAAGATAAAGAGAGCGACAGAAAAAATAAAATTACATCTGGACATTCCCCAGCGCTAGACTGGATATATGCTGGGATTGAACAGCTTCAGTAATTATAAACTCAGAAAGTCAATGGTAATTAAGCACTCTTTATTATTATGTATTACAAAAATTAAGTACATATTTTATTTTTATACAATACGTTACATATCACAGACAAAGACATCAACACCGTAGCTACCGCAGGTACATAATACATAACGGTAATAAAAATACTTGGTAAAAATAATACAGTTTGAGTTTACGCTTGCGAAGCAACAGGGAATAGTTGATCGTAAGGTACTTTGAGGAATATCTTATTGGCAACGCGGATCCCAATTTTGTTCCAGTTATTCTGGACATAAGGCAGCAGCTCCCTGTAGAGTAATCTCCAATTTTGGTTGGTGAACCTGTTACCCAGTTCAGCTGTAACATGTGAGAAAAATATATGTTAGTAATTAATTAAGTATAATGCATAATTACAGTTACTACTTACTACAGTACACATAACTGTACTAAGGCCTGTTCACACACTCACAATGTCTAAAATAATATTTAATTATTCGTTGGTTAGTGCTTATTTGTAGGTGACAGGCTCCTTCGATACTTAAGTATACAGTGTGTTTTGGATCGGACCTCCGATACTTCACCTACTATTTGTGTGTGTGTGCTACAGACAATGAAAATGAAACGAGTTTGAATGAGCACCGAAAGTTGTGCAAAGTAAATTTTTAAAATGCCTCTCACTCAAGAGGAATGAGGGATGCGACCCTCCTTTGCCTAATATTTTACCGATCGTAGAATACGTGGGTGAAGTATCAGAGGTCCGATCCGAAACACGGTGTATTTTAATATACTTATATAGATGTATGGAAATTCTTAAAAAAAACGAAAAAGCAAAACTGAATCATCGACATAAGTAGGGAAAAAAATCTATTTGTTTTAAGTCATCTTGTAATAAATGTAAGATAAGCGCTATTACGTTTTGTTTAGATGTTCTGTTATGTTCCAGTGCACAGATATGTATTTCCTAATTTATGGTTACTGGTGTGTGACTACCAGACTAGGTACCACAAAACATGGATTTTTAAATAATTTTAATTGTTATGCGCCTAAATCATCTAATTAGATTTGCACTTCCTCATAGTAAACATACACGGTGAATGATGTACATTTTAAAGGTTGTTTTTATTGTTTTTGTACCTACTAAAGCATGCGTTCAAAAACAGTGCAGGTAACACAAATTCATCGTGCATTCAGTTAGCACGGTAGCGTAACTATAACACTTTAGTACCTTGTCAAAATAACAATTCATCCGTTGACCTCAGAAAGGATATTGGGGCGTTTTACACCACGAGAAACACCTATCAGAACAGAAACCTCTCGCAAACAAACTTGTTACTTTGAAATAGTCCCTAGAGTACGTAAGTATTAAATTTTTGTATGAAATATTACCCAATAACACACAAAGGTTTATGAGAAAACTTTCTCTTTGGAAAGAGTTCGCCCTAAAAACTTCTAAGTATAAGTAAAGGTAAATCACCACTATTTTCAACTTACTCAATTCCTTGCTGTCTGGGTTTTCATTGGTGAGGTATGATTTCATGTTTCCGACGTCAGGCCGCATGTAGAATTCAGTTATGCGTATAAAAGTTCCATCATCCTTCTTCTCAGGAACACCGTCAAGTTTCCAGGTGTAAACTAAATCAGCTGAAACAAGAAATAAACACTGTTGTTTAAACGGAATATTATCAAGAGGTAGGTATAGTTTACTTGCAAGCTTAGGACAACACGTTTGGTGCAATGGTTAGCGCTCCTAACACGGTCGCGGGTTCGCATCTCGCAGGGGGCAAATGTTTGTGTGATGATGAGCGATACGATACAAAAATGTGTACTAAGTCATGGATGTTATATCACTGTATATAAGTATTTATAGGAGACGCCCCAGTTATACTCGTTGTATGGTAAAAACAAGGATGAAAACCGTACTTCGAAACCAGACAATTGGTGTGCTGTCTGGCGCATATTTATTTATTTATTTCTATATACTACCATCAATATACTACTTACTAACTATCATTTATAGTATGACTATAAATGATAGTTCATTTGGTTATATTGAGGTAGTATGATTCCCGTGCCCGTAACTGATGTATCACATAGTATAAATGTCAAAATTGCAAATTAAGTAACGGTAGATAAATTTAAACCAACATCTGAGGTCTCTGACTCTGCAACCTGCCATTTGAGTTTAGGGATCTTGTCTAGAAGTCTAGAATTATTGAACTGGTGTTAAAAATTTTGCTATATTGCACCATACAGCCGAGGTGGGTCGCTAACGCATCATAATGTTGAAATCAGTTAATTGTTTTGTTGTAAGACTATAATATTATTACTCCGACGGCTGTTACTATTATCAAACTATCTTGTATAATATTTAAGCGTATTATGTCCGTAAATGCAAACGCCAAAAATATTTACTCATGTTTGTACTGAATTCCCCGTTGGCTTGGATTTGCAGCGAGTTGTAACGTCCTTCTCCGATATATTTCCCTCTGATGCTGACCCTTGGTGTCGTCAAATCCAACTCCAAGTGAAACCTATCTTCATCAGCACGAAGCCTGGCAATCAAAGATAAATACAGTCTCAGTATAAATGATAAGTAAAAAAAAACACGGAACTTTTTCATGAGTTGTTATAATTAAGTTTTTAATTTCAGCTAAAATGGCATGCTTCCGTGGTGGAACAATTAAATGTGTTATTTTTCCGCGAATTCATCTTATAGCCATTTGAAAAAGTTGAGGGTGTATAATTTAGCTTCTTCTTAGAACGCACAGCTATAATTTTGTAAATGGATACCCTTCTTGTAATGCACTATCATACCTTCTAAATAATTATATATATTATTCTTAAACTTTGTTTACCTCGCATCATGCACCGTCGATTCCTTTAATCCTTCCACAGAAATATCTTTGGCTATTAACTTTGCATAGATCTGCAAAAAAGTATAATTTGATGAAACAACTCACAGCAGGTCTACGTGTAGAGCTTTATTAAACCCGAGAGAATCGATATATGGATCATCATGGATACTAAAACACCTAGTCCTTTAAGCGTTTTTCGTGGGAAAGTTTCTTATTTTCACTATCATTTGGTTATATTTGAGAAGTATGTGATTATTGCTCTGTTTGTGTACATTATTCACAAAATCGATTACTTAAAATTATCTTTCTATTACGATAGTCAAATAAAAAAAACATAAGTAGGTACCGTATGTTTTTTTTAATTTTCTAATTTGTTTTCGGCTCTGTTCTATTTACAGCAATTACGTTTGCTACCGTCGATATGTAGACAGGTAAGTGTTTTAATAATTTAATGATTCTACAACATCATGGAGATTAAAACACCTATATTTTATAGTGGAAAAGTTTCTTGTTTCCATAAAGAATATGTATTTATCATAGCGTATTTATAAACACTATCATCTGGTTATATTTAAGTAGTATGATACCTGTCCGTGTCCGTAACTAATTTACGTGCAGTTAATAGTATACATTTCAAAATTACAAATTATAGTAAAAGTAGTTTAAGCCATCATCTGAGGTAACTCTACAACCTGCCATTATAGACCTACCTACGGCTTTACCACAAATAAATAAACAAGGATTGAACAACTTAAATGTTATGCGGCTAAAGTGAAATGTATGTTAGTTACCCTTATGTCATTTGACTTGACGTTGATTTACCCATAGAGAAAGAAAAAAATCTTCGCTTTAAAAAGAGCGTGCTACTTAGTGAAATTCTATAGGATTTGACAGCAAAAGACCATATGACAGCGAGACCGTTTTTTAAGAAATAATGGATTTAGTGGAAACGTCAAGTTTCCGTCGCTGGAATTTTTGAAAAATTATGAATGGATAAAGTTATAATTTAAGTTTTGTATACCAATTTCAGATGAAATGGCTTGTGCTATAAGCAACTGTGAAGTGCGCCGAGGATACAATCCCGAAAATCATACTTTTCACCAGTAAATAAGAATCATTGATAAAATTTTGAATTTCAAATTTCACAAAATTTGTGAGTGAAATTGACTCCGATGCCAAATTGTACAGTAAATTTAGGATTTCCTTTGTGATTTGCAGCCATATATCAAAGTTTCCAATACAATAATTCAGATATTTTCAGTAAAATAAGAAACCGTTTCTTTACACTAGGGCTTGACTAAATGATGACGGCATCAGTATCGATAATTTTTTTGTCAGATTTTTTTAGGTAACCGAAATTCTTGCACAGCTTCTTCTCAGCAGTGGCCTACACAACTGTCCCGAAGCTGTGCTGTGGTAAGGTCTATGTAAGAACGTGTATAAGTGCTTCTAGCAAGTCTTCATCTATCTATACATATAATCTTATATACATATAATAATATATACATATATAAGACTGTAAAAGTTCGATTTCTGTACATTGAAGATTTTTATGAAAAATTGTTACAGGGGGTCTTAATTACCGTAATAGAAGCCAAAACAACAATTTTTAAAATTTTTGTCTGTCTGTCTGTCTGTCTGTCTGTCTGTCTGTTTGTCCGGGCTAATCTCAGAATCTACTGGACCGATTTTGATGGGGCTTTTTTTATTTGACTCAGCATCACTTGGAGAGTAAACTAGGATAGAAATAATCACGCCGATAGACTTAGGGGGTAGGCAGAAAATATATATATATAAAAGAAAGTCGTGTTTGTTACAACACTTATAACTTGAGAACGGCTGAACCGATTTGGCTGAAAGTTGGTGGGGTGGTAGCTTAGAATCAGGAAAAGCATATAGGATACTTTTTGTCCCGCTAGACGGGGCCGGGGCTGGGGTAGCACGGGACCGGGACGAAACGGTGGGGAGGTAGCTTAGTACCAGGAGAAGGACATAAGATACTGCATATAGGATACTTTTTGTCCCGCTAGACGGGGCCGGGGCTGGGGTAGCACGGGACCGGGACGAAACGGTGGGGAGGTAGCTTAGTACCAGGAGAAGGACATAGGATACTTTTTATCCCGTTCGATGGGGCCGGGGCTAAGGCGGGACGGGGCCGAGGCGAAACAATTTAAAATAAATGTGGGTGGAAATGAATCTGTAAAGTGTTTTAATTCAATGTGTAGTGTTTCCTCCATATTGGTTTGTATAAATTAAATGAATATTTGGTACTTTATGGTACTTGCCAAAGTATAACAAAACAGTGCCATGAAAAAATTTATATTTAGATCCATTTTTTCCACACAACAAAGTAAAATGTTAGTAAAGTAGTAGTTTTTTTTGTGGCAAAGTAGTAGTTAAAAGTAAAGTAACCATATTATCCTATCAAACAAAGGAATTCCTAATCTAAATACAAATTGTGAACGTCCAAATAATCGGTATGGTCATCATAATAATTGATCACCTTTGATGTACCTACTACTTGCTTCTTATTGTTGTAATATGGCCAATTTTAATGATAAGTGAGTACTAAAATGTACTATATAAATACTTTATATCTTGCGTACTTATAAGTACTTAGTACTTAAGTATCTTATTTGTAAAATCATAAGCCTATAAATTAAAAATTCTATCCAAAGTCACTATTCCACGCGGACGAAGTCGCGGGCACAGCTAGTACATAAATAAATTTATTTTTATTTTAAAGAAATAGGTTGTCTTGTTTATCAAATACAAAGTATTATGTTATTAAAGTGCATTTATTAATTTTTATATAATTTATTTTTATTTTTAACCCTTTCAGCGCCAGAATATTTTGATATTTTTATGCTGTATGCCGTCATATATATAAGCAGCTACGAGATAAATCGTACTTGGCATAGTAGAACATAAATCCATTCGACTATGCCGACTACGAGTATAGCCGTATACTCGTATCCGTTAATTTTTGATTCAATTCACATGATTTATCGTAACCTTGTCGATAAAACTTGGACCACCATAAGATACACATCACTATTAAACGCACACATGCACACAGACTTTTTGGTTTCGCTGAAAATCCGCCTTTGTCATTCTATACTTTACTACATTCTATGGATTTACCACAAATAAATAAAAAAGGATTGAACTAATTAAATGTTATGCGGCTAAAGTGAAATGTATGTTACCCTTATGTCATTTGACCTAATTGATGTTGATATAAGTTAAGTTAGCCTGTAAGCATCCCACTGCTGGGCAAAGACCTTATTACCTCAAATGTGAGGTAGTATGAGCCATACTCCACCACGCGGGCTCAGTGCGGATTGGCGGAGGGGTGTTTGCAAGGCATGCGACCAACCTTGCTGTCAGATTTTATCAAGCCGCCTATAGGGCCTCTGACTAGGCTTAACGACTAATACCAATTGATATTAGCCGGGACCAACGGCTTAACGTGCCATCCGAAGCACGGAGATGCTCGTGATATACGTCACTTATATGGTCGGAATGGTCACCCATCCAAACACCGACCGCGCCGTAAGTTGCTTCACTTCGGTATTACTGCCAAAGCGCTGCCACTACTGCGCTACGAGCACCTCTGTTGATATAAACTAGCCATATTATATTTCAACAGTGGTCCAAACCATAGAATTATAATCCCTTAATATTAATTTTATGGTCCAAACTTAGTTTATTTATTTGTGGTAAGGCTGCTAGTATTGTGGTGTAAGATTTTACCTGGTTATTTTTATACTCTATGCGTAAATCTTTCTGATTGTACGGGTCTACTGATGGTACGTCCAAATCCGGGATACCTCCAGCCAGGGCAGCAAGGCCGTCTTGCACAGCCTCCACCAAGCAGTCGTTAACGTCTTCAGAATTTCTATCGCATACTTTTAGGTAATTCTCTGAAAATGAAATACGTGTATCAGCCAATAAGCGTGCGTGGTAGACCGTAGATCACATAAACTCTTGGTAAAAAAAATTACTAAAGAATTTTGTTAACATAAGAAACGATGACTACAGTTTTTTGTGAGCTTACAGCCAAATTCAGTCATGCTATTGATCCAAGTAAGTATTGATCTTACTCATTCATCAGCCCTTTTTTTGTCGGGAGGTACAAAAACAAGATATAAAGTAACACAAACATACAGGGGCGTACGTACTGTTGTATCTATTCATGAGGACGGAACTAATATTATCCTACCTTACAAAGTTGGTCAAGGTCGAAACATAAGTCCATCATAAAGTACAGTCTTATGGTCACATCAGGGTCTTAATTCTCATGTAGTTCGCATAAAAAATACCGATCGAATTGTCTTTTTAAAGCAAATACAGTTTTTTGTTTTATCAGGGTCACGATTTCTGTGCATTTAGATTTTTTTCGTTCGGTAGTTTTTTACGTGTGGATATACCACATAAGGTAAAACGGTAAAACTTATAAACTAATTACCACATGGAAAAAGTTCGATTGACGCGAGAATCGAGGCCCAGGATAGAACTTAGTTTTGAAAGGATTTCCAAATAGAGACTCATTGCTGTAGTGTCCGTCGTGGTCGTGGCATACTCGAGGACAGGAGTATATTCATAAATAGGAGTGATCCTACTTCTATTGATACTTAGTATAAATGTCAAAGTTTGTGAGGATGGATGGATGCACGATTGTTTGTTACTCCACGCAAAAACTGCTGAATGGATTTTGATGAAACTTTACAATAATATGTGTACTTCATACACTGAAATAGCACATAGGCTATAATTTATGGTGATATTTAATGAGATCCAATATTTACGCGGATGAAGCCGCGGGGAGTCGCTATACAAGCTTGTTCTTACAAACAAGCTTTAACAAAGGATCCTTGCACAGCATCTGATAAGTTATGGATATCGTAAAGTACAGTGAAAATCTTATGAAAATATCTACCAGTTTGAAGAAAAACGACAGATCATGTTTTTCATCTATACTTAATATTATAAAGCTGAAGAGTTTGTTTGTTTGTTTGAACGCGCTAATCTCCGAAACTACTGGTTCGAATTGAATAATTCTTTTTGTGTTGGATAGTCCAGTTATCGAGGAAGGCTTTAGGCTATATAACATCACGCTACGACCAATAGGAGCAAAGATATAGTGGTAAATGTGTAAAAAACGGGAGAAAGAAGTCACTATTCCACGCGGACGAAGTCGCGGGCAAAAGCTAGTGCAAGAATAAAGAAGAAGTGGTAACTACTACAACTAGCAAAAGGGCGACAATTATCAGCGTTACAAATTACAGGGCTGACTGGACAAAATAAGTAACAAGAAAATGATACTACACTTTATACAAAGAGCTGTTTACTGTCGCGGAAAATATCATAACTAGCAATTAAAGTACGTAATGTGCAAGGTCAAGTCCAAGATGAACTCAAGAAAGTTGTTTTTAAAAAAACATATCTACATTCGAAACACTTCCAAGTCGAATTTTGTTGTGTAGAATGTAAGTACTTAGGTACGGGCGGGTCGGGCGGAACAATATTTTTTTTGTTTTTACTATGAACGATGTAGCTTACGAATATCATCTTGCATAATGGATAGTTTTATTCTAAAATAGCTTTTACCCGCGACTTCGTTCGCGTGGACTTCAGGTTCGTCCCGTCTAGTAGCGCAAAAAATGTGTTTTTTTACGACCTCACATTAGAAACCTCAAAAATTGTAGCCTATATGTTATTCTGATGTATAAGCTATATTGTGGTAAAGTTTCATTCAAATCCATTCAGTAGTTTTTACGTGAAAGAGTAACAAACATCCATACATCCATACAAACTTTCGCCTTTATAATAGTATAGTAGGACTATGTAGTTGCAAATCGGTATCAAAACATCTTAATTAATGTAGGTTAAGGTCAGAATTAACAATACTGTTTGTTTTAAATAATCGAAGGCACTTACCAATGTCAACAAATCCATTGCATGCAAGAGTGGTCGCCAAAACTAGAATATATTTTATGAGGAACTTCATTCTTTTAATTAAACACTTGAAGCTGTAAAATAAGCTGTAAAATAAAATAAATTATTATTTATTTTCTACGCGAGTAGCGTGACCGAGAGCCAGGCTTCGTGTGTTGACTGCATGAGCGGTCAGCTTTGGCCGTTGGGGCAGATTGCATAAACTCTACCACGCAATGTCATCTACTAGTCCTACGGAATACACAAATCGTGATTTCTTTAATGATTACGTCAATCATTCTTAACAATGACGCCGGTTATGGCAGCCAATTGAACAATCAGCCTTGCAGTTAAACATCTATTTATTTAATTAATGAAGACAATTACTTTACTCCTTTATTTATCTAAGGATTTTGAAAAATAATCACTGAAGTTAAAATAATGAATAGGTAAAATATTTTTTTATATTTTGGAATACCCAACCCAAAGCAAAGGTATGATAAGTAAGTTATATGTACTTACTTACTTACTTATACCTTAAATATCGCTCGCCAGCAGAGTAACTATTTAGGTAGAGACGCAACTTTAACATCACCTAAGATACTACCGTCGTATGTCCTACTACCACTCTTAAAAAAGCTCTACACTACACTTTCGTTTAGTTATGAATACTATTTGTACCTACAATAAATACTTAATATCCTTTTTATTTGTGTTTGTGCAGTAGGTAGTCAAGTTAGTGTTTACGACAAGGCTTTATTTTAGTAAATAATAGCGAGACCGACGAGCGAAACTAATCGACCTAGACCATTATGTCATAGCATGGTATTGAGCTCCGTCTGAGAAACCAGTCTAATAGGTTACTTAATTACTTACTTATGCAGAAGGGAATCGCACCGACAAATGTTGCAAAAAATTATAGGTTTTAGAAAAAACAGCATCAAACCATAATACAATATCAAAGAAGACTAATTTAATGCCTGCTTAATACTCAGCAAGGTAGCTAAAACAATAAAAAGTTGCACGAAACACGTCAAACTCGTTTGACCCTACAACTTGTGATGCCCAATACTAGGTCATCTTATCTGTTGAACAAAGATTGTACACAGATATCGCCTTAAAAATAAAACATAGCAATTCAGCCTCCTAGAACTTTGCACAAAATTGTTATAAAATTTGTAACACCTTTTCAAAAAGCATAGCAATCCAGTCTCTCAGCAACTTAAAGACGAATAAATTTTAGAACCGATTCCAGTTTCATTGCAATTCGGAATAAAAAAGATAATAAGAAAATATTTTATTATGAAAAATAATAAACGAACAGTAAGATAAGCTTAGAGGGTTGAATCTGAATAGTCAAGTCGAGCTAGCTCGAGTGGTTGGGGCAGGCTACCCCGGGCCCCCCTTGAATAGAGCACGCCTTGCCGTGGCGAGGGGGCTCAGTAGCCTGTCGCAATCCAGCGGCAGGTGACGCCAAGATGCTCTGTGGAGAGTGCCGCTGCGACTGTTCCCGTATCGGGCGGCAGGGGCACTAGTGAGTCGCGTCTGTCCATTGAGCGGCGGCTCACCGAAAGTGATGCGACTCCCAGCACCCCAGCAGGTCTCTGGTCCTCTTGGCGAGCCCGGCGAGCAGTTACCCTGTCGTCGGGCGTGGATCCGTCTGGAGTGGGATGAGATCTCCTCACCCCACTCCGTGGAGATCCGCCCTCCTGCTTAGAGGGTACGTTGCTTAACAGCATTTCCTGACGTAAAAAAAAAGGCTATCCCGGGCAGTCGCCTCGCCTCGTATGCGCAAGACTTAGGTTCAAACTTCAGTCCCAGCTACAGAAATTTATCCCCGCCTTCGATATTGTTGTAATTATAATTAAATTAATATGCGCCCGACAACACACCAAATTGTCTGGTTTCGCGGTAGGAATTTTCTTCCTGTGTTACGAAATACCAGACAACAATTATGACGGGGGCGTCTCCCAAAAATACTTAAATACTTTTATCATCCACGACTTAGATACAAATGTTCGCGCTCATCACACAAACATTTGCCCCTAGCGGGATTCGAACCCGCGACGGCAGGCGGAATAGTCAGGAGCGCTAACCAATACACTTAATGCGTCGTCAATTAAAATGGCAGTTCGAGCAACATCGAAACAATATTTATATTTCAAACTTACAAATATTGTCTTATGAAAGGTAGTATTAGTCTTCGATTTTATAAAATTGAGGTTTGATCGGTTAAAAATGTTCAAAATTCTGAAGTTTTTTGTAAAAGATGGGAACGTTTAGGTTATCGAAAATACACATTGTATAATTGCATGTACCTAAAGATTAGGATAATTCATGAAATCATAAAATGGTTAAATAGTTGTACATATTCGCATTCCTTGATGGTTAAATTAAATTACGTTTCAAAACATTTCATAACTGTAGTTAGACTGACTTTGTGTTCCAACTTTTTGCAGTGCAAATATTCCTAAAGAAACGATCATTGACATAACGGCTTATTTAAAAGATTAACGACGATAATAACCTTAGGTAAGCATTTCATATTACGGTTTACTTGATGTGTTTCTATGTCTTTTATTGCTATATCAATACTGGTCTAATTTGAATGGCAGTAATCACTATGTACACGACTGATCACTGACTACTCTAATATACGAGTATAACTAATCGCTTTGCTTGTTCACGTCGTCACACGTCGCGATATTAGTATCTGTAATCTACATTCCAATCTCGAATTGTGATCTAGACAAATAGATCTATTTATTTTGACTGTAAGAATTTGTTTCTAAACGGTTTTATTTAGACCAAATAAACGAAATTTGAAAGTTAATAATCCCAGTTATTTATGGAGTCTAGCGTACGATAATGCTCTTTCTCTTGAATGCGTTAGTCAAAAATATTAACAAGACATATTTCGAAAGAGGTCGTCGACACTTGTTAATGATTTTGTGGTTTGGGTATCTCCATCTCATGACAAGGATTAAGCCGGCAACATTTTAAGTACTTAGTCCTTGCAGGAAAACAGGATCAAAATGTTTTAAAAGTACCTAAGTCTAATGACTCATTTGCCCGAAGTCAAATTAAGTGGTAAATTAAATAGTGATATATAGTAACTATGACTTCAATCTTCTCTAAACTTTTGGTTTGTGGTGATTTACCACTAATAGTGATAAATAAATAGACAAAATCACAATCCAAAAGGACCTAGAGTAGGTTTAATGATGATTTAATTATTAATGATGGAAAATCAATAAGACGCGCTAAAGATACAAAATACATATGTCGAGAATAAACAATCAATTATAACCTGCCGATTGGGCTCATTTCAATTATTAGTCGTCTCGTTAAAATCAATTTGTTATGGTAGAATGTAATGCAAAAATATTGGCGGCCCCGATTTCATGGACTGGCGCCGTGGCGCCCATGTCCAGTATTATTACGGATACCTTATCTTACACTGAACCCTTTAAATTACAGCAGGTATCAATTTGTGATCATAATTACTGCATCCATAATAAAGAAATTCCAGCAAAGATCAACGCTCCTCCAAATCATTCTTTGTTGTGATCCGTGTGAACGCCCAAAAATAAACGCCATCAATCGCGGACACCCTCGCGAATGCATTCAGCCGAATGGCTGTCATATTTTATAAAGCTCTTTCGTACCGAGATGCCAAGAAATACAAAAGAAGAAAAAGCTCTGTTATCTTATTAACCTAATGTAGAGCGTCAGTAAAATATTATAAAGCCGCGTAGTGAGGAGCCCGAAGCATTTTGCGGAACGACTCCTTGCGCGCCGCACATCCCCGCGTCGCGCCTCCTCTTCTTGTAAAGTGAATGTACCAACAATAAAATGAAAACGGGAACGAAACTAATAATTCTCTGGATGGGGCTCTTTGCTTCGACATGCGGCAGTGTCTCCGATAATAGCAATGGATTTTCACCGAAAGATGGCGCGTTTTATACTGATGATACGGTTATTATTAATGGTGAGTCGTCTTTTGATTATTAAATTTATTTATGTATGGTATTCGTAGAACGTAATGAACGGATACCCAATATAAGTTTTAAATATTTCCTATAATCACTTACAATTAAATACATTAAAGAAGTGTCAGTGCGGGAATTTTAAAGTAATTTTGCGCTGTGTTTTGATTGGAGTCACAAATCACATGGGTACTTATTAGTGTACTTATTCAACATTTTCTCAGTTTAGCTTATCATGACGAGGACCTATTTCCTTTTTTTTTCTGACTTCAAAAAAAGGAGGTTCTCATTTGCTAAATGAGTCAATAGGCATTGGTATAGTGTGAACACAAAACAATGCACGCCACTGTTAATTTGAGGTTTTGAGGCTAGAGAAAGTTATTTGCAACTGAGATGTCCGGCCACAGGCGAAAACGATCGGAAATGAATATTACTCGATCGACCGATACAATTTGATATGTAAAATTATCATATCAAATAAATACGGTATCGACTTATTTGTAGAATCTGTAAACGAAACTTTAGTATGATATTAGTAATTCATTAAAATCGAATTTTGATGGTCGACAACCCGCGGTCGGCAAACCGCAAAACCCACGTGGGACACAGTTAAAAAATAAGTATGGGATCAATTCAATGCAAATCGTCAAACGCCCACACACCGCAGCCGATCACATCAATCAAATCATTGTTACTTCGGCCGCCGCTTCTAAGTAGTGCGTTTTTTGTGCGAGGACATTAATTAGATCGGAGACATGAGATTGAAGCTGGTGACGCTGCTGACATTTTCCTACCTAGGATCGCTGAACCCGGAATCCTGAGAACCATTTATTTTTAGAGCACCTATCCAACTTGTTTACACCCGATAAAAGTCAAAATCTATTATTAAATCAGATTGTGCGAGTAGTAAATACGCGACGATAATAAGAGAGGCACGAGACTAGATGATTTGTGCTTCGAAGGCTTTTTCTAGCACACTTGGATAAGTAAGTATGACACAGACAAAAAGGTCCTTAGTGAATAAAGTCTGTGTTCTGTTGTTTGTTGTTTGTCTTTTGTAAAAATTATGTGTTTAAATCTTTTCTTACAAAAAAGTAAAAATCTTAGGCCAAGTTCAAGGTTGCACTATAGGTGCAATAATCGGTCCACCAGCACTCCATATAGGCAAAGCTGTTTAAGATACGTGACACGAAACCACTGATTGGCAGCGATCGAAAATCACTCCCCATCCCCAGCATTAAAGTTGACTTCGGTATAAATTGTGGTAGGCCACATTTTAACATGTTGGATCTAGGAACCTTTAAGAGACAGACATTATTGTTTTATCGCCAGAGAAAATCAGACTTAATTGCTGAGAAGAATGAGCGTAAATTGTGTGGACGTCAAAATGCAACTTCTGAAGCTTCAACATTAGCTTCAAGGCTGGCTATTCACTTGTCAAGTTCAAGTAACTACGACTCCAATCAGATTCAATTTACTGCTGATGAGTAAATGAAGATGCGGCAGATAAAAAGTTGTTTAAAGAAAAAAGCCTGCATTACACTTGCAGGCTGTGCGATTAACGACATTATTATAACCTTTATGCCTGGCCACCAACCCATCAAATTATTTTTTTTTGAGTTCGTTACATTTGTTAATCTTCGAAAATTCCTGGTTTGTTAGGCATTTTATAGCACCCACTACAAATATTACAAATTCCTCGAACGTAGACAAGACAAAGCGGGTAAAATTTCAATGGCATTGGAATGGCAACCAATAAAATCGTTACAATACAACGGTAACGGTATGCAGTGGTCCCAAATAAATGTCATGCATGTTTACATACGCACACACGTTGCTGTGACTAATTTTCGCTGATCCTTCTTGGAATAACAATGGACGGTTTATACGTATACGTGTGTGTTTGTGTATAAGTGGCAGAGAAAGATAATGTTTTTTTACTACGGGTTATGGAAATAACGCAAATAACTTCGTCGTATTATTTCAGCTAAAGTGGAAGAGTGGAGTCAGCGAATATGGACACCAAAAAAATAAATAGCATTTTGGATTTTTAAGTGTGATTCTCTTATTTTATTGAACCTAAAAAATAAATCGATATTATAGATGCAATTACAAAATTTTTATAGGTTATATTATGGTTATTATTAATGTATAGATAGAGACTACAGACAAATCTTTGACTCTACCAATGAATGTCTATGCACTAACGCACGTCGCGTACACACTTATTCATGTATATCACTATCTGCGCGGAAGCCTGCAAATTTCTCTGCAGGTATTTATAGCTTCATAACCGAACCATAAAATCGACCTTAATAAAAATAAATATTGACGGTGCCGAAACTGGCTTTACGTGGGTGGTGACTGGTTTTGAGATCATACATACATACATACTTTGATGTTGTTACGGTACTCGTAAATGACGGTACCGTTAGTACTTATTTGGATTAAAAAACAAATTAACTGTAAGGAGTCATAAGATTTTATAACGATACAAAATCACAAATTATTTTAATTACATACGAACATAAACCTGATTTAATATTAGGCGTATTTGTTGACTCTGTGTACAAGTTTTATTAGGTAAATGTAAAAGTTTCGGTTTTAGTAAATATGAATATATTTTTCCAGCACCTGTAAGCCGTGCAAGAAGGGACACCGTGAACAGCACCAGAGATGGAAAACAGTTATTCTTTATACAAACAAGATCGGTGAGTACTTTCAGGAAGAAACAAAAGCCCACTTAAAAACTGTTATCCTAAATGGGCATCATCCTTTACATTAGCCAAATAAAGACTGTATTTTCTTTTTCAGCAAACAGATGAAGGTGCGTTTGGTTTGGATTGTGAAACCACTTTAGGCAAAAAGGGGACATGTAAAAGTTTCCGTGAGTGCTATCCTTTGGTGAAGGTGGTAGACCTATCAGGACTGGATGGGTGGGTGATGGGCCACTACGATACATGCAGCTACATAAGCGGCGACAATATGGAGGTTGGTAGCACCTATAAATATAAACAGACGATTGAATTTAGAAACAGAAATTGTTATGGTAGCCCGGTAAACAAAATTACCAAAAAACTTATTCCAAGCTATGCCCAAAAGCCAGATTTATTTAATGATAGCTTGATGTATTTTCACACAGACATAAATGTTGACTAACAGTATAGTACAAAATCTTCTGTGGGTGGATGTACGTTGGTATGGGAAATTCGATAGTATACGTGTGAACACAGATGAGTCTGTGGAAAGCGGGTAGTTTTACTTTATGCCAGGGGCTGTGTATGATGTCCAATATTTATATATTAATGTAGGTGTTCGGGGTGTGCTGCACCGAGCCAGTTGGCACTCCCCCTCAACAAGAGCCCGACGTGCAGCGTTTGGGCGTCTTCCCTCCAGCCGCGCCGGCGCAGCTGCCGCCGTTGCAACTAGCCGGGTATAACATTTATTTATTTTAAACTTTATTGCACAACCAAGGTTTGTAAGAAAAGTAGATTTTACATGTCATCATACAAAAAAAAAATTAAAACGAAAATCAATACTTTTGCTTCATTGCAACGATAATTTATTGGCATTTTGCTCTGCTAGAAAGTGTAATGAAAGACCATTTTCAATGCAAAAATGTAAGATAAAAATTATGCATAGATTAGTTTGATTTACGACATATTTTTACGTTGGCAATATTATCTATGGAAATTATAACATTAGCATTAGCATCCAATGGAATGAATTATTGATTCGACATTAACATTGAGCGACTGAAATTATGACTATTTTTTATCATTTTATAAAGCTGACCCGCATGTTAATAGTTGCATATTTGCCCCAAATTCATAGACTAATTCTTATGCTTTGAATCACAAACAGTAAAACCACCCACATATCGATGAAAGACACGACATAATAAATCATAGAATTCATGGTCATGCTAACTAGGCAAGATATTGATGGTAGCTAGATAAGTGGCTAGATATTTATATTTACTTTTTTATTGTCTTTTTTAGGGTTCCGTAGCCGAATGGCAAAAAACGGAACCCTTATAGTTTCGTCAAGTCTGTCTGTCTGTCCGTCCGTATGTCACAGCCACTTTATTCTGAAATTATAAGCATCGCATAGCTGAAACTTGGTAGGTAGGTGTATTTTATTCACCGCTTTCCGATTTAGATACAAAAAGTAAGAAAAAATAATATTTAAGGGGGGCTCCCATACATGAAACTAAAACCTAAAAAAAATATTTTACTCAAACCTATGCGTGTGGGGTGTCTATGGATATACGGTGGGGTGTCTATGGTCTTTTAAAATTATGTTGAGGTTTCTAAAACCATTTTTTCTAAAAGTGTAAGGTTTGAGATATAGACGCTTCCAAAGTGGTAAAATGGGCGTCCCCCCCCCCCCCCCCCCCCCATCTAACTTTTGAACTAAGAAAGTGAAAATTTTGAAAAAAATATATAATGTAGATCTCAACAAAAACTTGCAACGAAAATTGGTTTGAAGGAGATCGGACCAGTAGTTTTTGAGATATTGCACATTTTTATCAACCGCAAATATAACTTTGTCTTTCATACAAACACTATGAAAAACAAAGTTATTTTTGTTGCGCAATATATTGTGATGTTTTCGTTAAGTTGAAAGTAAGTGGATCCTGAATTCAGTTAAGGGTGGCACGGAACCCTCAGTGCGCGGGTCCGACACGCACTTAACCGGTTTTTTTAACTGTTACTGATTATTTTGGTGGTCGAAATAAAAAAGAAATTATTGAATAGGCTTTACATCTATTCAGGAATCAACATCAAAGCTCATCTCATAAAATAAAATAGTTATGTTAACTTATTTAATAATACAGGCTACAAAGAGGAGTTCTATCAGCGCTGTCCGCGCAGTGGCCGTTCGGAGCAAACTTCAATCTGCGCCAAATTCCTGCCAACTGGCCACCAACTATTCCGCCGCTGCCAACTCACCCGCCGGACCACACCGCTCCAACACACCCACCCTCGCTTGGTAATTTAATTTTAAGGCCGCTGTACTCATTTGGCCAAGGCATTGGACTAATTTATTGGGCCAAAAATAATTAATTCCAAATATCGCTGTTTACACATTGGTGTACCGATCATTCGGCGTTGGCCGTTTAGTAAAGCTGGACGTGGAAACTGTTGCAGCTGCGGCAATTTATTTATACAGTGCGTTTAATTATTACATTAAAGTATACCAAAATTGGCGCTAACTACCAATATACCGCCAAGTACACTACACGTTGGCCCAAAGTCTTGCCCCAATGTGTAATTGGCCCAAAGCCTTGGTCCAATGTGTACAGCGGCCTTTTTATTTGAAAACAAATAAGTTGACCAATACGCGTCGCGTATCATGACGCCCCTGTTCCTGCACCTGCCAGACCACACTGATCACCAAGCTTTGTAATAAAAATTATATTGACCGACACTTATTGATGCATGAATCCAAATACTAAGATGTAGTTATATTTAATTCGATTATAATCTTATCTATCTACTCACTGGAGGTGGCTCTACTTGAGGGGAAAGCTAGTGAATGATTGCTTTAACTAACAATGATAAACTATGATGATTACTTAGAAGTACCTACCACGATTAGTCGTTAGCCGCGTAAGAAGACAACGTTCAAGACCTCTGAATTAATAGGTATCATATAAATGAAGAATAATTGTTATCAGTTGCAGGAGTTGTTACAACAAGGCCACCAAGTGCCACCACGCAACCAACGACTTGGCCCACCAGGCCTCAGATGACAACAAAGCCTACCACCAAACAGGTATTTTCTGCCATATTTTAGTTAATGGAGACACTAAACAAACTATTTACGAGCACAAAATATGTTTTAGACATGGCCACCGATGTACCCCACACAACCAACCAAGCCCTCACAGCCAGCCGTCGACTTTTCGTGTGGAAACAAAAATGCTAAGGTATGCATAATATATAACTTGAAAACTATCAAAAATCGCGGAACACACATGGGGGTGATTCGGATAGCCCTAGTGATGCTCTTCTGGGCTTTGGCTTGACACAATTTTTAAGGACATCCTGTATTAATAAGTCTCTTTATTTTTAGGGACACCTATGTATGTATTCAACCAGTCAATTTTCAGTACCAATCCCATTTATTTTCGTATCTTAGAGCATCAAAGACGATGAGCGCATAGTCGGAGGCCACAACGCCGAGTTAAACGAGTGGCCCTGGGCAGTGGCTCTGTTCAACGGTGGCCGCCAGTTCTGCGGGGGCTCACTGATGGACGACCGACACGTGCTATCAGCAGCCCACTGCGTTGCTCAGTAAGTAATGTCGAGGTCCCCGCCGCCTAACCACCTCAAGAGCTAAAATCGCTTGCAACTCGCGTCGTCTTTTGTTTGAAGTTACGCCAGTTTTTGTGTCGTATGTGAAAGCGATTTACTTTGAAAGTGGTTAGGTGGCAGAGACCTAAATCATACATCATCAAAGCAAAAACAATATGTTTACAACCCGTGTAGGTAGGTACAGCGTGCAACGTCGATAGAGCAACATTTTTTCCGTAATAGATAAATAATATATATTTTGAATACGATGTTTTATATTTTCCTTTGGTGTCATAATTATTTATTAGCTAAATTGTTACCACATAAAAAAATTCAAAAAGACGACACATCAGCAGAGGGCAAAAAACAGCCATAGTACATGTTTCATATAAAAGACATCAACGAACTCCGTCCCTTAAATGTGTACTTACATTCACTGCTTTATAATTCGTTTAATTTTTCAGTATGACGTCTTGGGACGTAGCTCGCTTGACCGCTCGACTTGGAGACCACAACATTCACACAAACGCGGAGACCCGTCACATCGAAAGGAAAATTAAACGCGTCATTCGACACCGTGGTTTCGACATGCGGACCTTGGTAAAGTTTTCTTATTAACACAAGCTGTAATTGTCAAAAGGTACTTTGCACGTGTTCTGTCAAGTTAGATGAAGTCATTTTGTTACTTCGACAAGGTCAAACCCTTGGCTATGTAACTGTTGTAGCTAAATGACTACCACGGACTACCACGGTAGCCGCTTTCTGGGCAAGTAAGATTTAGCCCGTGTTCCTGCCGACACGAAAGAAGAAGAAGAAGCTAAATGACATGTTTGTTCGACTTCATAATTGTACGATTTTGTAGCATTTTGGGCTATCTCATTTAAAGTATTTTTTACAGTATAACGACATCGCTATCCTGACTCTGGACCAGCCAGTAACGTTTTCAAAGGCAGTGCGTCCGGTCTGCTTGCCCAGCGGTGGGCGAGCGTATGCTGGCCAAATGGCGACTGTTATCGGTTGGGGCAGCTTGCGAGAAAGTAAGTTATAAACCTGGAAAAAAATATATTAAAGATAGAACAAGGACCGTTTTGTGACTTATCTTTGTAGTCTAACGTTATAAATAAGTAAAAGCCTAAGACAGTTCAACAAACGCCAGCACCTTACATACATACGAACCCAACGATGTAAGGTTGAGGTTTTTGCCGCCGGACCACTTTTAAACGAAAATCGCTTGCACGAAAGAAACAAAAACTAGCGTCACTTCGAGGTGTAAGCGGTTTTGGCTCTTATGGCGGCGATGACCCGATAATACCTACTCCCTTTTTTAATCCATTTGAAAAGGTGGAAAGATACTAACCTCACTTGTTACGATTTGACGTTCAAGTGAATAGTCATACATTAAGAACATCTTGCTGACGTACACATATTCTCACAGGCGGTCCCCAACCAGCGACTCTTCAAGAAGTGTCAATTCCCATCTGGTCGAACGCTGAATGCCGTCTCAAGTATGGCGCAGCGGCTCCAGGAGGCATAGTAGAACACATGCTGTGCGCTGGAAAGGCTAACATGGACTCTTGCAGCGTAAGTTTGTACCATCACGCCTAGGTTATGTATACATCATTAATCAAACAAGCAAAATACTTTATAAAGATAATTTATAAATGGACTTCTCTAGGTCTTTGTTCATGTAATAAATGAGAGATAATGATTTTTGTTTTCTACGTTTTTGACCATATTTTGGGTCTATATAACAGCAGTAGCCCATTATTGGATCCTCCTTGGAGCGCACTCCTTATGCGATACGTGAAAAAAAATCGGATGAAAAAACATATCAAAAATCGGATTCGAGTGAATGCAAAAGATGAAGCAACTACGATGGTCAAACCGGACGAATCTCTAAATGGAATATCGAATGACCGCCAAAGCGAATATTTTAGTTATTTGCTTAATGCATCATTTCTATCTACAACAGGGCGACAGCGGCGGCCCCTTGATGGTCAACGAAGGCGGCCGGTGGACCCAGGTCGGCGTGGTGTCGTGGGGCATCGGCTGCGGCAAAGGGCAGTACCCCGGCGTCTACACGCGGGTCACTGCCTTCCTGCCTTGGATTCAGAAGAACTCCAAATAGGCACGCCACTTTACATAAAATAAGTTGTCGGTCAATCCTGCTATTAAAATCGTAACAAACTCGTAATGGAATTGCAATTTACCCTACTGCGCGACGTAAAGGAGTGTTTATCATTTCGACAGTTCTATTATGGGCCAAATATCAAGAGCTGATCCATTACGATTTTGTTATAATTAAAATAGCGGAATTGGACCAAATACTTAGAACCTATCCTAATCTATAGATACTCAAATCGTAATATTTAAAATTGTAGGTGATGTATTCATCAATTATTTTGAGAAAGACAACCTATAAACTTGCCTTTCTTAATGTATTGATGACGGGGGATATTGAATTAGAAATCATTTTATGAGGAATTCAGAATAGAACTGAATAAGTTTTTTTTTTAATTTTTAAAACCGTGCCAATTAGTTTTAATTTACTTTAAATAAAATATATTAAATTAAGATGCACTCTTTATTTTAAAATTTCTTAATATAATAATAATACATTCTAGCTTTGTTATGTTTTAAAACGAGAAAATACATACCTAATTTCATATTTACCTACAACACATACATAATTCAGTCTTCCTTAATCATTACAATAATAACTAGTACATGATTGTATAGAAACAAATAGTATCACATAATTTTATAACATTAAATATCACACGCTATGGTCGGCAAATAACAGATCAATAAAACATACCTCTGATCCTTCTTTACATGTCGAAGTTAGAAACATGCAGTTGCTGCAAAATGTTGCGTGCTGTAAAAATACAACAAACAAATATATTATTTTCTTTTATCTAAGGGTTAAGTTACCTTTGAGAAATAGCGCGTTCGTAGTTAGTTCGCATACGAATCTATCCCTTATATTAACTAGTGTTACCAATCTTTTGATAACTTTGAAATTAATATTAGTGAATAATATTTAAATAACTATTAAATTGAAAAGATCTCTATGTAGGTTGTGAGTTTTGTGTTTATCATATCATATTTTAAAATTGATCATTTCGTAAAAAAAGGAATGTCAAGATTCCTTACAATATTTGACTTGCAAAGAAAAGCGGACTTTAGAGTAATAATTACCTTGGAAATAGCCAGTGTCGTGCAGATCATCAGGCGTGGGTATGAACGGCGGTTCCTTGCTGAGCTGGTTCTCCCAGTCGACCTGCCTGAAGAGGGACATCTTCTTCACCTCTGAGGCCGCGGGACGTTCTGTGGGCTCCATAGTGAGAAGCGCTTCTATGGCGCTCACGGCCTCAGCCGATAGCGCTTCGTCGTCTTCCGGCCATTCAATGTCTGAAAACGTATATGGGAATACATGAAAATTAATTGTGCTTTTATTTAAAAGCGCCTTAAGGCCGCGCTTAGAAACATAATTTAATAATTAATGTTCATGAATATTTTTGTTAGTCTATATGCGTGCGTATTTACATGTAATCATTGAAGGTAATGAATTGATTGCGGCTGTTAAATTTTATCTATAATAACATTAAAAATCTGAGGAACTACTCGACCGATTTGAAAAAAAAAATGTGTTGGATAGCTTATTTATCGAGGAAGACTTTAGGGTATAAGGCTGCGTTTCCACCAGAGATGCGCGATGGAAATGTGTCGTACGAGGATATCTAGCTGTGCTGTGAAAATGTTTGGGTGTTTCCACCAAAGCTGTGCGATGAAAATGTGCCTACGAGGATGTGGAGCGGAGCTGTGAAAATGCGCATTAATGTGTGGAGCGAGGATGGGTTGCGAAGCTATGAAATGTGTCGACGGGGTGCGCTGTATGCGCAAACCTTCTCAACACACATCCCTCGTACACATCTCTCGCACACATCGCTCGTACACATCCCTCGCACACATTCCTCGCTTGTTTTGTATGCGCAAAAATCTAGCTCCGCTGAGCCGTTTCCACCAGAGCTGTGCTGACTGAGGCGAGGTAAATGAAGCAATTTTATTGGTTCTTTACAAACACATCCCTCGCTACGCATCCTCGCACATCTCTGGTGGAAACGCAGCCTAAAACATCACGCTGCAACGGGAGGGGAGGAAGCAAACTTAAAACGAACTCGCTAGTGATGTGATAAGATAAATGTTTGACAGTTTGACTATAAATGTTCAAGTCACTTTAAAGTTATAGCTCAGCACCTCAGACCGTTAACCAAGTTTCTCAAGCTTATTTTGTCTACTACCCTACTATGAGAATTAATTATTTTCTAACGCACCTCAGTACCTTCCTAAGGCGCTCCTTCGTAGTCGAAGGATCAAGCATTGTACGGTGAATCAACGTACATTGCCCTTCATCAGCATTAAAGTTACTATGCGCGGCTGACCTCATTTCGTTACTTTAATATTTACTTTTACTTTTATAGTTAGTTCGCATTTTGTGCCTAGCAAGACGGCCGCGGCTCATAGCATTTATTATTTGTAATATTTGTGTGACAATAAATCTCGTGTACTCAACAAGGAGTTTGGATTTACTCTCACCACCAGCATAGCAAGAAAGGTGTGCGGTTAGCAGACCGTACATCTTATGGTCCTTCGAAAAGGCTCAGTGTTTTTGTGAATCTCGTGCATAGAGCGAATCGGTTCGTTGGCCTCCCACCAGCGGGTCTCACCAACAGAATTGAGAAGGCGCACATCTGTGCTCGGGACTGCAACGACATTGAGAACCAGCAAGTAAGCAAGCAAGTCAGCAAGCAAATTTAAGCAAGCAAGTAATCAAGCAAATTTAAACAAGCAAGTTATCAAGGAAATCAGCAAGTTATCAAGGAAATTAGCAAGTTATCAAGCAAGTTATCAAGTTATCAAGCAAGTTAGCAAGGAAAACTACAAGTAAGCAAGCAAACCAACTGTAAAACATTTAAGCAAGTAAGGTACATAATTAATTTCAAGTAATTTAGCAAGCAAGTACGAATAACAATGGCAACAATGGAAAATCTCCTTGCCAATCAACAACAGCTCATCGAAGAAATCGGAAAAATACTGACGAATTTCAAAAAGGATGGGCCTGAAAGAAAAACTACTGATTACATCAATCGTAGAATAAAAACCCTAGAAAGCTATTGGATGGAATTTAACAACAACCATCTTCAACTGTGGGCATTTCAAGACAAGTCTCATTCATATTTCACTGAAAATCAGTACGATATAACTAAAGCTAATTATGAAAAAATCAAGACGACCCTTCAAACATACGAGTCAACGGCGGAAGCAAGGCCGCCGACTCCTAGTATGTTAAAGCCTGCAACACTGCTTGGACACCCTTCAACCTACGCAGCTCCACAAACCTCTGCATCTCCATCGGTGTCTAAGGAGTCACGAGGCACTAACAGCAAAACTGAAGATTTACTTAAAAAGCAAGCAAGTAACTTCAGAGCGTTTCATCGATCAGCTACAAGCATTAACCCAGATACCATGTCAGAGAAATGGGAGCTCGAAGATATACTTCATACGCTGCAAACAAGGTGGTCTGCTATTGACAAGCTGCATTGGGAGATAGACAGTGAAACTCAAGGTACCACAAACAACGATTATGAAAGAGCATTTTCCTCTTATGAGCAAATGTATAACAACATCAAACGGTCCATTAACAGCAAGCTATGGTCCGTATCTCACAGAGAAAAATCAACGCCGCAGATGGACATACCTACATTCGGTGGAAGTTATCATCAGTGGACATCCTTCAAAGACTTATTCAATGAAACAATTCACAACAATCCCTCGCTATCGAATGCTCAGAAGATGCAATTTCTCAAGGGCAAGGTACGAGGAGAAGCAGAAAGACTGTTACAACATCTACCTATTAGTTCTGAAAACTACACCGTATGCTGGGAAATACTTAACCATCGTTATAATAACAAGAAGCTCATTTTCACCTCGCACATTAACAACTTACTGTCGATCCCTACCATGCAGCAGCAATCATTGAATCAACTCAAGCGCCTTCATGACACGGCCCTTGAAACACTAAATGCCGTGAAAAACCTAGGTATTGACATTAGTACCTGGGACCCATTGCTAGTACACCTACTCTCACAAAAACTAGATAATGAATCATTCAACGACTATAACGAATGTCTAGAACAACCACGAGAACTACCAACACTATCAGACTTCCTGAACTTCGTAGAATGCAAGTTCACTGCAATGGAGTCTTCACGTCGCAAGCAAGAGCAAACAACCACACGACCACAAACATATCAACCTGCAGCAAGGCAAAATAAATCAAGATTTCAAGTTTATTCAAACAACAGAGCAGAACCAACAAAGACAAATTACAACCAATTTCGAGCTATCAAGTGCCCTCTCTGCAACAACGATCATGGAATATATTTTTGTGACACATTCATGGCGATGTCACCACAACAAAAACTCAACACGATAACAAGACTCAAGATGTGCACTAATTGCTTATTTCATCATCATGGGAAGTGTACATCAAGCAAGCGCTGTCGTGAGTGTCAAGGTCTACACAACACTATTCTGCACGAAGCATTCACAACACAAAATAATTTGAATCGTACGAACACATCAAGAATGGTTAACTGCAGTAACTCGTCAACAATATCGCAATCTCAAGGTCAAGAATCATCAGAGATATTACTAGCTACTGCGATCGTACAAGTTCAAGCCGCCAATGGGCAGTGTTATAATCTGCGAGCACTTCAAGACCAAGGATCGCAAACATCTATTATAACCGAAAAAGCAGCACAACTTCTTTCACTACAAAGACGTCAATGTAAAGGTGTCATAACTGGAATTGGAGCAAAAGAAAACAACTGCAAAGGAATAGCAAACATAACTATCAAGTCGACTAACAACGAGTACTCATTAAACACTGATGTACTTATAATGACAACCTTGATAAACAACCTTCCGAGCTATACATTAGCAAGACCATCGTGGGCATTCCTGGAAGGTATACAACTAGCAGACCCTGAATTCTACATTAGTCGTCCGGTAGACCTCCTGCTGGGCGCTGAAGTATACTCAAACATTCTTTTGGATGGCATCTGCAGAGAAAACCAGCAAACACCAATCGCACAACAAACTCGCTTTGGGTGGATATTAAGCGGAAGCGCTAATTCTACTGCACTACAATGCAACGTGTTATTAAAAAATATCGAAGACATTCAACAGTTTTGGCAAATTGAAGACATTACACAAGAATCGGTCCTATCAAGTGAAGATCAAGCATGCATGGATTACTACAAGTCATCAACTATTCGACGAGAAGATGGGAGATATGAAGTAAAAATTCCATTTAAACCGAACTTCAAGCAAGAATTGGGAACATCGAAAAACAAGGCCATTGCGCAGTTTATGCAATTAGAAAATAAATTTACAAAGCAACATGACACCGCATCAAATTATAAAACGTTTATCGACGAATACCTAGCATCGGGTCACATGGCGCCGGCCACCGGAAACACGAGACCGGACTACTTTTTACCGCACCACTGTGTACTACGAGCTGAATCAAAAACAACAAAACTAAGAGTCGTCTTCAATGCATCGGCAAAGACATCAACTGGAATGAGCCTTAATGACCTTATGTATAGGGGTCCAAACTTACAACAAGACCTTCAGTTCTTAATTCTGAAATGGCGACAGTATAAGTATGCATACACGGCCGATATAGAAAAAATGTTTCGGCAAATTTGGTTGAGTGAAACAGACCAACAGTATCACAAGATTGTATGGCGAGACAGTCCAGCAAAACCTATTCAAGAATTCCAATTGACTACAGTCACATATGGCACCAAAGCCGCGCCATTTTTGGCAATGATGACGCTGAAGCAATTAGCAGAGGACGAAAAGCATAATTATCAAGAAAGCGAAGCAATCGAAGTATTAAAAGACTGTTTTTACATGGATGACCTAATTCACGGAAGCCATAACATATCTTCAGCATTACAACTTAAAAATGACCTCACGAAGCTACTCAAATCAGGCGGGTTTAATCTGAGAAAATGGTCATCAAATGTACTAGATTTAAGTGATGACACAAACAAGCAAGAAAGTTTCGACTTTCGTGGAATGGAGTCCACAAAGGCTTTAGGCCTACGATGGAATCCACAAGAAGACAATTTCACCTTCGAGTCAAAGATACAAGCAAACGATTCAACAACAACGAAACGAACATTACTATCTGCTATCTCAACTATCTTTGATCCCCTGGGATGGCTTTCACCCGTAACAACGAAGCTGAAAATATTATTTCAATCAACATGGGTATCAAACATCGAATGGAATGACGAGCTTCCATATGAAATCAAGTTAGAGTGGCAGCAAATAAAAGATGACATAAAAAACATCAACAAAATTAAAGTTCAAAGATGGCTCGAAACTCAAGAAAACGATTTCATTGAACTACATGGATTTTGCGACGCATCGACGAAGGCATACGCGTGCGTCATTTATTGCAAAATCGTCAGAGGAGACCAAAGTACAGTGGTTCTGGTCGCTGGAAAAACGAGACTAGTTCCGGTCAGCAAAACGGTCACGTTGCCTCGATTGGAATTATGTGGCGCCGTGTTATTATCACAACTGATGAATAAAGTTAAACAGAGCCTACCAAATTATAAAACGAAGTCTTTCGGCTGGACTGACTCAACAGCAGTACTGGGGTGGCTGCGAGGTGATCCTAACAAGTGGAAAACTTTCGTGGCCAACAGGGTCAAGCAAGTGACCGAGATATTGCCTGGATGCGAGTGGCGATACGTCAAATCTCAAGATAACCCAGCTGACTGCGCGAGCAGAGGTCTGACTGCAACACAATTGGAGAAACATACTATTTGGTGGCAAGGTCCAAGCTGGCTGACCTCGTACGAAGATAAAATCGAGCAAGTCATTTACGAAACTAAAGAAGAACTAAAACAAGAAAAGCAAGTTAACACAAGCACATTTCAAGACAGCAATATGAGCATTATCAACGAAATTATAACAAAGTATAGCAAGCTTACGAAAATCGTCCATATCTTAGCATGGATATATCGATTTAAATCAACATTACAAGACAAGAAAAAATTACCATCATATCTAACTTTGGATGAGATTAGAACTTCTAAATTGAGAATAATCAAGCATGTACAGCAAGAGTACTTTTCAAAAGAATTAGACGACCTGAAAGCAAGTAGCGCCGTCACTTCTAAGAGCAAGATATTGAACCTAAATCCCCAACTCGATCAAGACGGTATTCTCCGAGTCGGTGGAAGGTTGAGAAATGCAGAAATAAGCCAAGATATGAAACATCCAATGATTATTCCTCACTCAAGCCCGCTTACAAACCTATTGATAGATGAAGCTCACGCTCTTACTTACCACGCAGGAGCACGCCTAACAGCTTCATTTCTGCGTCAACGGTATTGGATTGTCGGAGGCAACAGAGCCGTCAAGAAGCGTCTACGTCAATGTGTAAAATGCAGGCGTTACGACACATCCAAACAACATCAGATAATGGGTGACTTACCACAAGCTAGAAGTAACCCATCTCGCCCATTTTATAACACGGGAGTTGACTTTACTGGTCACATCATGATAAAAAGCAGCAAAGGGCGGGGCATCAAGTGCACGAAAGGCTATGTAGCAGTTTTTGTATGCATGGCAACAAAGGCGATACACCTAGAGCTTGTATCGGACCTGACCACATCATCTTTCTTAGCAGCTCTTAAAAGAATGGCTGCTAGACGAGGAAAGCCGCATCACATTTACAGTGATAATGGCACTAACTTTCTTGGAGCAAGTAATGTCATACAGCAAGAATATGAGATATTGCAAGCTATCATTAACGAAAATAACAGTGAATTTATGCAAGAAATCATCGAAATGAACATACAGTGGCATTTTAATGCACCTTCCTGGCCTTCAGCAGGTGGTTTGTGGGAGAGCGCAGTGAAAAGTTTGAAATACCATCTCAAACGCGTAGTCGGCGAGCAAAAGCTGACTTACGAAGAATTCACCACTATCCTATATCAACTAGAAGGATGTTTAAACTCAAGACCTTTGTGTGCTCTCACTGAAGACCCGGAAGATCTAGATTGCCTCACTCCGTCTCACTTCCTAGCAAGCGGACCTGTGCTATCTTTGTTTGATACAGAGCAAGATTTGAGAACAAGATGGTATCTATGTCAAAAGATTTACAATGATATCTGGAAAAGATGGCGTGCAGAATACCTCAGTCAGTTAACTACACGAAGCAAGTGGATGAAAAATCAAGAAAACATCAAAGTTAATGATCTCGTTATCATACACGAAGACAACCTGCCAGCAGGACGGTGGGCGATGGGACGAGTCGATAAACTTCACCCAGGAACCGATGGGAATGTACGAGTGGTCACGCTGAAAACTAAGAACGGTTATCTGAAGCGACCAGTCGTAAAACTATCGCTACTACCTGTCAATCAAAGTTCAAATATCGACCGCCAACAAACAAACACAGCAAGTACATCTGACTTACCGCGAATTGACATGAAACACACGAAGAAACATCGCTTTGACTTCAAGTCGCTAGCATTGGCTATATTATATTTCATGAGTATACTTACCACTTCATCATGCAACTATATCAACACTCCGCTGAGATCTAACCAAGGCATTTATTTTGACAAGGTCGCAAATATGCAAGTTATAAGAGACGACTGGACAGTAGTGGTATATTACAAGATGGAACCCTACTGGCAAGGCATTAAAAATTTCGAAATGTATTTTAATCATTTGGACGAAACTTGCAAGAAACTAAACGAACAAGTTCAATGTGACGTCATACTTTGGCAACTACGTCACAGTTATGACGAACTTCAGCACTACAACACGATGTTGATGACGCAACATGCAAGCACGCGCTCGCGAAGGAGGCGTGGTCTCATCAATGCTGTCGGCTCTGTAGCAAACACATTGTTCGGCGTCCTAGACGAGAAGTTTGCCGAACAGTATCAGAAAGATATTACGCTCATACAAGATAATCAGCAACATTTAGCAACTTTATGGCGCAATCAAACATCGATTGTCGAAGCAGAATACAATTTACTTAAAAGAAGCGAGGACGCCATAAATAAGCAATACAAATTAGTAAACAAACACCTACTAAAAGTAGAGAAAGCCGTCAACATATTAAACGCAGAGGTGAACAACATTTCGCAATCAAATTACATTACACTCACCGCTGTTGCTGCAAGTAACATGATAAATGAACTTCGAAACATACAAGAATCACTTTTGGATACGATCACAGATATCTATCACGGAAGATTTAACTATCATCTTTTATCACCGGAACAACTCAGAAGCGAGCTCAGCATCATAGCAAGCCAAATATCAAATGAGCTGACTCTGCCTATAGATAATATACATACAAGTTTACAGAACATATACCATCTACTTACCATCAAAGCAAGGATGTGCAACGAATACCTGTTGTTTGAAGTCAAGGTTCCGCTAGTCAGCAGAGATTCTTTCGAAATGTTTTATCTCATTCCCGTGCCAACCGTGACAAACGTGCTGATGACCTACAACTGTACGTACAATCTGGTGTCTCAGAAATTTCTGCAGCGATTGATTTGATGAACGATAGTCTGAACTATATCTCGTCCTGGTCTCGCGACTTCGGAGTTTCTGTCAACCCCACTAAGTGCCAAGCCATCATAGTTGGAAGTCCTGGACTCATCTCTAAACTAGCTGTTGCTGATTTGAAGCCAATAATGTATGAGGGTATTACTATACCTTACTGCTCCAGCGTAAAGAATTTAGGCCTGATGCTTGATTCTACTTTAAGCTGGACTGTTCACGTGGCTGAGGTCAGCCGTAAGGTCATTACGTGTTTGAGGTCACTCTATCGTTTAAAATTTTTTCTTCCGTTTAAGACGAAACTCCTTCTCATGCAAACTCTTGTTATCCCTATTATTGATTACGCGGACTCTTGCTGTACCAACCTCACTGAGGCACTCACTGATAAACTTGAACGCCTTCTCAACAGCTGCATTAGATTTATCTTTGGCCTTCGCAAATATGACCATATTTCCAGCTACAGATCACAGCTTAATTGGCTCCCTATCCGACTTCGTCGAAATTCTCGAATTCTCTGTGTTCTGTACGGTATTCTCAATAACCCCTCATCACCTTCTTACCTTAAGGATATGTTCTCTTACCTGTATCAATCTCACGATCGCGCTCTTCGTTCTTCCGAAGATCTCCGGCTAGGCATACCGGCACATCGCACCTCTTACCAGTCCAAGTCATTCACAGTAACGGCTACACGGCTATGGAATACACTTCCTCTAGAGATAAGGAAGTCAGAGACGAAATTATCTTTCAAGAGCAAACTGCGTAAGTTTCTGGCTGAATAATTGCGAAACTTGTTAATATGTATGTATATTTTTTTTTTTAAATATATTTATGTATTACAGTATTTGGTAGTTATACATATAAAATATATATTATACTTATGTTTATTTAGTTTATTGCATTAAATATATATTATAGTATATAATAATATAATATTGTTATGCTTCATAATGATATTTTTGTTGCGTTTTCCTAAATTTTTACTACATTATGCTCCTGCACCCACTTATAATCTTTCTGCATGACCTAAAGGTATGACTGGGAGAGAATGCTTTTAGCATTAAGTCCACCTTTTGTACACTGTTACTTGTGCAATAAAGTTCTTAAATAAATAAATAAATCATAGCAAGATGATAAGCACGGTTCCAATTTCGGAATATTTGGCCATCAATTTAGCAAAAGATGCTTACATCATAATGGGAAAGGAAGATATTATTACATCATGTCATCAACAAGATCAGACTTACTGGTGTCAGTCCAAGAAACCTGTCTACCATCTCAAGCAAGAAGAAAGTCTATGTGAATATGACAATAGCAAGAAACAATGTCAAACGGCTATTCACCCCTGCATCAATAAGTGGGTCGAATTAAATACATTAAACAAGTACTTGTACTTTTGTTGTGAGAGGTGTCAGTTACGAGTGATATGCGCGGATCAGGTGACCGCGCCACAGCTGGAGCAAGCCGGCATCGTCAGCATTTCACACGGGTGCATTGTCAAGTCCGACCTATTTACAGTGCACGCTCGTAACCTTGATCGTAACGTTATTAAAACGAGCATCGATATCAAAACACAAGATATCAGCCCTATAAATAACATTATCAACGCCTCAATCCCCATAACACCTATAGTGGACGATACTATAAACGAGCGCCAAAGACAACTTAAGGATATTGAAAATGGATTGAAGGATTTGAAAGAGCAAGCAGTTTTGAGCACTGATATATCATACCATGATGTGCATCAGTACGCTCTTATCTACATCATCGTCGGCATCGCAGTCATCATTGGCGCGTACTGGGCGTGGCGGCGCGTCCGGCGCGCGCGACCGTCGGCGGCGGTAGCGGCTCCTATAGCAGCCGAACGCACGACCGTGCGCCTCTCCTCCATTCGAAACAGCATTTGTGAAGACGAAGACAGCCAAGCCAACCGGACACACAGTGTTCAGTGTTTAAATAAGTCTACGTCGCCCATAGTAACTAACACTGCCTCTCTTTTTTCGCAATAAACCTTCATCTCACCGCCATCTCTGGTGGCCCGCAGCATGTACGGTGAATCAACGTACATTGCCCTTCATCAGCATTAAAGTTACTATGCGCGGCTGACCTCATTTCGTTACTTTAATATTTACTTTTACTTTTATAGTTAGTTCGCATTTTGTGCCTAGCAAGACGGCCGCGGCTCATAGCATTTATTATTTGTAATATTTGTGTGACAATAAATCTCGTGTACTCAACAAGGAGTTTGGATTTACTCTCACCACCAGCATAGCAAGAAAGGTGTGCGGTTAGCAGACCGTACAAGCATCAATCAGGAAAGTAGACTAAGAATGGAAAAAAACATACTTGTATTATGGTGAAGAAAGAGTACTCACTTCTAGACAGTATATTCGTAAAAACAGCCTGTGGGGTCTCGTCGTTGAAGGGAGGGACGCCCGTCATGAACTCGTAGAGACACACGCCCAGCGCCCACCAGTCCACGGGTGGACCGTGCCCTTGTCTGGTTAAAATATAAACAAGTCAATAAAAATATGTCAGTACCTATAGCGTATAGATTACTTATTTCAAAGAATAATGTAATATAAGCTATGCTCTAATACGCAACCCTATAGAGGTTGCGAGTATTCGTCTTGTTCGCTAAGAGAACGTGCGATCTATTATAGACTTTCCAATCGTTTATTTAACTTTTGACAGCTCTAAAACTTAATCAAACAGTGATACCCTGACCAGTTACCGATTCGATTTCTTTTATCGGTCGATTTTATTCATGAAGAAGTTTTAATCGATTTAACACACTTATTATTTCATCGATAATTTCGATAAAATATATAAAATTGATTGATATAAAATATTGTCACAATAATTTTATTGTATGTTTAATACGAGTAATATAATCGTTAATCGATTTATTTCAAAACCATATTATAGTTTGTGGCCATTAATTACGAATAATGACACACATCTCTAAGTGGGCGGAGCACGTCCTTAAAGTACAGTATTCCTTGTAGTACATTGTATCAAAAATAATTACAAAACTTTATGTGCGTGATCGGTCAAAAGTTTAATAAATGATTGGAACACAGCTTGCCCATATGAAATATTCTTTTGCGGAAATTCCTGATTGTGCATATCGACGGCGACACCTGCCACGCCCCCATTTCATGTCTCTCTTTCTATGATATGAGATCCACGAAACACGTATGTAGCAACATCTAATATGTGTTTCACCATTGACCATAGCATTTAAAAAGTTAGAGAATAAATGGTATTGATAGATGAGATGACATATTATTTATATGCAATAAACAACATGTCCAGTCTAATCTAGTGTCTAGTGATTAGCGCTCTTGACCACGATACTAACGGTTGCGAGTTCGAATCCCGCAAGGGACACATGTTTGTGTGATAAGCACGAACATTTTGTGCCTGACTCATGGATGTTAATTATATGCATTTAAGTAATATGGGAGACGCCCCCGTTTTATTCGTTGTCTGGTATTCGTTACACATGGAAGATTTATTTACGTGCGTGTTGTCTGTCACATATTGATATTTATTTACTTACTTCAATAATAATTCTGGTGCCAAGTAATCGGGCGTCCCCAAAATCCTTTGATCAGATACTTGATTGCCGCGCCTCACGCTTTTTGGCGTTCTGTATGGGGTGTGGGCGGTCGCGACCGGTGTTTTACATAAATCTGTTGGTGGTACATTAGTGTCGTCCTGGAATAATCAAAAAGGGGTTACTGGCTCATTTCCAATATGTTTCACTGTTACTATATATATTAACTTATTAGTTATTTAGTAGGTAATTAGCAAAAGTTTGCATCTTGCTTGCTTACTTGTTCTGACTCCGGCTGAACGCAAGTGAGACACGGCGTTAAAAACGCGCGGCTTAGGGCGCTTTTTATATTGTTACTTACTTATACGTACCCAGTCGTACTACTGCAGCGCGACTTAAAAGCTCGACAGTCCCGCTACTGAAACGCCTGATGTGAAACCTCCCTTATGATGACCACGAAATTCAAGCACGCAAGTTATGGTGAGCCAACTTACTTTACTCATCCGTCTAGACGGAAATATTTCTAAACTAGTAGAAATGTGTTTGCTGAACATTATAGTTTTCTCTTTAGTTCCCGATGCGGGTTGTTCATCCTTGGGCAAGTTGAAACGTGTAGCCTTGTGCCGCTTCTTGGCTCCTGGCGACTTGTTGTTGGACACTGGAGTTGAAAATATCACTCCTACATTGAAATGGTGACTATCATCTTGAGAAGCCCATCTGTGAAAAAAAGTAACTAATACATTTTTTTTGTTTTAAATAGTATATTTATCGAGGAAGGCTAGGCCACAAAACATCATGTTTCGTCTTATAGAAACGAAATAACATCAAAACGGGCGGACGTAGTCGCTCTTACTAATTAATACAATAATGGTCTACAATCAAGGTCTACATAAGAGAGACTTACCTTTTCTTTAGGACACCTTTAATCGGATTCTTACGCCTGTCAGGGGTTGGATGCATAGCCATGCGTTTTGGAGTGTTCTGGCTGACTTCCAAAGCCATGATCTCTTGAGTTAGTCCACTGTGGTTCTCTTTAGACTCAGCAAGGCTTGTCACACCTGTGGGCGTGTCTCCATCTCCTTCTAATATTCGTTTTCTCTTTTTAGCTCTGAAACTGAGATAATATTTTTTAATAATTTGCTTTAAACAAATATTGCTTTGCAGTAATTAAGTTCAATACCTGGGTATTCTTTTCAATGAATTGCCGCGACACACAGGCGACGTTGACTGATCATGCTGAGAATCAGTAAGGACAGCCGATTCTCCCAAAGATGATCCATTGTTGCTGCTTATATCAGTGGACTTGTTGCTCCTTGAGTTGCTACTATTTTTAGAGCTTTCACATGTGTGGTACGAGCTTAGAGATTCAGATCCTGAGTCTTGAGACTGAAAAATAAGAAAAATATATATTGAAATAGAAGCATCTTGCATGCAAAAGACGAAATATTCATATAAATATGTTCAAACAGTTAACACCTACTGCTACATCATCCAGATTAATACTTTCTGCACTCATAAAGGGATGGATCCCAGAGAGTTGAGAATGTTCCATCAATTGTGAGCATTCTAAGTTACTGACTCCATCAAACATTCCTTGTAGTTTACCTGTTCATAATAAAATTGAATCAAATTAACATGGTTTCTAAGATTATTTATTTTTGACATAATAATTCAACAACGTGTAGGTACGGTCCGGATCCATGGCGCCTAGCCACTTTCCAAACAAAAATCGCTTGCACACACCAAACAAAAACAGGTGTCACTTCAAACAAAACGGAACAAGCGATATTGGCTCCTAAGGTCGATAGGCGGCGGTAACCTAAATAGTACATAACGATTCCATTTAAAACACAAATGTAGCAGCAAACCACTTGGTATATTTTTATGAGGAATATTCATGATAATACAAATTGCACTTGTAAAAAGTATCTATGACTCTGTGACAGACGAGGAATCAAACCCCGTGTCTTACGCTATCCAGGCGTATGCCTATACAACTCGGCCACCGTCACATTAACAAGCTTGTTGAATATTCATGAATTAAATAAAGCATTGAATTGCATACTAGTCTCCCTAAGTTCATCAATGAGGTTCTCACAAGCATCAGCTGAAATGACAGAGGAGTGTGTGGAATCCCCACCACCAGAACCAAATGACAGATGTGAAGTCAAAGACAAAAGCTGTCCCGGTGTCCTCATATTTAAACTTGGTGTCCGATTCACAAAATCTGATATTTCCAAATCTGAAAATGAATATTATCAATCAGATATTATTGGTAAGTAGTCATAAAATATTTAAATTGAAAAATTGTAAATAGGTGAATACAACTATAATTACCTCGGTGTATTTCTATTCTAGACAAACCAAAGTCTGTGAGTTTAACATGTCCACTTTTAGAAATCAACATGTTATCTGGCTTCAAGTCTCTGTGCACTATATTGTGTTTGTGCAAATAATCTAAGGCCAGAGTCACCTCCGCTATGTAGAAAACGGCCATTGACTCTTCCAAAAACCCATAAACACCCAGAAGGGACTTTAAATCTCCCCCAACCATGTATTCCATTACCTGTAGTATATTGAAGGTAGTTTGATGATATTTATTTCCATAATATTTTAGTAAAAGAAAATGCATAGGGACTATATTTTTAAATACATATACTATAAATAATAAATATAAAATGATACACATATTAGGCATAAAAATATTAAAACTAATCAAGTGAGCACATCATAGCGGCCACCATTCCATTATTAAAATCCATCCAGCCAGTTATTTAACTTAATTTATAGAGTGAGTTCAGCAGAAAATGGCTTACCTTAATGTCAGCACTTTTTCTGCCAGGACACTTTAGCATACTTCATTTGCCTTGACTAAAATAAGCATGTTTTGATGTTAGTTTGACAGCTAATCAGAGTCAGCGAGTTCTGGCAGATAACGCTGAGATTAAGGTAAGCGCCTACCACTTATTCTATCCATAATTTTGTTGCTTGATGCTTAGATAGCTGTTATCTGCTGAAAACACCTATAAACTATAAGCGACTCATCCATAGTAAATAAAATAGGACAAAAGAGGTTAGATAAAATAATAATAATATAAAATTAATATGGGAAGTAAGAAAAAATATACATACCAAATACACAGAAGATAAAGATTGTAATGAATAAAATAAGTGCACGCAAAATGGACTCCTTGATAATGCCAATGCATTCCTCTCTGTCACGACTTGCGTTACCATGTTTTTGTTTATCATATCCGATTTTTTCATGACTTTGATAGCATACATTAGTTCCTTGTTGTTCTTTTTATGAGCAAGAAATACTTTCCCGAATGCGCCGCGACTGATGGGTTTAACAATAGTAAAATCGTTAATATCTGGAGCCTAAAAGTAATGTAGTGAATTAGTTATTTCATAACAAAAATAAGACAAAAATCTGAAACATGAATTACCTACCTTGGTATTCACATTTTCATTTATTTTTTCTAAAATTGTATGACACACAGAACTATCTGCATTTGAATCATTTGAGGCCATTATAAACTAAGTAATTACTAATTTATCACATCAATTGAAATAAATAAAATTCAAATTTGAATCATCCAACGTAAGCCACACACAAAAATTTTACACCTCTGTCATTGTCAGCCTTATGTCAGTCACGTATGTAAATGTCATCTAAGTCGTTGAACTATGATGCATCGGTCCGTCCAAGGCCGTGATGTAATAAAAAAACATTGTGTGTGGTGTGGTGTGGACTTTTTGGAAAGGACTTTTCCCACCTCCAAGAAAATCCTGTGAATTTAAATTGAAATTTATGAAGCAGAGGACAGTGTTATGCAAAAGGGTGTCAAGTGACATATTGGTCATTTCGAGATAAACGCGTTTAAAGATTTTCAAGGTCGTCACTTTTAAAAATTGCTGTAACTTCGTATTTACACAATTTACATACCTGGAAATTGGCATAACTACAGAATGAGATGTAAATTTTATGTATTTGATGTTCATTTGTGTAAATTATAATTATACAAGTAGATAAATGCAATTAAAACACTTAAAACCTTTTTGCTTTAATAAGATATCGTTGCAAATAATTTGCTAAAAGGTTTTAAAGTACTTTAAATCCCTTTTGCAAAACTCTTTTAAGAATCCTATTAGTATTAGTTTTATAGTCAAACAGTTTCAACGACACAGTTCTCTATATTTTTTATGATTTCTTCATTAAAATTTCATTTGTTTTATTTTGTAGAAGTTTATAAAAAGCGTTACTTTCAATAATTCTAACGTTCTAGTAAATCCACACACTTTTTCTGGATTTTTGCTATTCGTAATTTAATCTGCGTATTTCTATGCATTTTGTAATACTTGATTATCAATGAACAGTCTGCCCATGGCGAAATCAGTATAAAATACAACTTCAGGTGATAACTTGATCAATCAAGACCTATATTCAAAAATGTACTCTGTTTTTAATTTGTATGTACTATGTACTTCCAAAACCGCAGTAAATTGCTTCTTTTTGCCAGATTTGATTATTAAAAATACAGATATTAATCTTAAGACTCTTACATCCATAGGTCACTATTATTTTATTCAAAAATAATAAGATGCCTTCGTAAATCATTAGAAAAATCTGTATTTTTTAAAAAGTTAATTCAAAAAGGAATTCTCTTCTATTATAAGGATTTTGGAATACATAAATGATTTTGTTTAAAGTAAGTCAAACTGGATAGATTTTTAGGAGTTAGTAGGTTGAATAATTTTTTTAAAGGAATTATGACTAGGATGACTAGTCGTCCTATTCATTGGTCAAAAATCTTAAACTAAGGTCTATTTAGTCATTATTTAAAGATCTGTGCAAGAAAAAACGACAGCTGTTTAAACCTGACAGATCAACAATTCAAAAAACACAATAATTTTAGTATTTCCATTAATAAACATGGACTTAAAACCTTTTTGTTAAAATAAATTCAGCAATAATAAATCGCTAAACGGTATTAAGAACACATGAAACCTTTTTGCATATATCAGTATACTCAATGCGTTGTTTCGCAATACGTTATTTTGTGAGATAACTTTTAATATAAATTTTTCCGAAGTTCGACTTTGGGCGACCAGTTAGAGGACATTTTTGCGAATCCAGTGGTACCAATAACTCCATACCTGATTTTAGGTCACTTGACACCCTTTTGCATAACAGTGTTCAAATATAAAATGTCGGGTCCATCCAAGACAAGGAATCAATGTGTAAATACGTGAAGTATAAGTACGGGTCCTAAGCATGAAATACGGTCCCATCCGGAAGAAAGCATGAAACTTGGCATGATTGTAGCTTTCGTATGTGTGCTCTATTTCCGATAGGAAAACACGCTGGAAAACGACTGCTTCTCCCCCCCATCCCCACTTTTATTTCCCTCGTTCTGGTTTTCGACGATTTCTGCAAAAACGGTAAGACCTAGGAGTTTACTGTTTAGGAAGCAAATCATCGTGAATAAATTACCTACAAAACAATAATAAACTTATGGCGGTTAGATTATTTTTTCTCCTAATACAGCCATCTCATCTTTATAGAATTGAAAATAAAGGACACGGTCGACCCGCCATACATTGCTTGCCCCAAAAGTAAAAATACATGCGTCACACGACCAAAACTAATTTTATGGGTTCGTTTCTTCGCCTTTTAAAATAATATAAAGTAATATAAGCCGTAAATAGCGGGGTTTTCACATAAAACGAAATAAAATGTGTGGGGTCAATCTCTTGCACACTATCAAGAACAGGTTTTTCTAGATCATAGCGCCATCTGTGTCGAAAAACCGCCATCTAGGCCACCAAAACTAAAACATAGAAAACTGCCCCGCTAGGGTGCGTAACGCGTGAAAATTACGATGACGCAAACAATAGCCAACGAAAAGAAGTTCCTTGTCACAGTTTCTTTTTTTTCAAGTTTTAGGAAGAGGTTGGTAGGTTTAAAGGTTAGTACCTATGGGAGGCAAACGTCATTTTCCTTCTTAAAATAGCGATTGCGAGCGCTTACTTATTTAACTAACTGCCAGTTCTATGACACAGTATGACACAATATGCCATTTCGTTAAGCGGTCGTCAGTTTGCTTATAAGTGCTCGAAACCGCTATTTTCTGCCAAACACAACAATTGTTGGGGACAGGAAATTGTATTCAATCGTTGTCCTATTTTTTTTGTAGATTTATATGCCGCTAGATAAAAGCAAAGTAAATCTATACTAATATTATAAAGCTGAAGAGTTTGTTTGTTTGTTTGTTTGTTTGAACGCGCTAATCTCCGAAACTACTGGTTCGAATTGAATAATTCTTTTTGTGTTGGATAGTCCAGTTATCGAGGAAGGCTATAGGCTATATAACATCACGCTACGACCAATAGGAGCAAAGATATAGTGATAAATGTGTAAAAAACGGGAGAAAGAAGTCACTATTCCACGCGGACGAAGTCGCGGGCAAAAGCTAGTTAACAATATTGTATTAAAAATTCAATATATTTTTTGCAAAATGATATAGTCAAGTCTCTTAATGCTTTTCTTTAATCAAACATAAAACAACTCTGGGGCAAGATACGACTGTGTCCTTTCATATTTTTATTTCCTGCAATTTTTCCGTAGTAAATAGAGCAAGAGGGAATAAAAATGTGCAATTTATTTTCAATTTTTTAAAGTTGAGATGGCTGTATTAGGAGAAAAATTAATCTTACTACCATCAATTTAGTATCGTTGTGTAGGTAATTTATCGATAATGATTTGCTTGCTACGAGTACACAGTAAACTCCTAAGTCCTACCTACCGTTTTTGCAGAAATTGGAGAAAACCGGAACGGAAGAGATTTAAGTCGGTTAGTAATAATAAAAACTTACATGGAGTTTTGTGGACTCAGATGCGATGAGCTGTGTAACTCAAGTACCACTAGCTCTACCACAAAGTTGTATGTGTTATATTGTAGCTAGCTAAGTACCTACGTTACAGACTTGAATGTAGGACCGGACAGTAGGTATATCAAAAGACGTAGGCTAGGTACAGTCAGCAGCAATTAGATAGCGACATCCAAGGCTGTCAAATAATTAGATAGATACAGCTTAGGTGGTCAAAAATATCGATACACCCGTGACGCTCATATAGATGATACATTACATTCCTCAAAAGTAACGGAACGTGCATGTCACCAACTATTTCGGCTCTACCAGGACGCCACTTATATGACGACAGCCAAATCACCATATGTAACTCAGCAACATCCTCGCCATAAACATCGATACATCCGCAAAATTACACCCTAAACAATGAGCCTAGAGCTCAATATAAATAACTTGCTGGTAAGTAACAACGATGACAGTTATCTGGGATTAAGATGAAAGGCGTCTATCTCTTTCCTTCCTCTAAAACTTTGTATTTAACTAAACTGATTGTTTGTGTCACTATTTTTAACCACTTTGTGTGCTTGGTTACTATTGATGTTTTGCCTGTCGCTATAATAATGGCGACTAGCGTGTGTCTATGTATTTTGACAACACGGTGTATCGATATAATTGGACAGGCTGGGTGCACTCAATAATTTGAACACTTTGGCTGTATCGATGTTATTGACCACTTTGGCTGTATCTAACAATTTCAGAGCCTTGGATGTCGCTATCTAATTGCTGCTGACTACAGTGTACACTGGTAATGTAAAACTGTACATTTGTTATTATAATAAAATAAAGAGATTTTGAAACTGAAACTGAATTGCTGCCGACTGTACAAATAAAAGTACAATGTTGCTTAGAGACAAATTAAAGTAGAAAATAGTAGTTACATGGGTAGGTACCTAACAACAAGACAGACCAAAAGCGTATAGGCTACGTTTTAGCATCGATAGTACCTACTACCTATTTATTACCTTGACATATAAAAGAGAAAATTAAATTGTAGGATTAATATTGATCTAAATTCGTTTATAATTCAACCGATAGAAAAATGAACAATATTCACTTCTCATGTCTGCAGGTCTCGACACATTGGCTGAATGCTTGTACAAGAGACGAGCACACCAAAGGTTGATGAGGATGTTCTTCGTAGCATTCCAAAATCTGTAAAGAATATTGAACCTATTTGGCAACCTAGGTACCTAACGATCATCGGTGGATTTCATTTATATATGTAGTATGTACTACTCTTAATGTATTTAGTAAAATACCTAAGGCTAAACTAATCTACTGGTTTCTTATCGAAAACTGATATTAGGTAGTTACCTTAGGTGTTTCGTATCGTGAATTCGTGATGGACTATCTAATGGAATTATTACTTTTGAATGAAAGGGTTATACTCGATGCACATAATAATAGTAGGTAGATTATTCACCAAGGGCGTAAAGTGGTGTCTTTCGGCGTCGGTGCCACCTTGAAAGACGAGCGAAGCGTGAGGATTGCAGATTTGAGTTGAGGCCCGCGCGAAGCGAGAGCATTAATGGGTTTACTATGAGGTAATAGAAAATCCTGTGTAGCGAGGGATTTAAGTTCGCCCAAGACAAAGACACCTTTTCGCCCGAGGTGAATACTCTGCTTTTCACGCTTTCTGTTAGGCAATAAAATGATGTTAACTAATAAATCGGATGTATGCACCAGTGGTGTACTAATATGCTTTATCAAATAATTTCAGCGAAATAAATGTACACATCAACTGAAATTAGCTGCCCAACCTTGCTTTTAACAAGTCGTTCCAAAATATTATTATATAAATAATTACGCAATATTGTTTCTCATATCAGCACGGTGGCGTTCGATTTTCAAACTATCTTCCCTTTGCTGGATGATGGTGCAGGCAAATTGTTTCACATTTTACCAACTATCGCGTAATGGATTTTCATATAATATGTCGCCCCGTGAGCCGAGATTAGTCAATTTAAGTTAACATTACATGACATTTCATTGAACGTTCGTTGCCGATCAGATAGCGTGAAAAAATATTAAGTTTTGCGACGAACAAAATACTGATTTTAAAATGTGGTACTATTTTGTTTTAGCATTTTTTTTATCTGACTAAATTTACCTTAGTGCGCCAATCCAAACATGGTTTCATTTTCTGAAGTCTATCGTTTGTTATCCTAGGAGCTTCAAAAGTCTTATAGGTGTTTTCAACGGTTTTTTCATATTCAGATTCAACAATTTTGTTAATAGTTTGATGCTCTTTTTTAAGGGATTCTATTCTATGGGCCCAATAATCACCATCACCTTCTTCTAAAGGCTCTATGGATTTTACATCTTTGAAAATAAGGTCATCTTCGGGATCCTACCATAGTAAAAAAATTATAAAAGTACACTTGATTAATAAAAAACTAAACGTTATATTTTATACATAAAGCAAATAATAGTTCCTTACTGCTGTGAGGTTATTCAATTCTACAGCATTTTCATCTTTGATTGAATTTTGTATATTAATAGCTGGGCTTATAGCAAACGTATTATCAAAACTAACACGCCGTGTATCTTTACTTGATATGATTCCCATCTTAGACTCGTAAACAAAAAAAGGAAAAGATGTAAATTACATACAATTTAAAAACATAATATCTAACGACAAAACTTTGGTCAAAGATGATGTAATATGTAATTTTTCAGGGGTAAACAAATGGTGAATGGCAGAATTTTGTCAGATGTCTAGGTAGACAGACAGATGACTTAGAAGTTTTTTTGTTCCTGTTACAGGTTAGAGGTTTGCAAAAGTTCTTGCTATGATATGTTTAGAAACTGTTCCATCCATGTTCCATCTTATTACTTATCTTATTCACATTATGCGCTAAGCACCAACGATATTAAATACTAAATATAGTATTTCAACTCGTTGCTCAGCACAGTAAATCTTTTATTTATATATTATATTATGAAGTGAATAAATGAATATGAATATGAATATTAGCCACTATATGGGATGGACCGGAAATGGGACCCTTCTTTACTTTTCATGGAATTCGGTTTCACTTGTGGGGGTGGGTGCCCTGCTGTGGCGAATATTTTATGCAAAAGTACTTTCATTTCAATTTTTTATTTAATTTCACCGCTTACATAAAACATGGTCTTAGGGGTAAAATAAGGTAGGTACTAGGTTCAGTTGGTAGAGGAACTCTATTTAGAAGCTTTACCAGATGGGAATAATCCTTGCCAAGAAGATACAACAGCAGACGAATTTTAAGAATATGAAACAGTTTTGATTTGATTTGATTGATGATTGATTATTGGCTCTTCTGTCATGGCATGGGGTGTCCAAAGCATCATAGAGTCCAGCTTCTGAATATTAAAAGTCTATGTACTGATGTGCCTAGGCGAAATCAAGAGGGAAAGGATCCTTATCCTTTCTCTCTTGATTCCGCAGATGGATGATCCTGGAGATGGTTCATCTATCCACAGATGAATAATATATGTCATCTATTTATCAGCCTTACCTCACTTTGAGTGGTGTGAATGGGTACACGATGCGATTTTTTAGATTTATTGAGTTACATGATCAGATTAGATTACATGATCAGTGCTATCTACTTAGATTATGTATTATGCTTCGTCTAAGGCTATCTATGATGAGAAATGTTGAATAGAAAAAAAGAAAAGATAAGCAAAAGCATTTTACCAAAGAAAAAAGCAGAATACAGGGTGTCGAGTTCGACTTCAATGATGAGCGCTTGCCATTGAGTAAGTAATCACTACGTTCTTGCACTTGCTTTGATTCTTCTGCCCAACTTGATTCGTAGTTCACTTAATCGAGGGCGTCCAAATATGGTTGTCTTGCTTGTCATCATCGTCGTAACGTACGTAACTAAGATTTACTTATAGAATAAATTCATGTGGTGTGGACACAGCGTTCCATGCATGTCCAAGGAAGGATAATAAATTAAAAAAAGTATAGTGTCAACTGTTAAGTCAAGCGGTTGTCTTTCTTGTCATTGTTGTAAAAAAAAGTATCTGTCAAGAATGCTGTCAAGTCAATAAATGTGTATTTTCTTTCCGCATACGATAAAGTTTTTGGGAAAAAGAAGAGAAGAGTGCGTTTATCGTTAAACTATTCATTTAAAAAATGTCCTTATACGATGATCTCGACACGATAAAAGCACGCACAACAGAGAAAGTGGCAGGATGGTCTTCAGGAATAAAATTACTACAATCACAACTTCAGCTCAAAAAGGCCGCTGTAACGCAACCCAAAAGAGAAGCTCTACGACGATCAGCTCAGGTAAAATGCTGAAGCAACAGGATAAAAAATAAATCACTTAGACCAAATAATTATAATTAATTATATTTCAGGTTTTAACCCCCGTAATAGACTTGAAAAGTAAACAAAAAGATGAAGATGACTCAAACCCAAGCAGTCCAAACTCACAGCCCAAAACCCTAACAGCATCATTAAATGTTCGTGATTTCGACTGGAATGTTGCTAATGAATATGATCCAATGTGGCCTAATGACTATGAGAAAGTAGCTAAAGGTATTTTTATTTATTTCTAATTTTCGAACCATAGTTTGCTTGTGAAAGTGGTGAAATATAATTCAAACTTTGTGTTTTCTATAACATAATCATTTGATTTCCAGAAATGCAAGCCAAGAGGCTGCAATTAGATGGTGGTGACAGAATTGATAGATCAGAAAGAAAACGAAAAAGTAGATTTGGCGATGAAGAAGATGTCATACCTGAAAAGACACTCATACCTATGGTTAGTATATCAATAATATTTCAATATATATTATACAACTTTCATTTATTTTTTATCATATTTTGAGTTAGTTTGAAATTACAGAATCAGAATCAGAGGGGCAATGTGTAAAGCAATCGTATTCATTTGACAGTTCAAAACGTACGATATGATCTGTCAAACCTTTTGCTCTTTGCCGTTTGACAGATAATATCGTATGTTTTGAACTGTCAAATGAATACGATTGATTAACACAATTCCATACCAGAACAACATTTATTTGCCTACTTAGTGTATTACAAAAATGTCTCTTGAAAGACCGGTTTGAAATTACACATGTAACTAGTTCTTTGTTCCATATTAAATTTAACAAATTCAATCTACCTAACAGACTGAATAATCTCACAAAAAATATCAACAGCAACCAGAAGAAGAAGAAGCTGAAGAAATATCAAAACGCGCTGCTGGTGCTGCTATCGCACCGCCACCATCATTGACTGTGGAAACACCTTCACCTCCACCCCCTATCGCCACCCCCAATACCCCTGCGCCTGGCTTTTCCCTTGGTGGGTATGGAGCCAGCTCAGTAGCTGCTAAAATAATGGCAAAATATGGATTTAAGGTAATTTAATGTTTAGAGAAAAGTTATATTTTAACATACATACTTTTTTTTTAAGTTTTAAATTTCCTTATTTAGGAAGGTCAAGGTTTGGGGAAAAAAGAACAAGGCATGTCAGTGGCTTTGCAAGTTGAAAAGACATCTAAACGTGGAGGGAGAATTATCCATGAAAAAGATGGCAGTACAATGCCACCACCAGCATTTGCAATGCCTGCAGCTTCTGGTCCAGGTATTTTTTTAAAAAATGTTTATGTGTTTCTAACCTTTATCATTTGAACTATGTTAGAATTTATATCATGTATCAATTGCACTTTTAAAAAGCAACTGTGTCAGAGTAAGAATCAAACCCTGTGTCTTGCACTATCGCGGTGCATGCCTATACCTTCCTTGTCCGACAAAATTGCTTTTAACAAGTGCAATTTATATTATTAAGTTTTTATAGTGACTAAACACTATAAAACAAAAGTAGAATAATGTACATATTTATTTGCTTTTTCAGACTCACCAACTGCATCCAATTCACCACAGACAAAGCAGGAACCGTCTATTACTGAGATAATGAAATCACCAAGCAAAGTAGTTTTATTAAGAGTGAGTTTTCTATCTATATTAATTAGTTAGAATTTTATTTATTGCACTTATAAAGCTGTACAGAAAATACATGAAGTCACAATGTGAACAAAGGTGGGCTTATCCCTAAAAGAGATCTCTTCCAGCCAACCCATAGGTGTTGGAAATTTAATAGTTGTTGTTATCAGTTATTCTACTCATTTACCTAAATGTTTTTATTCATTTCAGAATATGGTAGGCCCAGGCGATGTGGATGAAGAACTTGAACCAGAAGTAAAAGATGAATGCAACACAAAATATGGTGATGTTATAAAAGTACTCATTTTTGAATTGCCCAATGCTCCTTCTGATGAAGCTGTGAGAATATTTGTGGAATTCAAGCGTATTGAAAGCGCCATAAAAGCTGTTGTCGATCTTAATGGTCGGTTTTTTGGCGGTCGTCAAGTAAAAGCAGGGTTCTATGATGTAGAAAAATTTAATTCCTTACAGCTTACTGAATAAATTATAAAATAAATAAAAGTAGTAATAATTTTCACGTCACTGTACAATCAAGGTCTATGACGCCTATTTTGTATAGAAAATCCAATTTTAGTATAGCTTGCACACACGATCACACGACGTATAAACAGGCGTCACTTCAAACAAAAGACGGCGTGCGTGAGTACAAGTGACTTTGGATCATAAGGTGAATAGGCGGCGGTGACCTAGATAGATAGTACACACATACCTACCCCAACATCCCAAATCCAAGATGAAATGAAATTTGTTATATTGCTAAGACATGTATGCAGTGGTGGATTATGAACTACGACTGCGTGACGTTATGCATTACTGCGAGCTGCCATTTAGTAAGTACCTAATCACTACGTTCTACAAGCTGCCAATGCTCATGGCATCATGCATCAGCATGATGGCTGTTAGGCTGTTCATCTTCATGTATTTGATGTGCTTTGCATGCATAATGCTGATAATGCATAATACAGTCAATGCCAGGCCATCATGCGATGATGGATGGTATGGATGGCCTTTATACTTTTATAACTCTGGCACACGAATCCTGTCCTGTCCTCTCCTGCCTGCCTGAACCTAGCAAAAGGCGGGAAAAATAAAAAAAATGAATATGGTAGGTATTACCATTATTCACCAATAAAATGTGGAACACAGATTGGTGTGGACTTGCCGGACTGGGGTAGTGTGGGGGTGGGGCTAAATGTAAAAAAAGGAACTGTCAATGTGACATCGAACGTCAATAACGATGTCACTGTCAGGACTGTCGCTTGCTGTTTTTGATTTTTTTTCGGCGGGAAACCTTCAAGGCGGGAGGTTCAATTTTTCTCTGCTGCAAATAAAATATTTATAAATAGTTAATTCTCATACGAATTAAGTGCTAAAGGGGCACGATGGGCTCCGAAAGTGGGGGTGCGGCCCCTAAAAAACGAAAATCCAACGCACCAGCCGCGGATCTATCGGACGAGGACGAGGAGTCAAAGCATGCTCCATACTACAAAAAAAACCACATTCGCAGTTACCCGGACAATTCACCAGGCAATGTATTCCCAGTCTATATTCAAAGTACAAATGAAACAATTAAATTTGGTAACAAGGACCCAATCTACTTGAACAACATATTTAGTCGCTATAATAAAGGAGTCAAGGAAATCAAACGAGTCAATGCTTTGCGGTATGCTATAATATTCGACAATGCCAAGAATGCTAACTCCTTATTGACAAACACATCTTTTCTGTCATCCCATGAGATCAAGGCCTTTATTCCTGCTGCTACTTCAGAATGTATAGGTGTTATCAAATACATTCCCACTGATTTAAGTTGCAAGCACCTTTTTGACAAGCTCATCAGTTCTCAGGAGATCCTGGCGGTCCGGAGGTTCACAAAGCGGAGCCCTGAAGGCGTCATTCCACTTCAGACGGTATCTGTGACCTTTTCAGGTAATGTACTGCCCACACATGTGAACTATGGTCTATGCATTGTACCTGTGGAAGAATATGTAAAACCCGTTGTTCAGTGTTATAAATGTATGGCATTTGGCCATACAACAAAGTTTTGTAAAAGGAACACTGTATGCTCTATATGTTCACTGACACACTCTTACAAAGAATGTACCAATAAAGACAAACCATGTTGTATAAACTGTAAAGGTGAACATATTGCCGTGTCAAAGATTTGTCCTGTCAAACAACAAAAGATCAATGAAAATAAAAACAAAATAATGAATAAAACTACCCTTGGGTCTTTTTTCCCAACTTTAGACAAATCTTTTGCCAAGGCAGCAGGTTCCCGACCTCAACAGAACCAACCCAAAACTAAAAACACAGAAAAAAAAGAAATTAATAACAAAAATTTTATCACAGATGTTTTAAACAATGATTTAATTATAAAAGCAATAATTGATACTCTCCTTACCCTTTGTAATAAAGAGAATAAGGATAATAGCTTACCGATAAATTCTAGCACCATTAAAGAGATTTTCTTAAAAAAGGTTTGCAAGGATGGGTAGCAAGCCTTTGATGATTGTACAACACAATATTCAAAGCCTTAAACCTAAGACTCCTTTTGTTACTGAGCTTCTTAGTTCCCTTGATATAGATATATTGATATTGAATGAAACATGGTTATCACCAGAAGACACAGTAGTTTTTAAAGGTTACAAAATATTCCGACGTGACAGTGACACTGGCTATAGCGGTGTTGCTATTGTATGTAAAAACTCCCTGAATTGTTCTGAAATTATTACTGCTAGTTCTGATAGAATTCAATCAATGTGCATTAGTGTTAAAATCAATCATAATTCTTATTTAACTGTTCTGGGTGTGTACTGTCCTCCACGGCCTGGCCGTTTTCCTATTAATACATTAAAAAATTTAGTTAGACCGTTACCTTCTCCGATCATAGTGATGGGAGATTTTAACGCCCATCACACCGCTTTTGGATCGATTTCAAACAAAACTAGAGGCAACCAGGTTTATGACATGTTAGATGAACTTGATATGTGTATATTAAACGATGGTCAGTTCACCACTCTTCCACGTCCTAATCAATCTGCATCTGCTATTGATATCACATTTGTATCACCTATTTTAGCATCATCAGCTGAGTGGTCCGTGTATACCGAAGATACATTAGGTAGCAACCATTTCCCTACCATAGTTAAATTAAATATTGCCTGTGAAATATATGAAAATCAAAGAAATATATTAAAATTTTTGTATAATAAAGCAGACTGGCTTGGATATGTTGATAAGTCCAACACTGCTTTTAATCATTTGTTTTCGTATGGAGACCCTTTAATAGCTTATGATGAATTTTGTTATGTTTTAAAAAGCTTGAGAGAGGAATTTATTCCAATTTATAAATCATCTGCTACTGATAGCCGTAGACATCATAAACCCATGCCGTGGTGGAATGATACATGTTCCAACGCTGTTAAGGAAGCCAAACTTGCTCTTTTTATGTACAGACGGTACCCAACAATAGAAAATTACATCCTTTATAAAAAACTAGAGGCATCGAAAAAATTAATTATCAAACAACAAAAAGCACTAAGTTGGAAGAATTTGTGTAGTAGTTTCGATAGAAATACCCCAATCAGCAGGATATGGGGATTTATCAAATTATTTAATAGGAAAAAGGGCGCTGTTAAATCTAAAGACGATCAGTTTTTGCCAGAATTTTTAAATAAAATTGCTCCTGATTACCCCTCTGCTAACACTAGTAACCTTGATCATATCTTTAGTTGTAACGACCTGAACACGCATTTAATCTCTCCATTCTCACTTTCTGAATTTCATTTGTCGCTAAATAGTAGAAGAGACACATCTCCTGGACTAGACGATATTCCTTATGTTTTGATCAAACATTTAGGCTCTGCAGCTAAATCAATTTTATTGAAGATCTTTAATGATTTATGGTCAACCGGTAGAATACCTACCTCATGGAAAACTATTGCTGTAGTCCCAATTTTAAAACCGGAAAAGGACCCTCAGTCCGCTGATTCCTATAGACCAATTTCTTTATCTTCATGTATTGGAAAAATTTTCGAAAATATGTTAAAGAATAGGTTGGAACTATACGCTGAATCTAGATTACTTATCCCTCATGATCAGTTTGGATTTCGTAAAGGTCGTAGTACAATTGATAGTCTTTTAAAATTTACAGGTGATATTCAGGAGTCATTTGTTAACAATAGTTATTTACTAAGTACCTTTCTAGATGTAAGCGGAGCATTTGATTCTGTAGATCTACCTACGCTTGTTGAGATTCTGCATAGTTATAATATCCCAGGTAAAGTCTCCAAGTGGATTTTTGATTTTTTCCATTCGCGTAAAGTCTTCTTAAAATTCAATAACATTTTGCATGGACCAAAACTTGCTTACAAAGGAGTCCCTCAAGGGGCCACTTTATCACCTTTAATGTACTTGCTGTACACGTCGCAATTACACAGATTTGTCTCAGTTCCTAGATTATCTGTTCTTCAATACGCTGACGATATTGTGTTGTACACATCAAATAGAAATCTTCTGCAAGCTGAAATAACTATTAATGAAGCTTTGCATCAATTACAAATGTACTATAAAGACAGACTTAAACTAGATGTTAATCCAAGTAAAAGTTCTACTATGTTATTTAGTAACAAAATTGATGGTCATGATACTGTAAATATTGTATATAGTTCTGTAAATATTCGATTAGTTTATGAGAAGAATTTCTTAAGTTTAATTTTTGACTGTAAATTAACGTTTCATTCTCATGTACTTAAAGTAGTAGATAAAATGCAAAAGACTGTTAATATTATGAGGCATTTGGCAAGTGTAACATGGGGAATGGATCCAAAAATTTTAAATTGTATCTTTAAGGCTATTGTAAGAAGCCATTATGACTATGGTTTAGTAGTTTTTGGTAAATATATAAGTCATTATTTGTATAGAAAAATAGAAGTATTGCAAAACAAAGGGTTAAGAATTATAACAGGAGCTTTTTGTTCCACTCCCATAAATTCCTTAGAGATAGAGGCTGGGATTCCGCCTATTTTAATAAGACTTAAATATCTTACTGAAAAACTTTATACAAAGATTCTAAGTAATACATTGTATTTTAATTTATATCAGGATAATAGACTATTACAATGTGAACATCTTAATGAGCTTAAACAGATATGTAAATGCATAGACCATAGGGAAAATTGGGATTTAAGTACAATAGAGGTCAATACTACACAACCTAAGGTCTACTCGAAGAAAATAACAAACAACTATGAGTTCTTAGAATTTGTGAACATTGAAAAGCCGGGACATCTCAGGATTTACACCGATGGATCGAAAACTGATGAGAATACAAAAGCAGCTTATTACGATTCAAAAGCTAAATTTGGTCGTTGCTTTACGTTAGATCATAATGCATCCATATTTACAGCTGAAGCTTACGCCATATATACCGCTTTGCAATATATTGGAGGAATAAATAACCATAGAGATTTCCTGATTATAAGCGACTCCTTAAGTGTTCTTACTTGTCTCCAGACTGCTCGTATTTCATACAAAAATAACACTTACATTATGAAGATCAGAGAATTACTTTCGTACTTTGAAGACAAGGTGATTGAATTCGTGTGGGTTCCCTCTCACTCTGGGATTACAGGAAATGAGATTGTTGACGGCTTGATGAAAATAGATATTCCACATTTGACTCATTCAGAATATCCAGCACCTCCTGTTCCTCCATCAGATTACAGTACGATATTGAAAACTAGAATGTTTGCTCATTGGCATCAAGAATGGGATGAAACCAAAGTTCTTAAAGGAAAGTGGTACGCACAGATTCAAAAAAACATACCCAGAAAACCCTGGTACTTCAAGTTAAAATCTCCTGAAAGAAAATTCATCACTACTATAAATCGATTGAGACTTGGCCACGGGAAATTCCCTGCTCACTTAAAGCGAATCAAGCTGGTTTCCTCAGATGTGTGTGAGTTCTGTAACTCACATATTGGCACCCTGGAACATCTAATCCTTCATTGTCCCGCCTTCGCAATTCCGAGGCTCATACTGATAGATGGCCTAATGAAGCAATATAAAAATCAAGAAATACCCCGCCTCTTGCCATCTATTCTCGAAGATGTTAATAGTTACGAAGTTATATACACATACATTCAAGACACATTTGTAGAGATATAATATTTCAAGCAAAATTACAATAGAAACAAGAATCTGAACAGAAGCAATTTTAAATTATCAGAATGAAAAACTGAAGACTTATCACCCTTAAGAACCCAATGATGGATTTTTATTTATCATAAAATAGTGGAAAAATCATAGAAAAAGTGCTAACACTGAAGAAAAGGCTGTATGGATTTTCCAAAGCCGTTAAACACATAAAAAAAAAAAAAAAAAAATTGCTGTTTTTGAGTTTTGACATTCATTGATTTCATGCATCAGCTGATTTTTTAGCGATTTATTTTTCTAATTTTTGAAGAGTCCTATTTCAAAGTGAGCACACATAGAATTCTGATTGATTTATAGCCTTGGTTTGGTTATTAAGTGGATTTAATGGTTAGGTATAAATCATAATTTATAACTAATAATTTAAGTGACCAAGAACAATACAAGTGAATCAAGTTTCATTACTAAAAACAACAAAAATATGGCATTTTATTCATGTAATCGATATAGACTTCTAGTTTTAGTATTACTCGGTCTCATAATGTGGCAGATATTTCAACTATTACCAAAGAAGCAAATTCTAATAACTGAGGTGAGTAAGTGATAACATTTTGTCGTAAAGGTAATCCATTACTTAATCTGAGATTATCTTAAGCCTATTATCTTTTATTTCTGACGTGTTTACACATTGTAATAAACTTATTTTACAGGATATTGAAGAATTGGAAGATGACAGGTATAACAAACATAAGAAGGATAAGGTTAAAATAAGGGTGTACTATGAGGCTCTCTGCCCAGACTCCAAACATTTTTTCATTAAACACTTGGGTCCGGTGACGGAGAAACTATCAGACTTTCTAGATGTGACCTTGGTTCCATATGGGAAAGCTACTGTAAGTGTACTTCTGTAAATAAGGAGGGACATTCTCCATGCCTTTTATTTATAAAGTATAAATTTAGTATCTGAAAGGTATCATTTGTTAAACCACCACACATCTTCCCTAATTTGGAGTTTTGGAAGATACTCTACTGCCAAGAGCTTAGCTCTTAAATTTAGTCATTGGTCAACATCTGTTAGGAAATTAAAAATATATATCTCAATAATATTTATAATTCTTTCAAAAGGGTGCAGAAAATATTTATATCCTAATAAACAAGTCACTAGCAATATAGTTTATCTGAGGGTTCATATGTGTATTCAATTAATACTATATCTTTATTTCAGACTAAAGAGATAAATGGCAATTATGTTTTCAACTGTCAACATGGTGAAGAGGAGTGTTATGCCAACAAAATTCATGCCTGTGCGATTGCAGCTATTGGCAACATGACTCTGTCGGTGAAAATAACAGATTGTATGATTATAGACAACTTAGATGCTGATGCAGCCTTGGCAAGGGTAATTTTCATTGTCATTTTATTTTGCAATATAAAACGAGGATTGCAAAAAAATATTATTTAAAGTTTTTTTTTATTGCAGTGTGCAAAAGATTTGAAGGTGGCTCCTGATTCGATAAGCAGCTGTGCTGCAGGAGAACAAGGGTCAGCATTACTCAAGAAACATGGAGATGACACTCACATAATAAACCCCACTTTTATTCCAACTATCACATTAAATGGTTCCAAAGGCAATCAAGCTGCCATTTTGAAAAACTTTCTACTAGAAGTTTGTAAATTAATTGATATGCCCTTACCACCACCATGCTTGTGACGAACTAGATTAAATAGAATCTAACAGTATGAAAAACTTATTATAGTTGATTTGCATCAAAAACATAATGGAGCAAACATGCATCATATTATATTGAATGTGTAAATTGTAAAACTACTAAAACTTATTATAATGAACAAAGACAAAATGAAATGTGCTCAAATATTGCTCATACTGAATTATTTTGTATATTTTAATTTACATAAGATTTGGACTGCATTGTCCCCACAATGTTTTGATGCCTTTACTATCAATAGTGAACTTGAAAGAATTCAAATTGTCTCAAATGTATGATTAATTCAAGTACACAATATGGGTTTTCAGTTTCCTATATCAAGTATTATTGTTAACTAATGCAAATATATTTTGTTTATTTTATTTTATAAATATTAAATTAGGTACAGTACTCCTACTATGGTTGGCGAAAGGTTAATTAATCAATCAACGATAAAAACTACTTAATTAGCTATGTGTGACTAAATATCTACTCTATTTAATTACCATACTTATGAGTGTTATCGGCCCCTTCATGTACTCGTTTAGACACTCATTCGGTGACGTAGGTGCAGATATTGTTATGTAGAATAAGGTATGAATATTCTGTTTTAGCTAATTCGAATTTAGTTTTCTGTGTTTGTAATGGTTGTGTTTCTTGCCCTCGCTAGACTAGTCTTGTCCATCTTGTTTATTTTCGTATTAAAATGTAATGCATTTAGTTATTATATGCGGTCGGGGCCTGTTTCACTATCGCCGAGTTAAGTCTAGGAGTAGTTTAACTGACAATTACTGCATAAAAATGAGTTTTTGATTTTTTCTTCGAGTACAATGTTGTGATTACTTTTCGATTTGAGAAACGGGCCTTAAATGCGCTTTTTTTAGTATCTGTAATATACCAATGTGATTACAAATATAAATCGTCATTTATTTGGAGTTGTCTCACACCTTATAATATTAATAAGTAATTAATCAAGCATATTTAAAAGTTTTTGATGGATTTTATTTGTATACTTTTCTACTACCACGTACTAACTACTTGTCTTAATATGACTCAAAATAAAAACGAAAATATTTAAAACGATCAGTAAGACAATATTTGTCATTAGTTTGTTCACTATGTAAGATGAAAGTCAAAAGGAACACCATTATCACTGAACAAACTTTAGCTATTACCAGATATTAAAAACTATTTTATCTACTCGGATACCTATTACGTAGTATCACCTATTTTTGTACCTAATACATATAACTTGCTTAGTCGAATGATGACAATTAATTTTTTATATGTTATGTTTGTATACTAACGTTACAGTAACCTCCTTTTTTAAAATCGGTTAATAATAAGGTTTGATCGATATCAAAGTAGCGATCAACTTGGTGATTTAATATTTTTATTCGAAATATATCATCAAATGCACTTTTTTATATTTATCACATAACGGTACTCTTGTGATTCTTGTGCATTTGTAAGTAATTGTAATTCTAGATTTTAATGTCATAACATTTTATTTGGCATCCCGAAGCTAAAGGTGAACGTAGGTACATTATTCGCAACGAACGGAAACGGATTCTCCATATTTTCTTCGGATTCGGACGATCCGGAGGAATTGTTAGGAAAATCCGGCTGTGCGCCGTGTGCGTAACCAGCACATGAATTTCATGCAAACTCACCCAGATTTACAAAACTTGTAGGTACTTAAGGGATAATAGTTGATAGTGATAATGATCATATCTCATACTAGTTAACGGGGATGCGTGTTTCGGGTGGAGCGGGTGCGCGGCGTTGACGTCGCAGTCACGCAACGATTTATCAAGGCGAAATAGGGCTCTCGCTCCGTCCGGAACACGCTCGCATCCCGCCAGTGTGATAATTAAGGCTCTTAAGTAGCGAGACAAAAACTTTGCAACATGCTCTCTCTCTTTTACGCAACTGTGTTAATATTTTTTGTAAAGCAAGTGACTCCCTGTGCATATTTACAGTGTCTCCAGTGTCTCCCTTTGGAAGCGCATATTTTAATTTTTAATATTAACTTAAGAATTAATTAAGTTTTGGTTAGCGTAATCTGTCCAATACCAATACGACATAACGTTCCATTTTTAGGGTTCCGTAGCCGAATGGCAAAAAACGGAACCCTTATAGTTTCGTCAAGTCTGTCTGTCTGTCTGTCTGTCTGTCTGTCTGTCTGTCTGTCTGTCTGTCTGTCTGTCCGTCCGTATGTCACAGCCACTTTATTCTGAAACTATAAGCATCACATAGCTGAAACTTGGTAGGTAGGTGTATTTTGTTCACCGCTTTCCGATTCAGATACAAAAAGTAAGAAAAAATAATATTTAAAGGGGGGCTCCCATACATGAAACTAAAACCTAAAAATTTTTTTTACTCAAACCTATGCGTGTGGGGTGTCTATGGATAGGTCTTTTAAAATGATGTTGAGGTTTCTAAAACCATTTTTTCTCAAAGTGTAAGGTTTGAGATATAGACGCTTCCAAAGTGGTAAAATGGGCGTCCCCCCCCCTCTAACTTTTGAACTAAGAAAGTGAAAATTTTGAAAAAAATATATGATGTAGATCTCAACAAAAACTTGCAACGAAAATTGGTTTGAAGGAGATCGAACTAGTAGTTTTTGAGATATTGCACATTTTTATCAACCGCAAATATAACTTTGTCTTTCATACAAACACTATGAAAAACAAAGTTATTTTTGGTGTCGCAATATATTGTGATGTTTTCGTTAAGTGAAAGTAAGTGGACCCTGAATTCAGTTAAGGGTGGCACGGAACCCTCAGTGCGCGGGTCCGACACGCACTTAACCGGTTTTTGAATTATCCGTTGGTGTTAGTTGGTGGTTAGTGCATATATTTTGTCGATGATGAAAGTAGGATAACAATTTATGAAATTTAAAGAGTTGAGACAGAGACTTGCGTTCTGGCACTCTCGAACTGGTCACACACACCTATCGATACGATCGCAGACCGCTCTCTGTGCAATTTGGTTTCTTTTCAGTTCTTAGAAGTAGGTACGTCAATATAGAAATAATCGAATAAGTATGATACGACTTGATAATGAGTATTAAAAAATAAAAAATAAACTTTTGGTGTCGATAAATAATGATGATACAAAGATGGATACGAAATGACAGACAGATCTTCTTTATTTATATTTTTATGAATTGTATTCAGAAAATTACAGCGGTTGTGTAAAATAAGGTGTATATTTTCTAATTATTTATTTAATCGTCTGAATGATTAATAAAACTTTACTTTCTACAATATTGGTTCTTCTTAATTCGCATTTTTATTTGTTATATTGATCATAAACCCATGTTACTCACTCGTCATTGAATTTATATAAATTTTGTTAATTAGTATGCTACATAATGTAAAAATCTTGTAATTAGAATCTTATGTATTTTTTACTTACCCACATCTATGCTAAGTATTTTATAACTATAGTTATAGTTACAATATAAAAAAGTACTTATTCGTTCGTTACGTTAGTCCAATAGGGTGGTAATTGATAGTACTTAGACGGATCATTAATCATGCCGATCAAACGGCCACTTTACCGTATCATGTGCGAAGGCAATAAATTAGTGTCTCCATCGTGCTCCCACTACTGAAGTTTCCACCTTCGCCGTGAGTCATCGCCCAAAGCAAACAACTCCAGTCAATTCAATTTAAAACCCGCTCTGACAACACCAATTTGCCTGCGTCTAAATGGCTACCTTTGCTCCGAAAACCATTTCAAACACAACAATAAATCTTCACTGGAATCACGGTCTAATTTCGTAAAAGCCCCGTCTCGCTTTGCTAATTAATATGAATGGCATTTGCATCCGGCTTTTTCTCGCGTACACCATTTCCAACTATTGTTTTGCAAAGATTCTCACAATTTATTCTTGTTTTTAACCGACTGTACAGGCTAAAGGGGGTTATGAAGAACAAAAACAGCTGTTTTATGGCTCTTCTGAAATGAAAAGCTTTTGTATCCTTTTGTACAAATTGGGGTCTGTAACAGTTAAGCTTTTCTAATGTTGGTATAAGTATTATTTTAATTTATGTAACCACGCGTAGGCTGGGTAGAGTGAGTAGTATTAACTAGTTCTTAGTTTTTTTCTAGAAAGTGTTTTAAAACAACCCGTAAAGTATGAAGGGCGTTGCTAGCTACTCACTATCAGTAAGACCCCATACACACTGCGACGTTTAGCATCGATACTAATGTACGTTTTGGAAACGCGCGACAGCATCGCAACTCACAATAGGAACACATTTAATTTGGCATCGATGCGATTTTTTGATCGACGCAGTCGCGCTTTTGCCGATACTAACGCGCGTTAGCATCGCGACTGTATCGATGCTAAAAGTAGCGCATTGTATAAAGGTTGAAATTTTGCGACTGCATCGATGCTGCATCGCTGTTTAAAGCTGTAGTGTGCAAAGGGTCTAACTTAACAACTTTCTCCTAGAAACAGGCCGCATAACGCGAAAAAGAATGACTTCCCATACTAAATCAGTCACGTGACCCTTCTGATTTACATAATTATTACATTGAGTCGATATTTTTAGGTATATTTCGACCCACCTTTCTAGAAGAAAGTTGTAAAGTTACCGATTTTGAGTAGCTCCCTTCCTCCCTAGAACAAGGATTCTTTTCGGGTTGTTTAGAAATGCGAAAGACCTTGTATTATACCTGCACAAATATCGATAACAAATGAACGGAAGTACGAGTAGCTAATGTAACATCCATGTGTAGGTACTTAACTTACATGACTGTAGGATCTGAGACTGAAGTACTTACTCCTTAACATTATTTTTGGTAAACTAAGACTAAGATTAGTTTCCAATTTAATCACCATAATCATGGACAATCTGTAGTTTTTGTGGAGTACCAAGTGAAATAAATAATCTAGTTCTATGATTTTTTTTATTACTAAGCGACTGCAACAGTTGCTCGGATGACGGCTGGCGGGCGCGGCAGTAAAGCCGCTTACACACGGTCAACTGGCGACGGCACGGTCGTGTCCCCGTCCTGGCTTGCTGGTACTGATGCACAAATCTAATGGATTTTTCATGTTGCCAGAAAAACGGCCTGCATCAATAAATGGGAATGCAACTTGCCAAAACGATTTATTCGTGCGCTCGAAGCTTTATTTTTATCGGTGTAGAAGTCATGTTAGTTATATGCATTTATAGACGTTATAAATGTGTCAGGTCGTACCTATTGGCCTATTAATTAAGTATTAATGAGTTGTTGCAGTTATAATTCATTTTTTTATTTTAGTTCTTTCCGCATAGAGTCGCGTATTCATAATGTGTATCTTTTCAAATCCCTATATTTTGACAGAAAAACTTGTCGGTATAACATCAGAATTGTGTACCTGTATGCTTACCATCTAAGTCCGCCCAGTAAAAAACTGTTTTCACCTAGAGCATCATTCAGCGTGGTTGAAGCTTTCGCTCCAACAATAAACCTTGTGATCCAGTCATTTCTCCGGAGTTACTTTACACATGCTTTATTTATTTAAAAGGGGTCCCAGCCAGTGAACTTTGTTTAGCCTCGCAATATATAGTAATTATTATCCTATTCCGGGCCAAGATAAATTAAAAAATCATGAAAATCGGTTATAAGTGGCTAGCTACAACTAACACGACTTTCTCTTATGTATAGATTTAGACTTATTATTAGAAATTACGAGCGTAATTTAATTAAAGCTAAAATCTGATATAATATTATTAGACTTTGTGATACTTTTAAAGACATCGCATAACTTTAATAATATTCCCTTTTGACCTTCGTTAACCGCCAAAAAAAAAGTTTCTCAGTAAATACTGTGTTTATTGAATTTATTTGTACTCTTTGCATGCAAGACAGTATTGGCGATTGCTAAAAAGTTGCTTAAAACTGCGAGCCGAGGCCACGCATTGCTCTACCTACGCAGTCGTGGTATCAGAGCGACAAAAATCCTTAACCGAAACTTTCCTTCCAGCTCAACTGTTTTTCCTTGTAAGTTGCAAGCTTTTCATATCATATAGCTTAGCTTCTAGTGTAAAGAAAGCCGTGTACTCTCATTAAAACTTTCCTCAGGCTGGCTCGCACGTGTTTTTAATTTTTATCGAGAGCCCTCGTCGTTACGAGCGTGCGGCTTCGGCTGCTTTGATTGCGGTAATGACGTCTCTTCTGTCTGCCCGCAGTGCCCGCTCTCCGTTCTCCGATCTGAATGCCGCGCACTATCTTCAAATAATAATTTCTTTTCAATTTAATGATGGCGCATCTTTTAATTACAGAACTCAAGTGTTGCTACAATATTTTTTTAATTGATTAAAAGTTTTGAGAGGATATCATACTATTATTCCGCGAGCTAGGGTTTAATTTGGGTCAATCATTTCCTGCAACGTGGTGCTAACTAACTTATAGGTACCGTACTTAATAGAAATACTAAATATTAATGTGTAAAAACATATGTAAAAGTATGTGTTTTAATTAAATATCTGTCTGTAAACCGCACATTAAAGGCTAGTTTTTGGTGCTTATTTAAATGACAAACAAATTTTGCCTTCCAGCGACTTATGGCAACAGAATACGTTCCGTCATAATAGATTTATCTATTTTGCGTATTATCCGCTACATATGCAGCCGGCAGAAGCAACAAATCCCCTTAGCACGGTCACTGGAAGCCTGCTCCGGCCTGCTAGCCCGCGCAAACAACTCTAATGGATTTTTCATGTCGATTGAACACGGCATAGGTATGCCTGCAAGATAATCGAATATTTTTAAACAAACAGATAGCCAGTGTTTTGTTTCGGCTGCAAACTGCAGTGTCCGATAAGAATTTATGTGCTTTGTCTATTTATGTACAATTTTAGTTTAGTTGTGTCTGCCTGTTGTTTTTTTCTTGCTGAAATTTCAAGAAACGAAGTAAAAATACTAATCAATCCAATCAATTAGAAATATAAATAAATACAGCTACATACGAGTTATACCTATTTAATTAAGAATAAAATCTATCGCTAGATACTTATTCTTCAATCGTTAAAGTGATTTTTGCCTGTCTACAGCTCATTAATAATCATTAATATCTTCGGCTTCTTGCGCTGCCGTCGGAGCACCGCAAATTATGACATTAATTTTATAATTATTATTGTGTGGAACACAAAAGAGCCGGGCGCACAAAAAACACGTAAGCTCCTGCTTTTGTTCGGCGAGAAAACAATGAATGATTGTTCAAAACTGGTTGGGAAGTGACTCGGGGAAACTGTCGCGGCTGGTGTAAACGCGCCCTTAAAGCGATGCTGAAATCCTAAGTCACGGGAAAGTACTTACTTAGGTAATAAAAAAAACTATGCTGTTTTACGTATATAGGCTATAGGATTTTAACTGAAATCTGATTTGTACAATATCTATGAAACGAGTGGATACTCATAGGTACCGCTTTTAGCCTAACCTAGTAATTTTCTCTCAATACTGGATGTCCTTTTCAGAATAATTTTCGCACAGATTGCGAATATCCCTAACATCCACAATACACCTACGTGTTTGAAACTAGCTTGTTCTAGGACAAACTCTGTATAATGGAAGAGAAATAGATCCTTGTTTTAGTGGCTAAGAAACAATAACGTCATCGTGAATGCCTTGCATGTTACCTTATTGTTCAACATGAAGTTTCCTTTGATTTTAATTAAGGTGCAGCTAATGGTCGTGAATGGTACCTGCTTATTCATTCAAAGCACTGATGTGTCCGCCTGATAATTGCTTGCAGTTTTGTTGCGTTAATGTGTTAATTGGCGTTTTTTATAATTACAGCTATGCGTCTGTCATTTGAAACGTAATGCCACTGCAATATAAGGCTATGCAGACTGATAATATGGCCACTGGCGCGTGGATGGCACACCGCCATGATCTGTCTTGCTTTGGCAATAATTTTTGCATTTTCGAGTCTTGGAAGCGCAAAAGAGACATTGGTGAGCTAACTCTATCATCTATTTTAATACTAATGTGCCAGTAAGTAACCTACAGGTTATCCATACGCTCCGTTGCATCAAGTTTCCCATAATAAATAAGATAAGAAAAACAAAAGAGCCATTTTCTTAGAAAATGTAAATGTAGAGCCTTAACTATTCAAGGGTAGGCAGGTCGCTTATTACTATTCAGTCCTAGTGAGCTCTCCTCTGTTGATCTACATGCGTTGCCTTTGTGAACACCGTAGGGGAAATAAGTCGTTCCAATATTAAAAATGAGATAACATTCTCAAAGAAAATATTAAGTCGTGATTCCACCGGGACCTACCCAATGCGCATCAACTTGTATCATAACGTTAAATATTCATTTAACTTGTGTGGGTTCGTCTCCAATGTCGTAGTTTTTACCTTTTGGAGAGTACCCACTTACTCAGGTATTATTTAGAAGCTGGTAGAGTGGCACACCAAAAAACGAGCTTTAACGAAGAACATAATTATAAGTAGTTAGTTAGTTAGTTTGGCTGGGGTGTTTCCGCACTTAGCCTCACGATTGGGCCATTGTACGTATATCCCTCTTTTTCATTCTAACCACCCCAGGCTCTCCCAGAAGGCTAGCAAGCTGCCTAGATTGCTAAAGACCTCTGGGAATGTTGCCGGGGATTTGAGAAAGTTTGCCCGTTGTTCCACCACACCCATACACTCCATGAGCACATGCTGTGGTGTTTCTTCTGCCCCCATGCAACCTCTGCATAGGGGACTATCTGTTACACCTATTGTGAATAGATGTTTGTTTAAGAGACTATGGCCAGTTATAGTGCCTATAACCATGCGCAGTTTGTCTCTTGGTAGCCGGATGAGATTGCGGGCAAGCCTTTTCGAAGCTTCCGGAATTGCGTTCTTTGTTTGCCTGCAACCTTCACCATTTCTCCACTCTGCTTGGTGTGCTGCTTCGGTTTCTGCACGTAGCCAAGTTCTTATTTGGGCCTGCGGTATAGGTAGTAATGGTTCCGGGCCATATACTGTTGTCGCCGAGCCCCTCTTGGCTAGTTCGTCGGCAGCGTCGTTGCCTAGTGAGTTACTGTGTCCTTTGATCCATTGCAAGGTTACCTTATTTGTGCTTGCTATGGATTGGAGTGCTTTGTGTCACTCCCAAATAAGGACAGATTTGATGCTATTGTTTTGTAGGGCCTGGAGCACCGATGCGCTGTCCGAGACGATTTTAATGTGTTGGTCTTTTACGTCTCTGGCTGCAACCGCCTGTGCTGCTCTGGTGATGCCGATACATTCTGCTTGAAAGATTGTATTTAGCTTGTCAAGAGTAGTTGATATATTAATATTTAGGTCATTCGAGAAGACTCCAGCTCCTGTACCCTGTGAGGTTTTGGAACCGTCTGTGTATATCCGAACCTCCTTTATGCCTGAGCTGTCCCTGGGCTCTTCAGTGAGTTGGATATTGTAATTAAACTAATTATAAGTAAATTATACCTACAGAAGACGTTGAAATAAAAATGAAACTCTGTAAATATGAAGTCATCAAAACCTTTGGTAAATTTTGGAGCAACCAATATTTTCTACAGACAATCAGGTTACATAAACATTTACATGTCACAATTAAAATTTTAAACTATGTAATGGGGATACACTTTACTTCGTGTCGTGTGTCATTGGACACGGCGGCAAGTGCATTATGTATGCACAGACAAAGACATTGAGCAATAGAGTCGCGGGTCCCGCCCGGCACTCATCCAACAGCCGGCAGCCCACTGACACATTCATAAACTGCCACTACACCTGCCAGCAGGCCCAGTCTTGAAATTGTTTTGCCACTGAATATGTTAACCCCATACCATATACATTACTCATCATGTCCCATATGCGGATTTCTTATTCTGATGGCTTCACTAAGTCACTCAACTTACCAAAACATAAAAAAACGCAAATAAAATATGAACACTATTCGCGTTTCCACGTACGAAATACATTTTCATACATTTACAAAAATGGCTTATCCATATGCGATGTAACATCGAGAGCACTTTCACGGTGTTGACGGCTCGTACCTTTTTACGAAACGAAATAATTTGAATGGTTTTCCTCATGGTCTCAGAAGAGATTTGTTGCGGTGTGTTTTTTGTACTGTAATATAACTAAATCTCATTTCAGGAACTGAGCGACGAAATCAAAGAAATAATACAACATGTTCACAACGAGTGCGTCGGTAAGACCGGGGTCGCCGAGGGTGAGTTTATGTTTTTCCTTTGTGCGTGTCTCGGGGATGCGAGTGACGTGAAACAATAGCGGATAAGTCTTACACCAAGGGCCTAAGTAGGCGAAGTGTTTTTCAAATACTCACTTGACGAAAAACGAGGTGTTGACGTGCCTAAACGTTTCTGATTAACAGCAACCAGCCTGCTTTTCTGCCTAAATAGTGTGAATAACATTAACAACTATCTAGTTTAGCTCACTTTAGTTAGCTAGTAAAGAAAAATATAACAATTAAAAGAGGTCACATAAAAGTCACAATCAGATACATACAAAGCTTTATTTTAAACGTTTGGTGCTGCTACCTGACGATGAGCGAATCTGTGTGTATAGCTCACTCATGTGTGCAAACATTAAAGAGCCTTTATTCTTCTTGCCCCCAGAGGATATAAAGAATTGCGAAAACGGCATATTTAAGGAGGACAAGAAATTGAAGTGCTATATGTTTTGCCTGATGGAGGAAGCGAACCTCGTGAGTTTTCTGTCTTTTGTTTATTTCTCTCTTCACCGTCCCAGCTCCGCGAAATTAGATACAAACATGAGTTTAATTTATTTTTAATTCCATTCGTTTGCTCCGCTTTCAAAGGTATGCCACGGTTAAACGGATGATATCGCGTTTGCTTTTTGTATTTGCGTTTATTCATTTTCAGGTAGAATCTTGTTTCAACGAAGATTACTTCGTCTTTTTTTTATAATTTTCAAGAATTGATGTTTTTAATTTTAATATTTTGTAAACAGGTGGAGGATGACGGCTCGGTTGATTACGACATGGTTATCAGCATAATACCAGAGCAATACGCGGAAAGAGCCAAGAACATGATTTTCTCGTGCAAACACCTTGGCAAGTACCTTTATACGTACTGAATAAATTAACATACATGATTGCTTAAGTGTATTTCATAGACTGGCGAATGATAACACCTGTCATGCTATTTTTTAGATACGCCAGACAAGGATAGTTGTCAGAGGGCATTTGATGTTCACAAATGCTCGTACGCCAAGGATCCAGAAGTAAGTGTTTTAATGACTGCGTGTATGATTTTTAATGACTACGTGTATATTTTTGTAAAAGTATTTAGAAGCTGTACGTAACGGTTAATTTTATTTTCAGTTCTACTTCTTATTCTAAGATGATTCCATGCTCCATTCAATGAAGCTGACGAGTTGTTGACAAGTGTAACATAATTACTTACTACAGCCTAATTAATAAACTAAGAGCAAACGTAATTTTCTATTATTTTTGACTTGCCCAAGTTCACCTACATATTTTTAAATTTGAATTGAAGGCAATGAGAAAGTTTCTGAATAAGGCGAAAGATATGAGTAGGTAAGTATGTATAAGTAGCTGAAAAAAAAGATTTTTATTTAATTTTGTTAAGTTTAGGCTACAAAAATTAAATAAAAATCGTATAATGTTCCACAGTAATTTTATCTAAATCCCCAGTGAGAAGAAAATGTTTAGGTACCTACTTGTAAATAAAGACGTAATTTGGCGTTAGCCGCAGGCCCTCAGCCCGTCTATTTTTTATGAATTCTCGCTCGGATTTATTCAGATCTTAAAAGAAGTATAATGCTACGGAATTAATTTGCTTCACGAGAAATAATTTGTTCGAGGAAAATAAACGAGTTCGAATCTTGTAAAACGCGTAATTGTGATCTTAGTTAGAATTAAATTCAAAGAAAATCCCATTGCTAGGAACAATTTGTAAATTCGTGATTGCGGCTACCACTCAACGTAAATGTTATTTTACGACTTGAAAGAACAAGATGCTCCGGATATTTCTAAAAACTCATAACACGGATATTCTTGTACTTACTTACTTGATATTAATTTGTAAAAGAAAATAACTGAAGTAGATCTTTTTCATCTTTGTTAATTTTATGTTTTGTTATACCTAAATCCTGGTTTGAAATTTGTGATAAGATAAATAATTTAATTATTCAACAAGCAAAGTAACAGCACTGGTGGATTTTTGTATTTTAGAAATTAAAGTTATACAGGGTTTCATCAAATGATATTTTATAACAATTAATTTTCATTTTAACATGTGGACGAAAGTCTTCAACCAGTGTGTGTTACCAGTGATGACATACGGATCCGAAACGTGGTCTCTAACTATGGGCCTCATAAAGAAGCTCAAAATCACACAACGAGCGATGGAGAGGGCTATGCTCGGTGTTTCTCTACGAGATCGAATCAGAAACGAGGAGATACGTAGAAGAACTAAGGTAACGGACATAGCCCTGCGAATCAGTAAGCTCAAGTGGCAGTGGGCAGGGCACATAGCGCGAAGAACTGATGGCCGTTGGGGCAGAAAAGTCCTAGATTGGAGACCCTTCGACCAAAGGCGCAGCGTAGGACGTCCACCGACAAGATGGACAGACGACCTTGTAAAGATCGCAGGATCGCACTGGATGCAGACCGCTCACAACCGGTCGTTGTGGAAAGCCATGGGGGAGGCCTATGTTCAGCAGTGGACGTCCTTCGGCTGATAATGATGATGATGATGATGATGATGATGTGGAAGGGATTATGAATCACAAGTAAGTTCTTAGTTTTAAATATGTTTTTTTTATTCTTACAAAAATCACAGCTCTTAGTACAAATAAAGCTTATCTTACATACTAAACTAACAGCCAATAATGTTTTCGAAGTCACCTTGTGTAATGTGTATGGACGCCGGCGGTTGCGTAATCAAAATAATGACAAAATAATGTTATTAAAAGCATCCGTGAGGGATAGATAATTCATACGCTCGATCAGTATCTATAATATTAGAAAAATCTGTATTTTTTTTTGTCTTCGGGTAAGTAAATGAATAAATTAAGCTAATCAATCCAGAGCGTGAATGTAACTAGCTAACTTTATTGAGATCACATCAACGTTGATTTGATGTACCGCGACAATGACGATAACGTTTTCTGACGTGGAAAGTGAACTTGAAAACTCCAGTTACAATAAAAGAGCACGTTATTTAACAGCAAAACGACATTCAAAAGACGGAAAAACCGAGGGTCGGAACATCTGCACATAAAGAGGCAATTTGGAGATTGCCGGGGGCGCACAACCGCCACGGAGAATTGTACTCAAATGTATTCAAAATTAAAAAAATGTAGGAAATATTACAAGGAAATTCATTGCAGAAAAATAAACAGGAGTGGCTTGCTGCGGTCGGGCCGGGACACCTACGGCCGGCGCGCGCCCCGCGGTCATTACGAGAAATTAATAAACCTCTTTCATCCGCGATTGATCATTTTTTATAGGTAGACTATTTTTGTATTTCATTTTCTATTCATCATATCATTGATAAGAAACCACGGGTTTGAATCCCGGTCCCGTTTGGGTCGAAATTAATTTATTTGTGTAGGAATTAGGAAAATCTCGCAATAGTGGTATATACATGTTTATTTAGGTACAGCAATCTCTGCTACTGCTAACCACTCGTTCGTAACGACTCCCAAAGACTTACACTCACCTCACATTTCAATAATAATGTCAACTTCTACGTTCATCATTAAATTTCGAACAATGTCATCTCTTACTTCTTACGTTCCTTTTCACGTCCAAATCCTACATTTATATACTCAGAAACTGACCTATGTTAAGAGGTTAGTTGGAACCTTCAGTTCAGAAAGCACATCAAGCTGAGTCCGCTCTCATCAAGCTGTTAGTACAGCACGTGACCCAGACTTTTGTTTCACGTATCGGAATGCCATCTTCTGGAATTACGTATTAAAATAAAGCTACAAAGAGCGCATTGTAGGTATATTGCGCTTGCGCATAGGCCTGCATACTATAAAATCTGGTATTCTAAGTTTAGGTTGACCAATATTACTAAAGCCAGTCAGAATATTAGATATTATTATTTAGAAGGTAAGTAAAGTTAGCCTTCAAGCATCCCACGGCTGAGCAAAGGCCTTACCTCAATGAGATGAGCCATACTGCACTACGCGTGCTCAGTGTGGATTTGTGGAGGGGTGTTTGCAAGGCAAGCGACCAACCTTGCAGTCTGATTTTATCATGCCTCCCCATAGGGCCTCTGACAAAGCTTAACGACTAATATCAACCGATATTAGCCAGGACCAACTTCAAAACGTGCCTTCTGAAGCACAAAGATGCTCGTGATATCTGTTACTTACTTATGTGGCCGGAATGGTCACCCATCCAAACACGATCGCGCCGTCAGAAGGCCTACTACGAAAAACGAAATCCGTCAATACGATAATCGTTTTGCGGTCCAAAGCATTTCGTAGCAAGCATTTCGTACTAAAAAATCTTTCGATTTTCGTAGTAGACCTCCAGTTGTTTAACTTCGGTATCACAACCAAAGCGCTGTCACCACTGCGCTACGAGCACATCTTTTTATATTTAGAAGGTATACTTACATTTTGATATTATCTTCAAACGTGCTATAGCTGCTCCTTATCGATCGGGCAGCACGATTGAGCCAGCCGGCAGCGGATACGGCAATTTGCCGGCGCGTAATGGCGCGGTCGCAGGACGTGCGTTGCCTGCCGTTCGCCGTCTAGCTGAAAGCATCAGTTTAATTCTAAGTCTGAACTGAAGTAAGCATGGGCTACTGTGATTTTCAATAATCGGCCTATAATGATATATAATGATGTCGATGATCGCCAGTAGGCTCGACTGCCCCCTGTGGTGACAGGCATGCTCCTGTGCAACCGTTTGCGCGGAGTCATTAATTAACATTGTGTTATTATCTGTTGTTTTTAATTTTTAAAGGTTTTTTTATTAGATTTAAATTAAATTTTTAGATATTATTATTTTATTTTAAATTTTTCGGATGTAATTTTAATTTAATTTAATTTATTTTTTTCAATCAATTTATTCCAATGTTATTTATATTATCTTTTAAATGTATATATGCTACAATACTATCGTCTCAGTTACCTTGAATTAAATGTTTTTTTTATAATACTGCCTAAGTATAACTACTTCGGCTTCGATGTGTATGATTGATTGATCTGTAGAATCCATGCATTTTGAAAGTCAAGATGTGCATTTGGAAAAATCTCTTTGCATCGTCAATTTTGTAAAATATCAACTTAATAATTACATAACAAAACATAACTCTGCTAAAATGAACACTCCCAGTAATTATAAAATAAAGTTAAAAACTTTTTGTGTGAATGTAGGTAGACGAATTCGAGTCAACACGACGTGCTACGAAAGCTACGTGCTACGACGCTACGAGCTCGCTACGAATTTAGCGACGAAAATACTTCTGTAATAACTTTGAGCATGTTCTTAAGAAAAATAGTTTGGTTGCAACAAATTATAACGGTTTTAGAATGTTTTTAAACACTCACAGTGTCATATTTATATTCTTATATAGCGCTAGACGGGTAGATGGCGCTAACGTCACGCAATGACGTATACTAAGAAACCAAGAATTTTGCGCGGTCGGACCGACAGCACGGTAGCTCAATTGGAAGAGCAGTTGGCCCGGTAAGCCAGAAAGATGCTGGTTCGAATCCCGCCCGTGCGCAATTTTTGGTTTTTTATTTCATCTTTAAAAATTATAACGGATTGATAAATTAAATAATACTCAACATTTCTAAATTATTACTGTGTCAGCTTAAGTTTAATACAGACACTTGTTCATCCAACAGGGTGTTTAACACGTTCCGGGACAGTGCCCGCCTACAGGCGTGAAAACAATAAAACATCTATTGTGTCTGGAGTAGTGTCCCGGAACGTGTTAAAATTCTTTGCACCCGAAATAAAGACGTGAAACTGTAAATCTATATTTTTTTACGACGCGTTTGAAGTATTGGTTAGCGCTCCTGATTATTACGCCAGCCGTCTCGGGTTCGAATCCCGCAAGGGGCATACGTTTGTGTGATGATGTTATATGTATTTAAGTATTTATGGGAGACGCCCCCATTATAATCGTTGCCTGGTATTTCGTAACACAAGTAAGAACATTCCGTATAACGAAACCAGAAACTTGGTGTGTTGTTTGGCTCATATTTATTATTTATTTAATTAAATAATAATATAGTATTCACTTTTTTTCATTTTTAACATTCAAATAATAACATAATAATAAAGTGTTGTCAGCGCTAATCTATACAGTGATATGAAACAATTTATCGCTGTGGGAACGTCAGTGAAACAAACCAATTATCCAAATAAATTGAGTTAGGCTGCCGCGCCCGCGCCCCTTGTCATAGTTGCCTCAAAGGCTCACCATAGCGATGTGACGAGTGTTCCCGGTTCGAGCACTCGATTCAAACAAATCATTATAATTGCCTCTCGATTGAACTCCACACACAATATAAACACATTTAGCAATCTAGCTACATTATTATTTCAACGATAACCTTTTCAACAAATTATTATTATTTATTTATTATTATTACAAAAAATATACAAATATTGCCTTAAATAATAGTATCTTAAAGCCCTGCAGGTTTGTCTAGATACTATGATGTTCTCAATATTGGTTAGTTGAGCATCCTTAAAACAATACACAAAAATATTATATACTTTTATAACTATTACTATTACAAATACAAAAAAAAATGCGTGAATGTGATTGAGCGAGCGCGCACAACGAACCACATCGAACTCGACGCATAGATACCTACATTAATTACATTATGCGAGGGTGTGAAATACTAGATACCCTACAAAAATATTATGAATTTTGATATTTAACAGGTTATAGTTGGTTAATAATAGGTTATACTTGTTGCTTCTTATCCTTCCTAGCAACCGATTTGATAGCTAGGTTAGGATAGACTTCCGGCACTAGGGCTAATTATATCAAGTATTCATAAAAGCAACGCACACATATCGATTTACTGAAGACAGGTGAATTCGCAGTCGTTTTTAATCTCGACTATTTCACATCGAGTGAGCGGTCTGTCTTAGGGCTCGTCAACCACATCACTATGGCAAAGCAAGCGCGTTATGCTCCTACGGAAAGGTGTTTGTTTCCGAGGCGCGCCGCAAAATGAATATTGATGACTTTATGGGTCCCGGGATGATTTGCTGAAAAATTAGCTTCTTTTCATCGTTTTATTGCCCCCTATCGTTTGGGAAACGACGCGCCGGTGATGAAGACTAATACAACCGTTAATTTTGCTTAGTAACGATCATCAGATTTATTACGAATACAATTTATTTTGTTTTTTTATGACAATCTACTCACGATTAATATGCTTTGAAATTGAGATTAAAGAGACATATTATTAAAGCATAATAAATGCTTCGGAGGTGGTCACTTAATTTTGTATAGTATAAGGTAGGTAAGCCTTAGTGCATAGGGTGGTTAGATAAAATGAATGGACAAATGACGATGTCTTCCAAATTTTGTAAATAATTTTGCGACAATATGTAAAATACAAAAAGTATTAATATTTATTAACCACGCTTCCTATAATGCGGGTCGAATATGCTCTATTAACATGGACGTTTGATGGGTGGAGTGTGAATGCATAAATATGTAGTTAGGGGCACCACGGGCGTGCGTCATCTTGGCCAGCTTTCTGACCGGAAGACACAATTTATATGCTAATTCAGCACAAGATACAAGGCTGCACGCCCGCCGCCTCCGTGTCCCGCGATACCAATTCCGTTCGGTTATCATCTCCGAAATATCATTTTGGAACAGCATTTTAATTTAAATTAAGGGGCTATTTGAATATCAGGTCTGGACTTTTGCAAACTGTCCTTTATACTACTTTTCTTACACATTAATAGTTACTGATACGGTGTTTTTTCAGAGATATCGTTACATTGTCGACCCTGTCTCTGATAGGTAACGTTTAGATTAGTCTAGCTAAACGTTTAGATTAGTCAAGAGACATTTTGTTAACGAAACAGTGCAGGAGGTCTACAACGAAAAACGAAATCTGTCAATAAGATTATCGTTTTTCGGATCCGAAACATTTTTAGTATGGAATCCTTACTACGAAATGCTTCGGATCTGCAAAACGATTATCGTTTTGACGGATTTCGTTTTTCGTAGTAGGCCTTCCGTTATTTGCAGTGTATTTAGACCATTTTGTTTCAATTTATTCATTGCAGCAAACATAGTACCTTTTAACCCATTGCATTAACCCAATTCTTCCATTGACTGATGTGAATTCACTCTAATTCCAAGGTTTTAAGTAAAAACAACAATGCTCTGTTTTTAAGACAATTTCGTTAAGCCAAGTTCTTAAGAAAACTTTTTCCAACAAATCCGTTTAACTATTTCTTGGTGCCGTCGGTTTTCTATTAGTATGCAAGGTCAAGAGGCTGTTTGCTCGGACTATGCGTCTAGTTACAGTGATTGCATCTTCATTCAGGAGTCAACCAGGCCAAATGTTGTGCCGCAAACGAACCATGAATATTTCAGTTTGGATATGACTTGTGGATTGTAACTTGAGCTTTCGTCGTAACAAACTTGCTGCCGTCTGTTTCTTAAAAATACCCAGTTATTTAAGTTTTAATATTTTAATCGAGAGTAACGCATGTTTTGGTGGTTCGGAATATTAATATATCCATATTAAGATGCTGTTTAAATTGTCGTACTCGACTATATTAAAGCAACTCAGAAGCTCCTAACTCGCGAAACTTTTTGTACGTAAGTAGTTAAATACACCAATTTAATTCCTAATTATAATATATCACTATGTTGTTTGAACTGAAGTAGTTTAAACTCTATTTTCCTTCCTCTAGCTTCCTAAAATAAATAAGCGATAAAATTATATAATATAAAATAGAAGCGGAAGCAATACTTCAAAGATGTCATAATAACCCAATAAACACATAGTTTTAAATTGGTTGACTCTACATTGAATTTGCTTCTCTGCAAAACTTCACCAAGCATTTTCACTGACTGTAAAAATATCTTGTCCAAACAATATTCCGGCTTGTGGCTCCGCGTGGCGGCAGCGGCGACCGTTGGCTAAGCCAATTAGTGTCCACTTGGGCAAACACCGGCTCGTTAGCGACTTGTGTGTTTTATTCAATTCAATTTGCAGGCACCACTGCCACTTATTGATACGACTTTTCTTTGTCCTCGCCTAATTCCGGCCGCACAGTGCGCGGAATCACAACAAAGGCTAAATGCTAACCGGACGTGGCTCGCCGGCACCGGCATTTTAATCACCGTGTTGGATTCACGTTTGTTGTTTTCATTAGCAATACGGTTAGGTAGGATTTTCGACACTTGGCGGTTTGCTTTTTAAAAACACACTGGCAATTGACGAATTTGCTCCGGTCAATTTGGGAAGGTGTATTCATTAATTTTATTTTAGAATGCGTTTGCAACCGATAGAATAAGTCTATAGATAAGGAAGAAATATATGTTTATATTTTCATTGAATTATTCTTAACTATAGATATCCGTTGCACAAAATAGCATATCTTTAAACGTAGTGTTGGAAACGCTATCCCAGTTCGAATATACCTAGCTATATTAGTGTTTTATGTCTCTACAACGTTGTATTTCTTAGTATGAACTTTGGTTATAAAACTATTTGCGGTTCTTAAACTTTTCACAGGGTGTACCGCGTAATGTTATTCAAGTCAGGGGTTACGGGCCCTTTTAGAAGGGCTGGTGGGAAGGCTGCGTAAGGGTTAACCACTTCGGTTCGTGGGTACAGAGGTTAATGCGAGTTGCTGCAGGTGTAGTTAATTAAGATTAAACGTTTGATTATCATATAACAGGTTAGTAACGCTCATTTTCTCTGCCATTAAAGCGACCTTAGCTTACTTTATTAAAGTAAGGCCATCTAGAGTATCTACTTATTTCTGAAGCAGATTAGGTTCAGTACTTATTAAAGAGAATCATAAGATTAAAAGTTGAACAGATTATAAGTTGAAACTAGAGCTCTCTGATCAAAACTTTAATAAAAAAGCATTAATGCAATCGATTATTTGGTCTCTATGTTAGGTTAAACTTTAAAAATTAGAGTTGAGCTGCTTACAAATGATGCAAGTTGTTTTATTATAATTTAAACTTTATTGCACTTTAAATTGTACATTCTCTACCATTCAACCGCTTGGCAATGCAGAGAGTTTAATCAGTAGCGGTGTGTGATACAAAAAAAATGCACTATTATAAACATGCATACATAAAACAAATAATTAATAAAATATATAAGCAAAAGACAAAACAAGAACATACATACGAGTAGAAATACATATACTTAATAAATACGAAATTATAAATGAGTAAAGTGATGATACTGACGACATCAAAAATAACACCAGTAAATGTGGTTAATTCTGAAGTGAGCCAAGGATAAGACAGTGGGTGGATAGTTATTTACTATCTTTCAATTGAAAAAGTCTGCCGAACTTTGAAATAGCAAACCACAGCATATAAAATCAGCAGTGATAAGGGTTCAATGCTGGCGTATGGGCGCGTCTCACGCCGCGCGCTGGGCGGTCGACCGTGCCGTCGCCGTGTCCCGTCCCGTAATCTAGTCCGTGACTTGCAAGTGGAATGCGTGCTTTTATTACTTGCGCCCGCAGTCGCAGCCGCGTCGCTAGAGATGACTAGTGTGGCCAATAATCAGAGAGATAATCGGGACAGTTGAAGGTAATACATGAAATGCATATTTTGCTGCTTATTTTTTCATGAACCGTCTTGTAATCTAGTCCGTGACTTGCAAGTGGAATGCGTGCTTTTATTACTTGCGCCCGCAGTCGCAGCCGCGTCGCTAGAGATGACTAGTGTGGCCAATACTCAGAGAGATAATCGGGACAGTTGAAGGTAATACATGAAATGCATATTGTGCTGCTTATTTTTTCAACGTCAGCATGCTAGGTGGGTGATAACGGCAAGCGCTGCTATGAACCGTCCCGTAATCTAGTCCGTGACTTGCAAGTGGAATGCGTGCTTTTATTACTCGCGCCCGCAGTCGCAGCCGCGTCGCTAGAGATGACTAGTGTGGCCAATAATCAGAGAGATAATCGGGATAGTTGAAGGTAATACATGCAATGCATATTGTGCTGCTAATTTCTTCAACGTCAGCATGCTAGGTGGGTGATAACGGCGAGCGCTGCTATGTACCGTCTCGTAATCTAGTCCGTGACTTGCAAGTGGAATGCGTGCTTTTATTACTCGCGCCCGCAGTCGCAGCCGCGTCCCTGATTGACTAGTGTGGGTAATGCTCAGAGAGATAATCGGGACAATTGTAATAGAATGCACATTGTGCTGCTGCGACGTCGGCAGGATATTATAACGAATAAAATACATTTTATTGCTATTTAATTTGATGTCTTCCGAGAATTATTCTCGGAAGATAATAATTGGTTTATTGGTTATAAATAAATATAAGTATTATATTGTTTAGTTATCCATTTCTAAACAAGCACTGATATACAGTGGACTTTATGGAATTTGCGTTTGTGTATCCGCTAGTTACGCATAACATAACTGTTTAAATAGATCGAATTTTATATTAAACTAATTCTCTACATTCGGATATAAAATACTGACTAACGATCCGTTCAGAATTTTGCCAATTGGAAAACAAAGGTTTGTATCCAAGAAATACGCATTTAAGAACTTTACTCACCAAGTTGGATGAATAACAATAGCCTTTTCATTATTGTCACCCATTTTCAGGTCCCAAGAACGGGACGTCCCATCAACACCCGGAATGTTGGCGACACTAAAGGGAGCTGTCGTTAGTTGTACCGCATTGTGGCGTTATTGCTACGCGACGCGGCGGCGGGCGGCGACATCCGAAACGCGCTCGTAAGAAACACGAAATTAAACACTATGCAGGTACAGATCTGTAATATCTAGTTCTGTCCTGCTGCATTATTCATAGACTAGCTTTTGCCCGCGACTTCGTCCGCGTGGAATAGTGACTTCTTTCTCCCGTTTTTTACACATTTACCACTATATCTTTGCTCCTATTGTTCGTAGCGTGATGTTATATAGCCTATAGCCTTCCTCGATAACTGGACTGGACAAAAAGAATTATTCAATTCGAAACAGTAGTTTTGGAGATTAGCGCATTCAAACAAACAAACTCTTCAGCTTTATAATATTAGTATAGATTTGAAATTGAGTGCCCCTGAGTCTGGCATCGTGTAAAGTCGACGATGTAATTTTTTATAACAACGCTGATTATTTTAAGTGATTTTAACTATGATTTAGATTATATGATCTTCTTTTTAACACAGTGTGTGATGCCTATGTAAACACACTAAAACTTCCCCTTTTTATGTACGTTCTTATAGACCATCAAGTGCAATATGAATAGTTTTTAATCATTTAAGTTAGCTGGTTCTAGTATTTTAAATACAAGTATAAAGTATAGTAAAGCCTTTAACTCCTATAGGTTTAACTCTAATAGGTTTTAGAATCAAATATACCTATTTTAATTTGAATACGCAAGTCATGGTTGGTATGCAATAAGTTAAGATCAAGCTAAACTGGTAAACTATTAACAATCTTAATAGTCATACTGTTAAATGATAATGCACTATTTCCGAAGCCCATAAACAATAAGCTTAAAAGCTGCCTAAGTGATATACAGATTTTGCTATATTACTGTTGCATAATATATTTAAAGTTCTTTTTTCAAGGGGGATCCGTCACACAGCTTAGCATAGCGGCGAGGTTCATTGAGCAGAAAATTATATGCAAAATCACGGCGTAAGTCACGGCCCGACCGGAACGGGTGGACTTTGGCGAAAATAATTAATATCGACGCCTTATAAAGGCCTCCATTTTATAGGGCTCTCTGAAGGACTAAATTAAGTTAAGTTAGTAGCCTATTTCTAAGCAAAGTGCTGTTACGAAGTTTCCTCAGTTCGTAGCATGCGTTTCGTAGTAGTGTGCGGTTTTCGTAGCAAAGTTGCTCATATTATTGTTATAATTGTATAGTTTTATTAAAAAGATACCTCAAACTGTTGAAATGAAATCATTGAAATACTAATTTCCTTTACGTAAGGGTACTAAAAATGAGCATTTCCTCTCTTAAAATATGGGTAACGAACATTTTTGAAAAATAGCCTAAATTTAGCGGCAGGCCGTAGTAGGGGATTAATTTGGATCAGCTATGTACTATCCGAAGCCGTTTTAAAAACATGGCGCATCCATAATGATTGCTTGATGAGAGGCCGGCCCTGTTAGCTGCACTTCCGACCGCCTCCCAACAGTTTGGCGTTCGTTAGCCGTTTTATAACATCTATAAAACTTAAATAATGAACCACAGTCATAATTTAAGTGGATTAAGGTTTTAGAATTTAATAAAAAGACATGCTTAATAGTTTTAATCGATTTAACTCATAGTAATAAGTAGTTACTATGAGTTAAATCGATTAAAACTATAGAAAGTACGTTAGAATGTTATACGTAAGAAGTACGTTAGAATGTTATAGTTTGAAAATTTTACAATACCTTCAGCAGATGTTTAGTGTTACATAATTAAGCCGCCCAGAGAATGCTAATTTGAAGTCTTCAATTTTGACACTAAATAAATGAAAATAATTCCTGACGTACTATTCTTTTCTATACATTTTCTGTTTAAATTGAAAACTTGCAAATAAGCAGTCTCTGGGCCGCTTAACTATAGAAGAAGGTATTAGAGGAAATGGCATATTGCTCGTTCAGTAAACTCTTTTTTATAAAAATAAACGCGCTAGTACAAAGTCATCTTAAGCTATTAGCATTGAGATTTGAGACTCGTCTAAGCTTGTATGATTACTCTTGAGTATGTTAACACACTCTGGAACTCAGTAGTTATTAACAGCTTCCGCATAAGAGCTGTTTGCCGCGAACTAAACACGAGTGCGTCCGAAGTTGAGCTCTTGTAGCCGAGAGCCAACATAACGTGCCTGCACGTAAGTGAAAATTAGAGGGTAAACTGCGACACTAGGCTAGGTCTAACGATAGTCACTGCTCTGACATTGCACGTGCTCTCAACAAATGAACAAAATAAATTTAGCGCTGAAAGTTTGTTGCAGCAAACTGTTTTGGTGTTTTTATCGGCCTTAAAGAATGATGTCAAGAGTTTTTACACCATCACCATAAAACTATCAATACTATGTAGGTAGCAGGTAACAATTACCTACCAATGAGTCGTCCAATCTTTCAAAGTGTATTGTTGATGATGATGCGTGATTGATAGTGAATGAGGCCTCAATTTGACTCATTAAATGTACATGTAGGATGTACATGTGAAAAGGAACGTAAGGAGTATTATATGAAAGACGAGAGAGAGTGAGGAAGCAGAAGAACATTTGAATTTAAATGAGGAATGCAGAAGTTATTGTATGACTAGTAGCTGTCATGTGAGAAGAGTGTGTCCTGTGAGTCATCAGAGCCATTGGAGGGCTGTAGAATGATTAGGAGTGATTTGACGGAAGTCTTACTTATCAGCTGTAATTAAGTTTCAAATTTAACTATGGCGGCAAGTGAGTTGGCGCGCAAATATTCACTTCTAATTGCTTTACAGAGTTGTAGGTAGTAAGAGTTATGTCTACTGTCATGTTCTAAATAAGTAGTCGTACAAAGTTTGAGGATAGGTGTTCTAACGAGTGAACTGTCCGTACTCGCGGCGCATAACAATGCCGTCGGTCCGCAAATTCTGTAACGACATGCAAACTTCGCCGGTGTCTTGACCGGGCCCCGCGAATTTTAAATGGTCGCCAACTGACATGTGTGACATGCGTTCCACTTTTTTATTTCTTTTTGCCTTGTGTATGTAGCGTTGCGTTTATACTGTACATCCATTGTTCAAAGCAGATATGAGGAGTCTGGCTTTTAGGTCAGATGGTTAGAACGATGGGATTTTATCAGTTATCATTTTCATAATTCCACTTTAACTTAAATGTCCCTGACTGGCAAACGACTCCAAGCTATTCTATAGTGTATTTATGGGCATTATCCCTTTGTAAGTTTTTGGGAAGTTCATTGACTAATTCAAAACCAATTTTATTTGATTAAAAATCAAGTATATGTGCATACTGGCAGCTGTCAAACCGTTAGGACATTCTTATAATAGTTTTCACTTCGATATTTTGCACATAGTGATAGAACAGAATAACTAGAACGAAGTTTTAAAACTTTTCTTCTTACTTATTTTGAGGACGGTCGGAGCGAGCGTCGAACTCCCTAACTCGTGTTATTGAATTTAATGTACCCTTACTCGTACCTAGTTCTATTCAACGGCTGAATCACTCGGATCTGTAGACATCCCTAAAAGTGTCGATATTCAACGCGAAATTGCTAACTTTGTCGGTACAAGGAGCCAGTAATGCTTTTTTTATTTGGCTTCGGCGTTTGAGGTAACATGCCACAAGAAGTTTGAGTAAACGCGTTTATTTGCTAGGGAAAATGGTGTTTAGTTTTCTTTGAACGTCAAATTTAAGCGCAAATGAGGTACAAAGTAAGCGAGCTAATGTGTAAATTTTTCTTTTGGTTCGACGCAAAGCGGGAGGTTGCCGCGAGCCAACATTTACGTTTGGCGTCGTCTTCGTTCCGTTCCGCGCGAGTGTTTGCTGGAACGCACTTTAATCACGGAGAACAGGTGGGACGAACCGACGAGCAATTTTCATATTGGAATTTTCTATCAAAATTCAGCTTTCTGTGCGGAGTAGTGGGAAATTGCTTGATTCTATTTATTCTGATTTTTTCAGATTGTTATTGCAAACATAAGAAATGTTGCCTTTTACTTTGTACAGTAGGTAGGTAGTGCATTTCCTTGGGGCTCAGTTGCACTATCTTACTATCTACAAACATTAAGGCGAGGATACACATGCCTGTAAAAGGGGCAGTAGCTTGCATGCTAGTTACGACGTCTAGAACCAACACAGGTTACCATCCATACCACGTAGATATTCGCACTCTGCTGCAAACTAAGCGTTTCTCGTCGTCATGCGCACAGCTAAAGAGTGGAACTCTCTGCTTAAGAAAATGTAACCTGAAGACTTTCTAAGTCAGAGTGAACAGGCTTCTTTTGGAGCTCGCTCAATCGTCGACTCTGTCTAAGCCCAATCAGGTCTAGAGGCAATAGCATACCCATTTCGAATAAAGGTTATTAAATTACAGCTTTAAATAAAAATGGTACAACTAAGCGTTATGCAAAGCACTAGTCTTCAATTTGTCCGCAAACCAACGAATCACGAGAGCACTGAATACTTGCACGTATCCAATTTTCCCGATAATATTTCTTCCGTTGGCAGTCCACGTAACTCCACAAGGCCCCCTGTAAGAATTACTCAAAACGTATTTGCGTATAGTCATGCGCTTACTAAGGGCTTTTTGGGAGATACGTAAATGGAACGGTATCTTGGGGTGGATCATTAAAATACGTGCGGTGTTTGTTTCGTATCAATATCCGGATTAGGTCGAATCAAATTTGGTTTGTAGGATCGGGATTTATGCTGCGCTCTCAATTTCCTGCGACGACAGCGGAACATCCGGCATGCGGGGCCCGCGGCCGCCTCCGCAGTCGCCGCCGCCGGTGCCTCGAGCGGAAAATGGAGCCAGCGAGCATTTGCATAGCGACTCCGGAGCCGAGCGGACCGGCAAATTGTTGTCGCATCGATGACTCGATCAATACGCCATAATATCTATCTTGCGACCATTCTCCGTGTTTTGGCGATGCATGCGGTATCGGCGAGTTTCCCCTACGCCGGTAGACATATTCAACATTTCTGCGCCACATATCTCTGCTTGGATTCCGATTTCGCTGCATTTGTGTGATATCTTTGCGAATCTGAATATTGTTTTACTACCTACTGAAAAACAAACAACAGAGTCTATATGTAAACTATATGTTAGTATTTTTTCTGGTAAAGTTTATTATTATTATTTAGGTAGTACTACATCTTTCTTCAGGTTTATCTTTAGATGTGCGAGTGCATATTCTTTTCGAATTAATTATTAAAAAAATAAAAAACTGAATAAAAATATCCCAAACTGAGTAGTTATGGCAGCTTCATACATAAATTTGTTTCTTATCGAGACGCAGCTCGATTTATAGAATCATGCGTATGCATGCGTGGTTCGTTACATCAGTGTTTGGAAATCGAGACTAGAATACATAGTTGGGCGCATTCTGAGGCCCTGCTTTATCCTGACATCACTATTCTGATACAGAAATCAGCTCCGTCTCTATCTATTACCTGAAGAAGGATAAAGTAAAAAACATTTGGTATGTAGAGAGCTGATATAAAGAACATCGTAGGTTCTCGTAGTTTAGAGGCGCGGGGTCGATTTCGGTTCGTTTAAGTTTGACATCCATAACGCGATTGTTTGTGTAGCCAGCCTCTCGAACGTGGCACAATGTCAGAATTTGCAATGAAAATTTACCTTGTCAACGTGTGCTGCAATTGTGAGCTGACATCTGGCCGCAGCCGGCTTTTCCCATTGTCAGGCCATTGAGTAGGTATGATAATTTCGTGCGGCGTAAACGGTGCGCTTGCTCGGCCGGAAAAAGGAGCCTGTTTACACTGTTAGAATCAAATTGTTGGAGGCTACTGCCATAACAAGCGCAAAACCTTATCGTTGCGAAGATAGCTTTGAAATCAGAGATTGATTTATAACATTAAAAGAATTTTGTAGTAACTTGAAAAAAATATTAAATTATTAAATATAATAATATGCCGTTTTCTCAATACTGTTAAATCTAAGTAATCATATCCTACTGGTACTACTACTACATATCATCGAACCACATGTAAATGTAGAAAGCCTAAGCTCGAAGCTAGCCCCGAAAGCCTTATACTACGTTCTCAAAGTTTAGGAAAGCTCGCCTATGTTAATGATTCTCACTTGTATTATTTCAAAAATAATTACTACGTTGTCCATAGATTTATAACCGCATTTATGTTAAATAAATAAGCAACATTAGTATTTGCTAGACGTTTGTTTACAGATATTTCAAGTACATAAGTCAGTAGCATTACAAACAAGATATACCAATTTGCATAAATATTAAAAGTGCTCCGGTCTCTTTGAGCGCGTAAAAACAGGTTTGTTTGTTGTTGTAAACGCAGAAAGGTAAAATTGCTCCCTAAATATTTTAAATCGTAAAATCCGTTATTCCTGGCGGAGTGACGGCGTGTTTGAGCTGCGGTCCTAAGCAAATAGTGGGATTTAATGAGCCCAGAACGGCATGCGGTGGCGGCCGCGCGTTTCGACCGCGACGGTCAGATACGAAGGGCAACTTTTGGAAAGTCACATTTTAGCTTTATACCCGCAACCAATCCCGCAACAAACAATGACTGCTGATTATGTTTAGATGCAGCTTAAGTTCTCTGGCCTTTTAAAGCTACGCTTTGCACGCATTATTTTTTTCTCATGTCCTACTATATATGGCCCATATATGACCTTATGACCTTTTTGAGTTTGTTACCATTATCGTCTATTATCGTAGATGGCCATAAATTCGTTTTGTTGTTTATTATCAGAAGAAATTGAAACGATATTATAACTTTAACTCGCATTGATTAGGCCCGGTTGCGTGACAAGCTATGTAGTAGATTGAAGTACTAAGTATGTCGTAGAGTTGTATACGTACCTATCTCTTGGCTTCAATAAATAATAATAAATTAGTAATTTGAAAAGAAACCATATTTTTTCCAAACAAAATAGTTTGAAAGTTTTGCACTGAAATATGAATATCTGTTTGTTGAGAACGATTGGCAATTAGTAATGAAATTGGGGTAAGCAAATAATTAAGGAGCGCGAGCCGCAGAAGTACTCGAAGAAACAGCAGCTGCCGCGAGCGCAACTCCGAGATCGCGCTGAAGAGCCACTAACTGTATAGAGCTGATAATACCATTTTTAGTAAATTGATAGTCTCTAATAAAAATAGGTTCGTTAAGACTTAAGTCAGACCATAGCGCATAGGTTTAATAAATAAAGATAGGTTTATCTATTTTATCAATATTTGACTATTTTATTTTGTTTGTCTAAAGATTAATACGAATATAATTACTTAGGTACATATGGAAAGGAAAATTGAATGGTAGAACTGAGTACCTATCTCACATTTACGGTAATGGGAACACGGTATCCGCTCGTAGTGGCACAACGCCAAATCCCGGGTAAGCTGAATTACGGTAGGTTTTTGTAAATTATATGCTAGTCTCTTAGTAGTAAAAAGATTTTTGAATGAAATTGTAGAAGTTAATGGTGTAAGTAGTTAGTTAGCTTGTAATTATAACTATTTATTTTTGGTACTCAGTCAACAAGACAGTCACTGACTGCAATTGTTATGTCACTGCTGAATCATCAAATTACATTTTTATGATACTTATTGGGTACCGAAAGAGAGGTACCTACTCAACGGTCATAGTTTATTGGTTCTACTTGCGACTTATACAAAGACAAAAATTTACAAATAATATAAGTTATGGTTCCAAAAAACCCTATGACATGCAAACTCTGTATAAATACCGCACTGTTAGGGTTTCATTAAAATCTTTCATATCCGTATTATGAGCATACATACAGAATACTAATGCACGAAAGACTGCACAAGTTTATATTAATTTATATGAGGAGTTTGAGATTGCCGGTTGATTTATTAGTATTCATTACATTGCAGCTAAAGCAAGTGTTGGTATTATGTTTTCCAAGTAACAACAAGCAAATAAGGAGGTTGCACCCGACTTGAATATTATAATTTATTTATCTGTTACTTATGTACAAGTACCTACACAGGTACGAGTATCTATCTTATATTGTTGTGTTTATACTGAAAGAAAGTTTGTTCACGCAGTTTGCTGATTACCAAATGACAGCTTTGCTCTCACATTCATAGCTTTTCGCCACGTTTCGAACAGGAGAAAACTCGTCGGAACATAATTAGCGACTAGTTCTGAATCGAGTGAATTGAAAATTTTAATTAGCTGCAACGGTTTTAGCAGAAGTTGTTCATTTTTGAGGTGGGTTGGCGGGACAGACCGGAGAAGCGACGCGGATCCAATTAAAACCTCGTATTGAAGGGTCGAGGCACGTAACATAACGTAGCACGGTGATCGCAACACCGACCAGGCGCCAGAAATCATAACTAGCACAAAAACAAAAAATGTTGATTGGGCACTCTTGTACCTATGGCATCGATTGAGGTCTCGTCTAGTGGTAGATTGGGCCCCTGAATTTGAGGTATGTTAAAAGTACGCTTGGTTTATAAAGCAAGTTAGTACCAGTTATTGTAAAAAATAAAATTACACTTACTGTGAATGAAATATTTAAACTTGATCTGAATCAAAGTAATTTGTATTTTAAAACTACATTAAAAAGAAAACATAACAGTTTTATTGAATCCTATTTAAACATTTTCAAAAATGCTGCGTTAACAAACAACACTAATGAAAATTTTAAGAATGTCTCTGAATTTTTATAAGCCCAACAGAATGGTTGTCATCAGCGATCACCTGGGGATTTATAAGTCGATTCTTTTAGCTAAATCGCGAAGACGCCGAAATCGCGCGTAAATTTTCCTTCGGCGGCATTTCCCGGGAGTGTAGGTTTCCAATCGGCGCTGGCGGGTCAGCCGGGAGTCAATGAAAAGCGGTAAAGTGGTGCCGCGCGCTGATTAAAGCCTGGAGCAATCGCCCCGGAAAGTATTTATAGGTACACCTGTTCGTTAGCGGCGCGAGCCCCGGCCAACTCCTTGATTAGGCGCCGACGGGCGTTGCTTCTCCAGCAACAAAATAAAAAGAATTTCCCCCTTTACGGCCAGCTGGAGAATTCATTGTGAGTCGAAGGATGCGCTCGGAGCAAATGTGCGTGAAGATTCTCTCCGAGAAATATGAGCTTGTTAGTTTTTAAATGCTGTATACTGACAGATACATCATATCATAATAAATAACCTTAAATAAACTGAGACGAGAGTAAGATATCAGTAATTTGATTTATCAAAAGCTCGAGCAAAGTCAAAGGTGCGATTCTTGAAACGAAAGTGAATAACATTACTTTAACCGAAGTTTATTGCGAATACTTAAGTCAAATTGCCATCGCTCCGAGCCAATTTTTACGTTCATTTCTCAAGCAAAGAAACCTGACAGTTGTCCGAATTGGATTTATCACGTACTTGAGTTTCGAATGTTGGGTTGAATTTGGTAAGCAGTCGATTTTGCATGTGAATGGATCGTATTCGATGCACGCAGGGCACGCGTGTGCGTGCGCATCGCGACCCCGGTCACGGAACCCCTTAATAACATCACGTTTGATGCGCCTCTATTATTATATTTTCATCTTCAGGCAGTCCCAAGACAGGGAGTCACGCGGCGCAGTTCTTTGAGTTTTTTGTCACGCTTTAAATGCGATTGCTTGATACACTCCACTACGTTGCGTTTGAGCTTTATCGCACCGGTGAATAGGTTAATAAAAAATATAGTTTAACTTTCAATCGATCGAGGAGTGATTGGGGTACTTTGACCCTTTATTAAAATTAAAGTTAAATTTTGTGTCTTCGCTGTAAATTTCAAAAAGTCCTCAAGTCAATATCGTCACAAAAATCAAACTACGAGTATCATAATGATTCATAGGTAATACCGTTCTTGTATGTATCACTGAAAACAATACATTGTTCAATGTTAGATCTAGTAAACTCTACAAACACAGTTACTTTCATACAGCACTAGCTTTTGCCCGCGACTTCGTTCGCGTGGACTTCAGGTTCGCCCCGTCTAGTAGCGCAAAAAATGTGTTTTTTTACGACCTCACATTAGAAACCTCAAAAATTGTAGCCTATATGTTATTCTGATGTATAAGCTATATTGTGGTAAAGTTTCATTCAAATCTATTCAGTAGTTTTTACGTGAAAGAGTAACAAACATCCATACATCCATACTTACAAACTTTCGCCTTTATAATAGTAGTAGGATTCTAGCACAATTCTAGCGTCACAGTGACACAATCACGCCTCCAAAAGCGAATAAAATAGTGACATTTATTTTTACGTCCAATATACGCAAACGCCACATCGGTACGCCGGTCACGTGCGAAAGAAGACGCTTACCTGAAACTTCCTACCCTTTGCACATTAGCCAACGCCTCGCCACAGCCTGGTATTAAGCCGCGCAGCCTGTCATCATGCGATTTACTTGAGCTGTCTCATTATGTTCGTGTTTTATAAACTTTATGACAACTTTTGGCACACGTGTGAGCAAGTGATTTCACAGTTGTTACCGTCCCATGGGATGGAGATTATGAAGTAAACATTCGGGAAAAGATAATGGATTTAAGGTACCTACGCTCATATATCTTTGCACTGTAATTAATTTACTGTAAAATGTTAACAACATGTATACACAATGTCTTAGTTATCACCGAGTGAATCATACAAAGTTACATAAGTACTATGGAGTAAGTTGCTCTGTAGAGATTATTACTAGAAAGTTATAAATTAACCTGTCAGTGTCCATGTGGGCTTTAAATATTTTTAAACGACTATGATGGCGTATAACTACTGGGATTCTGCCCAAGAATCTGAATTCTTTATATATGACATAAAGGATAAAAAGATCAAGAGGGCACACGGTCGTAGTTTGCTATTCATCGTTTTGTGACTCTCTCGTAAAAGTGAGAGCAAAGTATACTTACGTCAAACACGCTTGAAACGTAATAACTTTGTGAAGTGAGCTCGCGGTATAATATTTCAGTAAAGCTACAGAAGTCTATTAACTTGAATGTCAACTGCTCGGTAACTAGTGTATACGAGTACATATTTGGGCATTAAATAACGATGTATGTTTATTGTTTATTGAGGAAATCAACAGCACATACATTGCTATAACTTACATCTAGTTTAATACATTGGGTATATCCAGTTACAGATTTCCCTATTACTAATCAGTAAGTAAGTACTTAAGTAATAACAATTAACTATGTCATAACTGTATAAAAGTGCAGTAAAACTACATCCAGCTATCGTGTGTAGCTTTTATTTCAACCAAAAACCCAAACCTAAAGAATGTAGAATAAGGATAGGAAGAGTTCCAAAAAGGTTGTCATAATAAAACGCAAGCTCAGTTTTGACTTGTATGTGAGCGTGTAAACTCAAAAGTGTTTAACGCTGGCCGTCAGCGGCACGGAGTCATAAACATAAATCAGCTGTATGCAATTAGTTTGCACGCAGCTCAGCAGTTCCCCTGACGCCCCATGTAGTCGTGACATCGCTCTGTGTATTTTATTATACACACTTGTCCACAATCCACACGGGTCCGCTGCTTTCCATGTCAGCGAGATCGGTCAAACTTTTCAGGGGTGTATTCCATGGGATGATTGATATTTTTGGTGTGGCGTGAGCCCATACGATGACATACATTCATGTTACGTATTTAGGGAGGTATGTATTTGCATTGCAAGTCCGAAGAGTTATATTCAAACTGCATTTGTAAAGCAATAAATGAATATAAAAGCTAGCACTAAACAGATTTACTGGAACTAGATCTATACTGAATTTGAATATAGTTTTAGCGCGGCGACCGCACTCAGTTAATCTTATTAGCAAATGGGCACAACTGACTGAAACGCGACTGAATTGCATTTGAGCCTTTGAAATTTTTCCAGTCGAATACTAAATGGGAGACTAATTGAAATCAATCATTTAAAAATACACATTAAAAGCAGTGACTACCTATCTCATAAATTAGGTTGAACAGTAAATATTATAAAACACAGTAAACACAGCCAACACTATTTGTTAACCTACTTCTGAGTTACGTTGACGCACTGATGTTCCCGGTACAAAATGCCAACAGACAAATAACTTATCTCAACATTTTCCAGTGGCGGAGCTCAGCATCACGTCTATTGTACTGAGTAAAGGAATCTCGTATTTGCATCCGACCGTAGCAGGGGCGCGGTTCTACCGTGAGTCGAAAAAGTAATTTTTCTTAAGCATTCATTTTTCAATAACAGGAGGGCTGAGTGCACACGGAATACCATTATATGCAAGGAAATATCAATAATTCACAGAAGATGGAACCTAACAGGAGGGTTATTTCATAAGGTACCTAAAGTATTTGATGAAGTTACGAAAAGAGAGTTCTTCTTGAGAATTGAATAGCAACAGATCCTTATCAACGCTAATAATGCAACAACTGAAAGATAAGCTCTTCAAACGTAATATTTGCATAGCATTTTCAAATTTCAAGAAGCGAATATTTTGAAGAAGATATTGTATGTCAGCGTAGTATCTTAGAGGCTGGAGTGCGGCCCTCGCCGGCCGCGACTTCGTTACGCGCGCTCCGCTGCCCCAACGAGTGACGGCACTCCACCTCCGCGAGCATTCGCCGCAAAAAATAAGTATTAAATAACAAACACCTTTTCAACTTTCGCGACGGATGCGAGGGGACAGACTTGATTTTTCGAGATAGTTTTCATTGTGACACGCCGGGCAGACGCGCTTCAACAGCCGTTGAAAATCAACCTTCCGTCTTCTTCTTAGTCTGGCGTTGTGACTCAGGAAATGTATTGTGCGCGTATTTATGTACAAGTAATTGTGCTTAGAGTGTACTTATTTAAAAATCAATATCAAGATCTAATATTGTAGAAGTTTTTACAATACTGCGATAATGTACTTTATAATTTTAAGCAAGTGACTTTTAGTTTTCAAAAGCTTATCTTTGTTGAAATTGATTTGATGGTAATCAAAACCTAATTTACATTTCGATCAGGTTCTGTGCTGATATGGGATGTCTCGGCAAGTTCCGGCTTAGCATCTGAAAATTTAATCAAAACGGCTCTAAGTGATCCCATGTCGATTTCGCCATCATGATCACTTGTGAGCTTAACGTAAAGCTCATCACGTTTCAAATCACGTTATCTTATTGATGAAAATATCTTGAGGGCTTTCAAGCGGGTCTGTTATCTGATTTTTTATCATGTTTATTTCTATGGCGTCGGAAATTTCATGCGGCTAAAGTAATTTTCCGCGAGCACTGAGCGGAAATTACCACATAGTGTAGTGACGTGTTCGACAAACGTCACGTAGCCGGATCCGAGCGCGCAGATCCTTATATCCAATTTCCGGGCGTTTTTGTTGGATGTGAATTAGCTGACGTAACGTGACGGAAGGCTAAATATCAATGTCGATGGTATCGCGCCTTCGGAACCGCCGCGGTCGCCGATTGCCCGCACCTCGTTACGGCTAAATAGATTGTTAACGGGTGAAGCGCGGCACGTTGCATTCAATGTGTGGATGATTTGGTTAGTTTCAGTCGATTTGGAGTCAATAATAGATTATAACTAATTTTGAAAATGTTATGAAACTTATCAGACAGTGTAATGATAGTGGCTGCTGATATTAATAAATAAATAAATGTTGATTTATTTCAGATCCGTGATCCATATTTATATGTATTATAGATTATACAATAATTTTATTAAACTATTTTTATGCCACTTCAATGTCTGAATTCCAAAACGTGAAAGTAAATGAACCGCCTTAGAAAATGTGTGCTCTGTTCTCTATTGTAATTTGGTGACTATTGCCAGTCGGCCACAGTCTAAATTTTAATTTTTTGTCATTTCTCCTCGATAAGTACAATTGTCTGATTTTCTGCTGCATCAAACATCCTTTTAACATAGGTATATGCATACATATATAAATCGATATTTTTTAAAATTTTTAGTTTTAATCCAATAATCTTCTCTATCAATATAAATACACGATGAAAACAATATCTTTTTCTCAGCGTTTTTCGAGAGCCACCTGGTGTTTGACGGGTGATACCTTGTCGAGACTTGCACCACTGTTCCAAATTCAAATTGCGCAAAAGTAATATTTAGTGATGTGATATTTGTAATATACTTTCGGTTGACGTGTGTTGTGATGTCACGTGACGTAGCACCACGCATTGCGTTCGGAACACGTCCGCTACCGATGAACACGTCACACATGTAACCTGACAGCAGGAAATAGTATGGCTTTATTTAATTCTGACGCCCGACCGACAAATGCGAACAGTGTACAGCCGCCCTAATGGAACAACAGTGTTCTTAAAAACACAGTAAAATATTCACCGGTGCATGAGAATAGAAATAGCGTTTTTTGCGAAAGCGATTCCGTGTTGCGATTGGAAAATATTATTTTGTATATCATAGAATGTTATATTTTTCCTAATTTTTTTATCGATACATCCGGATATTTTAACACTAATTTAATTACATTACTCCATCCCGTTTAAACTTAGAAAGCTTACGGTTAAACGGTTAACAAAATAGAGGTTCAAGCTAATATGCCAAATAGCTTACCTTAATTCCCAGTAATTGGATGACAAACTCCTTTGTATGCATACTTTTTTTTATAATTGACTTTTTGACCATCATTCTTATTATTTTTTTACAAAACTTGCATGTAGGTACCCCTTATGGTATTGTATTACATGTACCAACCACAGTCTCCCAACTCGAAGATAACTCGATTCGACAAGGTTCTCGAACAGAGCAAGGGCAGACGAACGGGCGTCCGATGTTTGTGTATTAATATTAGTGAAACAGAACAGGTTGCCCAGATTACCATAATTTGCTTCGATGCATTTGAATAATGAGAACGTGTTTCCCTCTGCCCCCAGCCTCTGGATATCTGTGAAGCTTACTCAATTGTGAGGCGTACTATTACCGGATATGTTATTTGGTCCTAATTCGTAAATGCATGGCTTTCTTTATAGTTGAAAGGGAGACAAATTATTTACAAAATATTTAATAGAATTGTTCACAGGCTAAGAAAAGTAAGGGAGTATGTAATATATCTATCAAATATGTAGTGATCAAGATTAGATTTACGACAAAATGCATATACACATGATTAAGAAGTCGGCATGCACTGTTATAGGGAAAAATTAAGTCTCAGTAACGTCTCAGACGATTAGTGTTAAAGATCTTATAAGAACAGACCTCTGCTTTGTATTCCCCATGGTAAACGCGTATAAATATCAAACAAAAATTACTGTCACATTATTTGACACTGAGGTAATAACAAAGTGACTTTAAAACACAGTCACGTAAAGTGACCCCAATTCTCTGAAAAATCGTTTGAGTTATTACATTGCAGTGTAGATAATAATTTCATTTCGCGTCTCATACCGGTGGGCAGCGATGGCATCACCGCGGGAAGGAGTTATTGTGATATTGCGTCTCATATTGCCGGCAGAATTTATGTGCGGACGGTGGCGTGTGGCGGAGGGCGCTGTATCTCAGGACCGAGCGGTTACGATCTTGAGTGCATCGGAATAAGAACTCTAACTAATTCACAGTGACCGCTTGTGTAATATTTATGATTAAATGTAATTTTCATATGAATGAAAGTAATGTGCAGACATGGTGTATTTTTGGAACCGGGTTAACGATTGCCTCATCATATCTGTTAACTACAGCAGCTCAATAAGAAAAAGACGCATGGAAAACTCTATTCTTCCCCTTCTTAAATTTCGATTTCATCAGTTAGGTAATTTTATACCAATTCACCGAAGTTGGAGAAACAAAAGCAAATGCATAGCCGAGTCCGTAGTGTTCCCGCATTCACTTGGCAGCCCCGACGACTGTATAATTCAAACTAAAAACCCAATTTGAATTCTGTGTAAACAAGTTTGTGGGTTTGCCGAACATATTCTCATAGAATCATAATAACCAAACTTTATCAATAACATCGGAAACTATCGACATAAAAAGCAATCGATTCTTTAAAACAGAATTAATTATGCACTCGGTCGTTAAATTATTACTCACTCCGTGAGCTTTTACTGCAATTTTAACAATCAAAACTATTGTTTACCGTTCCAGGAGTCTGGTAAATTAATTGTACGTCTGCCCATTTACAGGAGTTTATTAAAATTGCTTGTTGACACTTCCATTTTCCTTTTGTTCACGCTTATTCTACACTTTTTAATTATTTGTTTTTTAAATAAGTTGTTTTAATTCCTTTCTGCTTTTTATTTGATGAAGCTTTCATTTTGGAAGGCGCTCGTGAAGGGCTCGTTATTATTAATAAAGTAAGATAAACGGAAATATACATTTTGATCAAATACTTACGTTCTGTCTTCGAATCCCAACTTCGTTATCAGTTAATTATAATCTGTCGCGTCGTTTACTTGCAGCTGGCAGTTGGCACTTCGCTGGGATGGAAGACGTTCTAGTTCTCGTCCACAAGTTCCCAGAGTCGTATTTAGGCGATAAGCAAAATATAGCTCGGGAGCAGAGCAATATCGATCTTCCGAATAAAAGTTTAATTGCGAAAGTTGTTTATACTGCGCAGACGGCGCGGCGACTCAACCTGCCTCCAACTCTGCAAATGTCGCCTAACGGACAACCGAGATAGTCTAGTTGCCTTGTTAAAGAGTTTGTTAACTCGTATTCAAATACAGATTTAATAGTACCTATCGATTTCTACTCGCTTTCTCAAAAAAGATAATAGGTGTGTTGCTGGGAGTTCAAGAAGTTCGTAGTTAGAGAATTCGTAGTAGGTATCAATTATTTGTTTTCGGTACTTAACTAGTAGAATTCACTGATAGGGTTCTGAAAGCAGTTTTGATACAAAAGAACTTACAGAAAATTTTTATATTCAACGATACAGTTACAGTTAGTAACTTAGGTAGTATGTGTTCATACTCAGCCTTCACAAGTCTTTTGAAATACTTACGTTAATAACTCAATTCCTCCCCATATACACCGTACGCTTACCGGAACCAACCCGGATAATTTATCCAGATAACTTATATTATGTCAGTCCATCTGATTCTCATTATCAGATAAGGTATTTATTATACGTAACTTTTCTATCAAGAGAAGCAAACATGTCATACACAGGGCAAATATTTTTCTAATGGCTGCAAATCCTTAATCAAATAAAAGCTAATAAATCCGGCGAAGGTGTATGTTGTCTGTATACTATTTATTCTGCATAGATGCATTCTGACAATTGCATTTTTTAATGATGCAAAAACCGCTCAACAATTGACTAAGCTAGTTCTGATGAGGCGTTTTAGTCAGAAAATCCAATAAAACCATAACATAAACAAAAAAAATTAACTAGTTTAAGGCTGCTGTCACCTACCTTCTAACAAAGTTCAAGTGCAGTTTTCTCCCCAAAAATGACTTATCTGACAACTTTTTTTGACTGATTTGTGTAGAAATAAGCTATCTACATAAAATGTAAGCTCTGAATTTTTGATTCAATCTTTAAAATGCCTGTAATTTGCAATCATAGAAGCCAAATTGACGGTTTTTCTGGTGCATTTTTCTAGATCAGTTGTTGACATCAGCTATCGAAATAACATAAACTTGAAGGGAATTACGTTCGTCTACAAGGTGTAGACTCTGTTTTTTTTTATTTATTGCTCTGGTTATTCCAAATGAAGACAAAATTGAAACCATGTTTTGGCATAAAATACGCACCTAAAGACAGGCGATTATCTCTGAGATACATTGCACTTATTCTGTGTTATTTGATAGAACAATGTTATAGAGGTTCCTATCTTTGTCTTAGCATCTAAATTCTTGATTTTTTCATGTACAATATATTCAAAATATCTTACTTAAGTAACCTATAAATTTGAGATTTGGAGCTGTCACGGACGTTCATCTTCGATCGAAATTTGACAGACAGCGCCGAGCGCTCGGAGAGGAAGGGTGTGTCGCTCGTTTTCTTAGCTGCTAGTCTTTTATTTCGTGTATGATACTCATTCCAAATTTGAAAATATCACGCTTTGCACAAATTTTATACGGCGACCAATTCGCTTAGAGGCTTTATGCAACAGGCATAAAGCCACATAGTGCATTTGGATCGTCGATGGTCTCTAATTATAACAAAAAAGTATTCGTTCTTTTGTATCGATTTGTAGTTGTATTTAAATGATTAATCAATGTTAAGTAAACTTGCATAGAAAGGAATCCTTATTAATACTATAAACAAGAAATATTTGTACATATGGCGACTATTTCAAGAGGTTCATGAGTTAAAACAAAGATATTTTATCATATACATTTAGTGTATTCATTCTAGATTTCAATGTATGGGCGAAACGGCAAAATTTATAATTTTAGTTTGTTGCTGCTGTGTTATAGCTCTAAGTGAGTACATTATAGAACACAACTCTCCCACCCCCCCAACCCGCCGCTTCACCCCTCCCCCCCTTGATAAAGGTCCCAAATTTCATATTTCCTCTATTTTCAGGAAAACTATACAAGCTAGGACAAAATGGTCAAGGACTAAATTATTTGTCAATAAATTACCTACAAATAAGTATTAACATTCATTTTGATACGAGTTATAGTTTTTAAGCTATGGAGCATCAAAGAGTACTAAAAATGATCGCTTAGCAGAAATACAACACTTAACACAAAATAAACAATATAATTTATAAATTTTGACAAGAAATGCGTTTCTGTAGTACATACCTATCTAAAACAAATCAGTATCGTCATTGTTATCTTCTAAGGTTTGTCGAAACTACTAAGGCCCCAATGTCTGCATATGGTGGAACAACGGAATGCACCTTTAACACATCCACATATTTTTCTGTAGCCATTTTTGCAGCTGCATGATATTGTTTTCAGTATCAACTGTAGAGCTTGATCAAAGTATGCATTGAATGCTGACAAGATTAAGAAGGTGGTCTTTTCATAATAACACCGTATTGTTCTTGAGAGTTGGTCAAGAAGTGAAGTTGCAGTACCTAAATGTTTCGTAACACGATTATACTTTTTTCGGTTTGCTTAGCCCCATACTATGCAAGAATATATTTTTCTCCTGCCTTTTTACCTCCTCGCGTTAGGCATCAGGAGTTATTGTATCTTGCAAGTCGATGTTATATGTTATTGAATAGACTGAACCTTTCCTGTGCCTTAGAATGCCGATATTATGTAGTACGTCGAAAAGACATTGTCGTAGTGGTTGGGCAAGACATTGATCTGTTGGTTCTTTTACTGGGACTGACTCTAACACGTAAGAATATATTCTACTACATCTGCATTCTACAACAAAGGAAAGGTTAAGTCTTTCCTGTTTGGTAAAAAGACCGAGTTGAAAGATACAATAAACGTTTAAAATAACCCGGATGCCTCACGCAAGCAGATAGAAGAGGCAGGAAAAAGATATATTCTCGGATAGTATCATAGTAGGTACCTAAAAAGTATAAACGATGTACGAGAGGTCCACTTTTACAAAAACATTGATCTAAAGAACAATACATTAGTGATATTATCAAAGTTTCCATCTTCAGGAGCTGCTTGTCAGAATTCAACACATATACTTTTCATCAAGTTCAATTATGGCGAGCAAATTTATTCAACCCAGAAAACTGAAGCTGGAAAAAAATTGTAACTTCGTACCCTAAATACCACATAGGCACCAGCTCCACAGTAGATACTGAAAATAGTATCAAGCAGCTGCAAAAAAGGCTACAGAAAAGTATGTGGATATGTCAAAGCTGCATTCTGTTGTTCCACCATATGCATACATTGGGGCCTTAGTAGATTCGACAAACCTTTAGAAGATAACAATGACGATACTGATTTGTTTTAGATAGGTATGTACTACAGAAACGCATTTCTTGTCAAAATTTATAAATTATATTGTTTATTTTGTGTTAAATGTTGTATTTCTGCTATACGCACATTTTTAGTACTCTTTGATGCTCCATAGCTTAAAAACTATAACTCGTATCAAAATGAATGTTAATACTTATTTGTAGGTAATTTATTGACAAATAATTTAGTCCTTGACCATTTTGTCCTAGCTTGTATAGTTTTCCTGAAAATAGAGGAAATATGAAATTTGGGACCTTTATCAAGGGGGGGAGGGGTGAAGCGGCGGGTTGGGGGGGTGGGAGAGTTGTGTTCCATAATGTACTCACTTGGAGCTATAACACAGCAGCAACAAAATAAAATTATAAATTTTGCCGCTAAAAAATCTACAATGAATATACTAATTGTGTATTTTCGAAACTTGATCAAACAAAATGTGCACATACTAGGACCAAAATTATCGACAAAAATAATAATAATAATAAATTCTCCACAAAATAAAATTGTGGTACATGATGAGCAAACTGTTTCTATCACCAAACAGTTAAATGTCAATTTTAGACAAATACTAAATTAATTAGGCCAAGAATAGGCAATAGTACCAAGATAGTATAAGATCAGATTTAATTTAAAAAAAAACAACAATTTACACACAAAAATAAAGAAAGTTTTGATTTATTTCTTAACTAAAATGATTACAGGTATTTAACGTGAAAATAGAAAAACAATATACACGGTCCTAGTCCAATGTTAACAGAGCGCACGCCAACGGCCAAAAGAGGGCGCTCGCTGGTCTGCTTCGGTTTATATAGGCCCGTAGTGTTGCCGTTACTCCGGGGTTGCTAACACTACTTTATAGTTTAACAACGGTAGACCGATTTTCATGATATTTACTTTGTTGAATTGGTATTTACCTCTTACCCCTTGAGTTATTATGAAACGGAGCTGGGGCGCGCTGAGGCTCGATACGAAACACAGTTTACGGGGCCACTAGTACATCCATAAAAACTGGCAACGGGTAAAATGGACTCACGTTCCTTACGGGATAACTGAGTAATGAATGTACATTTTATGATATTGTGTGTCTGCTGGCGAATAGTTATTATTTAACCGATTTCAAAAGGAGGAGGTTATCAATTAGATTGTATGTTATTTTTTGTATGTATATCATCCTCATATCTCAGTCATTTGTTGACAGATTAGATATTTTTTTCATTTTCTTATAGGGTTTAACTTTTAATTGGTCCCATTGTGGCCAAATCCGGAACTGATGATGAGGTCTTGGTGTAATCGAGGGAAACCCTTAAATCTAAAAGACGTGTATAGTGTTTTTGTACTAGTATTTCAATGTTGACGTGTTTTTACGTCTGATAGTCACTATTTTGTAGAACTGAGCTGATAGTGGAACCCCTTAATGATTAGGAGTTCAGTGATTATGACGCCGGCACTTATGTAAGGTACTTTGTAGCTTATTAAAGAGCAGACTCAAAAGGTGAAACCCCCTCCCCTCGATTTTAATCACTAACAATTTGCAAATAAAATAACTTAAACCGACTTCAAAAATAAAATACCCTAAAAAGTCTTAAATAATCTCTTAAAAGGATTCCATCCAAGGACAAGGTTTGCCTGAAATAGAGTCCTTTCAAGAGTTTATTTAAGAAATTTTGGTGACTTTTGTTTTTGAAGTCGGTTTTGTTGAAATAGTATGGCGGTGAAGTGATCATTAACCCAACAAAATTAAAGACGAATAAGGGCTTTTGTTTTTAGTATTTAGTTTCATGGGATGTGTATGTAGTTAATATGAACCTGTATTCAAATTGTACGCAAATGCCATGAAGTTCTATGGTTCTATTCAAGTCCACATTCATATAATATTTCATTATTGAAAAATTTATTAAAACAAAAAAAATGATGTTATTTATCATCTGTTATACATTAAATACATGAAATCTTGATCGAAAGCTTCTTAACTACATTTTCTGAATGACAGCTATAGTAACTTGTCACATATTTCATATATCAAAATACAAATCATATCAAAGAACAGCGTCACACTAAAAGGTATTTATGTGTTGATAAATCCTCATAGCACACAGTTGGTATGACACGTGGTTGATCAAGCGCAGAACCAACGGCAGCATTCACCAATAAACCTTAGTCCCCGTTTCTCATGGAGTTCACATTCGTAAAAAAATACCTATTCTCAGAGTCACAATTTGGGTGAAGACATAAAGAGGCAGATAACTGGTACCGACCTGAACCGACTGACTAGTGATGTGCCAAGTCATCTTTTTTTGATCTCGAAATATTTTAGAAATTCGTTACAAAAATCCAAATAAGGACCGACTGACATTAGAATGTTTTTTAAAACAAGATTCAAATCAAGACTTGAGTCGGAAAAGTCTCTATAAAGCATTTCAATTCCATGAAATAGCCAACACGGCACAACACTGGTTAGTCGTTGCAGGTCAGTGCGTGTTACCCGCCTCTATATGTCTTCACCCTTTGGATGCATTTCGTTTTTTCTATGCTGTAAGTTTTTTACGTTATTATAACTGTACGTTTGTGTTTAAATGTGTGAATTTAGTTATATAATTATCAAAAGGAAAATGTTCGCGAACGGAATTGACGCGAGCCCTGATTCCGAACTGTATTCACTGTATTCGTAATAGGTATTTTAAATACAAAAAAACTGGTATAACATTAATTTATCACATCGACTTTTATAAGACCATCATTTTCTGTGTTCATCATACGCATAGCCTACTACCTAGAGATAAAGTATCAAAATTGTTTAATTATAGTTAACATTTTTTTGTGTCCCGGACATATAAAATCGCACACACACATTGATAAATTCGGTAAAATCTGAGAATCTCCAGACTGTCATATGGCTCTTAATAAAAAAATGTAATCCCAAAAAATCTTTGATAAATATGTTTACAAAGTGTTTCATTAGGATACATTGGATACATACATACCTACTTATTAGTACGTTCTGTAATACTAATAACTAAATCTTATTTTTAGGGCTAGTTTCCGTAGCCGAATGGCAAAAACGTAACCCTTATAGTTTCGTCAAGTCTGTCTGTCTGTCCGTCCGTATATCACAGCCACTTTATTCTGAAACTATTAGCATCACACAGCTGAAACTTAGTAGCTAGGTGTATCTCATTCACCGCTATCCGATTCAGATACAAAAAATAAGAAAAAATAATATTTAAGGGGGGGCTCCCATACATGGAACTAAAACCTAACATTTTTTTTGCTCATACCTATGCGTGTGCGATGTCTATGGATAGGTCTTTAAAAATTATGTTAAGGTTTCTAAAACTATTTTTTCTAAAAGTCGAAGGTTTGAGATATAGACGCTTAAGTGGTAAAATGGGCTTCCCCCTATCTAACCTTTGAACTAAGGAAGTGAAAATTTTGAAAAAAATATATGATGTAGATCTCAACAAAAACTTTTAACGAAAATTGGTTTGAGCGAAATCGAACTAGTGGTTTTTGAGATACAGCACATTTTTATCAACCGCAAATATAACTTTGTCTTTCATACAAACACTATAAAAAACAAAGTTATATTTGCGGTCAATATAATATTGTGGTATTTTGGCTAAGTGGAAGTAAGAAAGAATCCCTAATTCAGTTAAAACTAGCACGGAACCATCAGTGCGCGAGTTCGACTCGCACTTGGCTGGTTTTTAGATAATACGAGTAGTCTGTCTCTGAATTTCTTTGAAAGTTGCAAGCGCGGTCGATTCAAAACATTTCAGTAGGAAATATGTTGTTTGGTTGTTTTTTAAGAGAGTTGAAAATAAGTGCACTATTTTAGTGCTGGATTTTGATCATGTGCATTTATTCATATTTTCATTTCTTCAATTATTACTGGGACCGTCATAAGTGCGCACATATCATATTTTACATGATCAATCCATTATATTTGTGTCTTCGATTGAAAGGTCTAGAAAAAATGAAGAATAAGATAGATAGTGGGTGCCTATTTAACTGCTCATTTAACGAGAATTATGAAATTAATGCCAATTTCATTGACTTTTCACACATTATAAGCTGTTTTAATTACTTCTTTAAATGTGACAACAAGATGAGCTATGCATGTTTGTTTAAAGTTACTCAAAAAAGCTTAGCTTGCGCTTAGCGGAAATTTAAAGTAAGATATTTTTATAAAATTCAACTTAATAATGGATTTCTGCAAAGTAACGCCTGATTCTATTAATGACACACGTAAACGCGTTTCCTATTTCATTATATAATCTATTACTACGGATTACTTACCCTTTTAGCCATTGACTTTTATTTCAATTGTTGAGATAGAAACATTTTTTACCGGTGGAACTGCAGCCATTCTGTCATAGTTATAGAATACATCTAGCTGTGGAGTAGTGCATAGGTGAAGATGCTCTCTTGCACTGTCAGTATATCTTGCTTACGGCGCGAGAGTCACGTCACGCCACTGCCGCAATAACTTACTAACGCAGAGATATTGTGCTTGTCCACTTTATTTAAAACGGAAAATTCATGTAAGGAGTTATTCTTGGTCACGGTCGGACACATTTGTATTGCTACACAGAAGCCCTCTAACGTTTCGCAAGTTATGAAGTTAGCAGTTTTGTATGTGCAGTAACATTTAGCGTTATGTTGTGATACTTGGTAAAAGTAGACATTGATGAGCAATGTGTGATCACGTAAGTTACAAATAAAAATATTTACAGTTTTTGTAATAAAATTATCTATTTTACGAGTAATTACACAAAATGCTCAATCGCCTCCATCCTACCATGTGTGTTTTTGGGCATCAATTTATACCCCTATTCAAACATCATAGCCTTTGATCTAATATCATACAATAAAATAATAAACTTTATTTATTGTGCCAAGTATGGGCCGATTGTAAGACATAGATTCTCTACTATAAAATAGGGATATATTAACAAATATAATTTATAAAATCAAAATATTCTTTTTTTAAAAGCATTATTTTTAATACACCAATACTGAAATAAAATATATTAATGGTTAGCCTAAAGAATTAAGCACATAACAATATCAATTCATGTCTACGCCGTTACGCCGTAGCACTCTTTATTTTAATCAAAGCATTATTTTAATACGCCAATACTGAAATGAAATGTACTAATCGTACGCCTAAAAGAACTCGCCTCATAACAATATCAATTCATGTCTATGCCGTAGCACGATCGTCGTAGCGCCGTAGCTCCGGACGGCCAGCGAACAAGATACGGTACTAAATACACAAAGGACCCGTGTTTAGCAATTATTGCGTTAGCGGTCGCATTACGCTAATGTTTATTCCCAACATGAAGCTTATCTAGTCTCCTCAAACGGCACTAAAATTGTTGGTTGCAAGGTAGTTAACCCTTGCGCGGCTGCGGTGGCGGGCGGCGCGGGTCGCGGACGGGACGCGGACGGGGTGCGGGCGCGGCCGCGGCACCCGAGCCCCGCAATAGATAAAACAGTGATAGAACATGCACCGCGCCGCCGCTATGAATAATTCATTAGTTTCAGTTGCCACTTTTGTTGGTATCGGTGGATTTTCAGCGCTTCACACCGTCAAAAATATGCGGTGAGGGGCTGGTTATTGTTAGACAGTACTCTTTACCATCTCGTTCATTTTAAATGTGTCATGGAGAGGCATATTTTATGAATTGTTAAAAGAATAATAAATGTCCCTCTGTGAAAAACGCGCCCAGTCATCCTCTTAAGGGTCGACGTAAATAAAATATTAACGTATTATAACAAGCACTCGCGCTGCAGGGATTCAGATTTTTAGTTCCATAAAATATTGCGACTGTGGTAAAAGCTAACTTTGGATGCGAGGTGCCGTTAGCCGCGGCGTCGCGCGGCGCTCACCCCTGCGGATCCGTTATAATTTACGATCATCCCGAAAAATCCCTGGATTATTTTTATTCGATAACAATAAAGGTGCCGCAGAGGGTTACCTTTATTATCACTCAACGCGGAACGACTCTTTTACAACTTTACACATGTTATTTATACGATCGCCGAAATCGTTTCGCTATACTATTTTAAACTTTTAATAGCGTTTGCAACTTCTACGACGCTTTTTAAAACGGCGGTGTTGTGATATTGCCAAAATATCATTATCATAATATGTACTTAATTTATGTTACGGTGATGCTTCAGTTGATGGTTAACCATAATGTTATAACTTGATTTGTTGTGCGGTAGCAGTATTTTAGTTAGTAGCTTAAACAATTAGACATGATAATAATAAGACATTGAAAAATGCATTGATGTCTTTTACAACATATAAATAAAATAAATTATGTAATTTGCATATGTTTTTTTCTGTACATTGTCAATAAAAAAATTGTAAGATACTGAAATACAAGGAGTCAAACTACGTGCAATAGTATTTTTTATTATGTAAATAGACGTATAAAGCTATACATATACACAGTATAAAATGATTGAGATCCTCGCATCCGTCGGATTATATTAGACAAGCGAAAGTGATCCGTTATAATTTTGTGGGCGGACGGCGCAGGCGGCTGGCACGCACAGATTAGCCCCTTCGATAAACAATAGCATTAGTATGCGAGGACGCGCTGACCGGCGCCGATCAGGCCCGTGCCCGGATTAATTTGCCTTCTGAATATTATGGCGGCTGTGTGCTGACACAGCCGGGGGAGAAGGAACAACTCACTCGGCTAATGAGAGTCTATAATATTATATTAATTTTTAATAAAATACAAACCCGTCGCTAATAAAATTATAAATGAATCGATTTCCACAATACAAGAATCATCGCTAAATATCAGCTTAAAATAAAAACCCATCCAAATCGGTTCACCCTCGGAGCCACCCACTACCGGAGCTACGGTGCGTGCCACAAACAGACAAACTTATAACACTCATCTTCGCGGCAACAGAGTTGACGGGGCTCTGGCACGGTGCCGTCCCACTGTACTATAAGCTCTATAGATAAGAAATAAGCTAAATTATATTAGGTTATATTAGGCTACAAATTATATTAGGTTATATATATAACTCCTTCTGACTATAACGCCGGCCGTCGCGGATTCGAATCCCGCAAGGGGCAAATGTTTGTGTGATGAGCACGAACATTTGTACCTAAGTCATGGATGTTATATGTATTTAAGTATTTGTGGGAGACGCCCCCGTCATAATCGTTGTCTGGTTCTTCGTAACACAAGAAAGAAAATTCCTCACCACGAAACCAGACATTTGGTGTGTTGTCTGGCGCATATTTATTTATTTATTTAATATATACCCTTTGCTTCTGGTAGTTGAGTACGTACATAGAATGAGGGATTCTTAGTTCCATATACTATCGCTAAGACGGAATTTGGTCTAATCAATCAATAATAAACTGATCGAAAGAAGTCAATGCAAAACACATAAGCAATGAATGCAAGTATAACTTAAACTTAACTGTATCAAAGCTTAAAGTTTTATGAAATTTAAATCGTTTATTTGGAAAAAAACATGGTAATATGCAGATGGTGTTTATAACATGAGAAATATAGCACTCACGTTTTACTATTTACGTTTTACGTTTTTTTACATTTGCATAAATGTAAATATTAATTGTGAACCATTATTTAGCAATGCTGTCTGTATAATTTGGGCTACGGTAACGATCACTCGGGTATCGGTCTGTTTTCACTTGCGAGGATGTTTGCGGTCGCCACAGCGGACACCTAAATTTTAAACCTGCTGCCGTGCAAGAATGTTTCGAGCCCGTAAACATAACAATAATTTAAACCTTCGATGACAGGACTACTAAGATGCTAATTCAGAGAAAGACGTGGTTCACGTAATTTATCTAAGCAATATTTATGAATTCGCTAGATGATGAAATCCACTAGAAAATGCTACCTATTGTAACTTGAAAACTTTGGTTCCAAACTGAATTGATGACTTTTTAATCTGATATTCTGTGTCGTTGTATAGTGGAGCTTCTGGTGATCGATGACTCTGTTGTGATGCAATAGTAATGGGTCGTGAAAGACCAAGCCCCTATTGTAATGTCAAAACTTAAAAGCATAAGATTAAATGGTGAAAAATTTAGGTTAGCACTTATTTTCAAATAAATAAATAAATATTGGACACCAATCACATACATTGCTCTGATCCCAAAGTAAGTACATAGCTATATAATGCACTTGTGTAATGGAAATCAGTGACAACTGTGGTACCACAACACCCAGACTCAGGACAATATAGAAAATTTTAATTTCTACATTGACCCGACCGGAAATCGAACCCGGGACCGCCTTGGCGGCGACGCCTTGAATCCCAGCGTGCTTAGCCACTACACCACGGAGGTCATCGTTCAGTGTTTAAATATGGGTGTATCAATACCTACTGCTGTTTGAAATCGGTTAAAAAAAGCCTTTAATAATGTAACATTGTTAATGCAAGCAATACTTAAACTTACCTAGACACGTAAAAATATCAGCTCAATCAATCACCTATCATTTAGGACCAATTTTGTAATGTATACGACTTTAATCACAGCTTACTAGTTTGTTTTTAAACCACTTAGATCAATGCAATGAAAATCGAACGACGCGTTTAAGGGTGCTTTCCGTTGACGGCAATAAGCGTTAATTTTATTTGTACGAGCCACGATATCCGGTTCCAGCGGAAGTGCACGCCTACCCGCTAAGTAATGAGGCTACTGTTACAAATACGCTGCGACTGAAAAAGACCAATCACAATTATCATTACAATCTATTTTGACTCCTATTGCGTCAGATTTACAGTACGAATTCGTCCGCAGAACGATATACGAGCTTGCTGGGTTTTGGCAAGTCTCACGGTTATTGCTCGGTCAGTAATGGACTAAATTCGTTATGAATCGTAGATTGCTTACTATTCGTATGATGTATCAATAACTGGAGTCTTTGCTTCTATGAATATGTTAGTTAATAGGTTAAATTTCAGCTAAGTAAGATGTAAAATCTCAGCAGGTACTTACCTAGTGAAGTTCCTCATTTGAATACAGCAAGTGACATCTTACGAAACAAAATATAGAGCTTATAAATCAAAAGCTAATTTGGATTCCCGATTTGGAAGTCGGAAAGCGATGCGTACCATAATGTGTTCTTTACATCAAAAACACATTTAAAAGAAGTTAGATTGGCTTACCGGAGTTGGCGGGCGGCCATACGCCGCGGAGCCTTCTGGGCGCCCCGAGCCTGCCCTAATCTTCGAAGATTCCCTCAAGATTGTTTGCAAGCGCTTCGGTCCATCAAAATATGACGTCGGAAAAGTTTCCCCACATAAATTATATCGACAAACAAGCAAATCTTCAGATCGAACTGAGACTACAAATTTTCATCTGCGGGAACTCGCAATTAGGTTTCTTCGAACTTGTTCAATCAAACTTCGATATGGGCTTTAACAGTTCTCGTGGAGATAATAAAAGATTGTTATTTAAAACAAGCTTTATTTAGTTCATAACCTATTCACTTTTTGTATCTTTACACATGTAGTTACGTAGTAGGTATGTTTTAAAACATTCATGTCTTTACCGCAAAGATGGACAGTCAGAAGAACCTATAATACACTCTGTTTTAAACGCTCACCGCTTATGGCTTAGGGTTATATTTACACTGTAGCTATCTATGTAGCATTTACCTTAAATTTAGCAATTTGGCAACATTTTTAACGGTAACATTTACACGACGTTATATTTAAACTATAATTGACAGAATAAATTGGGTTTAAAAACCGTAATGAAAAGTAAAATAAATATAAATTTCTATTTTGAATTTCCTAAATAAACAAGTATCCACGTCATTTGTTTTAATAATAGTCCTTTAGAAAGTAAATTTGTAAAAAAGATACTAAGTAACAAGTTAACTTTGAATGAAAGTATACATAAACTGTACCCAAAGTTAACTTATTTTTAAGTTTATGACGTATCACAGCAAATATGAGGTTTACATAAAGCAGATAGATACTAATAAATGTTGAATGACAAACTAATACATAAATACTGCTCCCTAAAGACAATTGTATATACTTCACTCAGTCTTACTCTATATACAAAATAACTGTATGATATTTAGTGCACTTTATAATATTTTATACGTGTGCAGTGACTTTGCTATTCATATAATACATTCACGGTGTAGCAGATTCGTTTAATATTTAATCAAATTAATAGTAAGCAATCACTAAACGTAGTGAGGAAAAATCTGCTATACCATAAAATTTAAATAATCAAGGAACTGTTGTTCAATATAATAATTTTGTATATTAATTATGTCATGTATATAATAATATAATTAACAACAACGTTTATACATATCCATTTAATAAGACCAAAACTGAACTCTATCAACTATTGTATATGAATGATAACGATGATGTCTACTATATTAAAATTTACCTGTTTTCCATGACACTCATCGGATCTATTAAATTCATTGCGTTTGTGAAACTTATAGTTTTTAATGCATTCATAAACATACAATAATGTGGTCTTCTACCAGTTTTCCTACCTATCTACAAACCATGTATCTGAAACTAAAACTTTATGTTGGAACATAAACTCAGTAACATTGCATTAGAGACAACCTTTATAAAACTGATATAATTTCACTATTCTGTACTGCTTCATTAAAAAATCTGCTTTTAAAAAGTTTTAAAAGATTCTACACCTACAATTATGAAATTGGCAGTAACAAAATTTGCACCAGGACACCACAATGACTGGCCCGATCGTGGATAGTGCTATTTTGTCCAAAACGGATAGAAACATTCCCACATTGTGTGTTTGCTGGCCACGTGTGCCCTCGCCATGTATGAAAAAAACATCCACCGATGCAAGTTATTGCCTCCCTACCCGTAACTAGGGGATGAATGTCGACACAATTTGACATAGATGTCCGAACAATAAATGCTCCATTTGTTTTGCGACACGTGTCCTAGTGGCTAAAAGGCTTTATTAGAACAGCCTGATTATAAGTAGATTTTACGTTAAGATTTTTGCCCTTATGGGAAATAAAATTACAGCTCGTAAACAACATTGCAATAATTAAAAACTTATCGGATTTTGTATGATTTGTCGATAGGCTTTTTAAAATGTTCACTAAATAAATAAGCGTCTGTGGTTCACAAGCTAAAATAATCTTTTGTTTTCAATAAAACTATGACATAAGCTCTAAGCTTTCATTATTCTTACAAAATGGACAGTGTGAGTTTGTGTACTAATAAAACGGGTATAATTGTTGAAAGCAAAACAAAGTTACAGCTTCTCCTCCAATCAGCATTATCTGTAAAGAAGGATATAATGTAAAAATATTATTTAAAAACATTCTAAACCATAAAGTAAGTGGCCAAATCGGACCCAAATAGTTATTGTCGGGGACTGACCTGTGACCTGCGGGGCGCCCACCCAGTTGAGGTGCGTTTTTCCACCGCCCTCGTCTGTCTTTTGTTTCCCTTTGTCGATCTCGTTCAGATTCGACTGGTATTTTGTTCCTGTGTGCAAGGAAATAAATAATTTAGTATGTTAAACTTAAGTTTGTACCTATACGTAGACGTACAAAAAATATATAGATTTTCAGTTCTGATACAATTTTTGTATTGAGAATTAGACATAACGGGTCTAAACACAAAATACAAATATGTATGAGTAAATGCTACTCACGCTCAACGTAACGATTAGTGCAATAACTTATTTATTTTGTTTTTATAGAGAATGTAGATAATTTTCTAATGCAAGTAACGCAAAATAATAAGCTGAGTACCATTAAGGTTAAAGTAAATAAAGAGAATAACGTTATTCATGCACTCGTACTAGTTTGAAACAAAATCACTACAAGATGCAAAGAAAACATCGTAAACGAAAAGGAAATTCCTTAAAGATATGATAAAACTCTGTGGGTAAAGGATTCAATATGGCTAGGGACGTTGCGGGCAGTCACCGAACAGTTATTGAAAAGTTGCGCAATATTGTCGAGTGGCCGGGCCACCCGTAAATTCGTAATGGGCGCAAAAAATAAAACGCGAGCCAACCCGCGCGCTCGCAAAAACAACCCACGGCGAAACTTGCGCCCTGCCGTCTCGCTATCTAATGGATTTTTCAAGTTCATCGGTGCATTGCATGCTCAAATGATATGCGTCGAGGACTTTTTTCATCGTCTATCTTGATCGCGGTAACGTTATTGCAGCCCGCGCAAATGTTTTCGAATCGCATTCTGTGCTTTTAATGCGATTTTTACAGCTGCATGCTTTCACATGCGGTTGGAAGAGGTAGTTGCGTTCATGAAAGCACAATATTTTTATTAGTAGCGCTCACATTAACGTGGTTTCTTACTTTTTAAATCACATAGACAAGATAACTTTTAATACCAAATCCAATTAGAACTTCTGTTCTAAAACGAACATTGTTTGTTCAAGTCGTTGAACAATTCCGAACGTTGCTTCCAAATGATAGTGGACCGTATGAAAGTAAGTTTACAACAGTTTTATAGGACAAAGTTATGCAGACATCCGTGACGGGCGCAATAAGGAACCGGGATGAGTGGACACACTTGTCCGTAATAGGTTGTAGCAAGATGTCGTGCCGCCCAACTTCCCAATAACGGGTAATGACGCGAGACGGCTGCGCTGCCCACATAACCGCTTATTGGCAACAACTAACAATGCGAGTACTTGTGACTACGCGCAATCAACATTTCTATAGTCTGACGGTGACTATGTAAAGTATGCAGCAAGAAATGAAGAAATTAAAGGTGTATGATTACGCTCAATATGCGCAAAGGTATCTCGCTTAGTTTTATTTGAGGCAACGATAACAAACATTAATTTAATTTGACTCATAACATAAAACTCCGTTTATAACGGCAATTAATCCATTTAAACAGGGCAAATGCCTATCATCAAAAGCATTTAAAGAGTTGAGCCCATTAAGTCATTATAAAACTTATTTTATGACTCGAATATGAATGCATATCGTATTGTACCACTCCATAAACCGTTTGTGTATGATTTGTTAATGTTTTATGACGCTATAAAGTTCGGAGCGAGTTAACAAGGTACGTGGCGACAAGCAGATCGACGTAACAGTTTACGATCTATAAACAAATATAACGGCCACTAATAATAACTGAAACAGCAACAAACAATGAAAACAAACTGAACGCTCTCGTGGATACAACTCGTAAAGGTAATATTATCTCTTAATAAACGAAATCGCCGACGTAAAAACGTTGTATCGTGCATTTTATCGATGTCAGTATCAGATATTAATGGACCGGCCGACCGCCGCGATTGTAGGCATTTAATATCAGCGCGGCAATTTAGTTTGTTTGTGTGTGATTTAAGAGTAGGTGGGACATTACTCGTACACTTTTATTGGCCGGATTTTGACTTCTTTCTTTACTAATGCGACGGTTCCCGGGCTATTTGTATGAAGCGACATTTTGGGCGAAATTGACTTATATACATATTTGGAATCAGCAAATTTTTCCGCGTCGTTTGAGCTGGGTTTGGTGACGATCTGGGCACTTTTTTGTCGCTCAATACAATCGCATTTTCGGGGCCTATTTTGCACTGCGATGTATGTACCGACACAAAATTTTGACACATTTAGGAACTGTGTACTTAAGCTCACTATGAAATACCAGAGAGTTATTTAAACCCTCTTTCCTGGATCAACAATTTACAGACAATGTACGTTAAACCAATTAGCCTCACCTTATAAATATTTTGAAATGTCGCTTCATACATTTAGCTTTACTTTATAAATACATAAGATTGTCGCATAATACAATTAGCTTAACCCTACAAATACATAGTAAAGTCGCTTCATACAATGAGCTTTACCTTAAAAATATTATCTGCTTATTTCAGAAAACTTAATTACTCAGGCACGATTAGGAACAAATAAGTAAAAATGAAATCGGCGCTTAAACAAAATAGGCTATACACCACGAAAATGTATGGTATATGACATTTTAATCATTAGGTCAGGTATGAAATGAACAACTCTTCAATTTCATGCATTTAGCCTGGAGCTATTACTTTCAGTACTAGGCGGTTAAGTCATTTAGCCTGGAGCAAGAATTAATAAACCTAGGCGGATAAGTCATATAGCCAAGAACAACAAATACTTATCCTAGTTGGTTAAATCATTTGGCCTGGAATAAAAAAAATAAAAAAAGGATCACTTTGTATTAAACGACATGTATCTTTGTTAATAATAGGAATATCAGAAAAAAACCTAATTAGATTATGCAGAGTATGTAACGTAATCAATAAATATCTTCTTTTTTTTCAAAATTTAACAAATTGCGGAAGTTATGTTTTTTTTTTTCAAAAATCAAAACTTTAAACAGCTCTGGTGTAAAGTTTACAAAATGTCGCTTAATACAAATAGCCCGGGAACCGTCGAATGTGTTTTCTGTTTTATTAGTGGCCAGCATACGCCGCGAGTTAGGAACCTAATATGAACCAGATAACTCATGCATGTAAGGGCCGGTTTCGTGACCGATAAATAGCTTATCTAATGGTTACTATTAAGTCGTTACTATTGGTTGAATAATTACGTTCGTGCGTGCTTTGAACGAAAAATAACTTAACCAACACGATCTTTAAACAATCATTTTGATAAAGGTCTCTTGTCCAAAACATATACCTACTAACGCAATTATTCAACCGCTGGTAACAAATTTTGATACATAAGTTGAGTTAACTATCGATCACGAAACCGGCCCTAAGTGGTATGAGTTTACGACGGTTTTACTCGCTAGCGACTACGTAAAAAAAAGTCTATGGAAAATTACACAGTGCCCCTAGCGGTCATTTTTAGAACTAAAATTTACCATACAAAAAGTTACATCGACGCTAGCGAGTAAAACCGCCGTAAACTCATGGTAACGGTACAGTAGATGTTAAAAAGTGTTCATCCATCGATAGTGCTAGTAATAAATGACGAAACTACCTTTGTCGGTGAGCGGCGTGTCGCCCCGGCGCGGCGGGCGTGACGGCGGCGGCACAGTGACAGCGCGTGGGTCCGGCGTAGTGGTCGGCGGTGATGACGCTGTGGAAACAGATTCTTTTATTGTAGACGTCTACTAGGGTTGTAGTATTTTGTGGAAAAAATCGGTTGCAAACATGCTGGCGTCATTTTAAATAAAAGAAAATATAAAGAGGGACTACGATATCCTCGACTTTTGTACTTTTTTTGCAATTAACAAAAACGTTATCGTTATTATATCGTTTTCTATCTTTGAATAGGTATTTTGATCACTTTTGTTTTTTTCATAAGCATCTATAAAATATTGCCTAACAGTAAGACAAGTTTGATTAAGGGCTGATATTTCAATAGTCAGATGAAATATACGTCGAACAAAATACAATTTGGCTAATTCGAAAACGTCACCTAATTGTCAGCAATCATACGTAACTGTCATTATTTTAAATCAGTTTCTTTATAATTTATTAGTCTGATATGTTTTATCTGACCATTGAAAAATCGACCCTAAGCGTAATAATGACTATTATCCCGGAGACAAAGTAAGTATAACAAACATGAAAAGAAAATTGTCTCTTGAAACCCCTTGTCATTGCGGTGCGTTCGCTCTGAAGGCGGACAAAGAAGTAAAATCCGCTACTTACTTCGCTAATTACATTATTTTCTTGACTTTCATTTACTTTTGTCTGCTACTATAAATTCTTTTGACATTGTGCAGTAAGATTTAAATGCAAATGCAACTTACTGTATAATCTTATCGTTCCATCCGACTCTCCTCGCGGGTTTTTAGCTACGCATTTGTAAGTGCCGTAGTCTTCGCTGGTGATGTGTCTAATGAGCAGCCTCATGTGGGTCTTGTAAGCTGGCTGGCCCACTGTGTTCTCCATGTGATACTTCCCGCTTTCATGGATCATATGGCCGTCATCTCTAGTCCAATAGTTCAAAGACGTTGGGTGAGCTTCCGTAAAACATTCTAGCGTCACGTTGTAGGCTAGAGGGGCACCTACTAACTGGTGAGGAATCCACAGCATTGGCGGAACTGAAAATAATTAATGGCATTAATAATCATAATGATGATAAAATTTAAGAGCTAGGATTATGTTGAAGGAGGTTTTTCCAAAACTCCAAATGAGGGAAGATAGTCGCAGTAGTAGGTGGTTTCCCTTTTGCCTTCCACAACGCAGTTTAAGAATTTAATCATTCCGCCTCTCAATGCCCAAGCAGTTTCTGACCATACAGCGGCAGGATTACCAGAATGCAGTGGGTAGTCTAGTGGGAACGGCTTCCTTATTAAAAGCTACAATATTCAGTGCTGTGACCCAAGGCTGTGACATAGCGAGTAAACACAGCCATCAATAAGCGTTCCCATGGTGTTGGGTAGCAGCATCATCAGTACTGGCAGAAGGCTGGAGATATAGTATATCAGAAAATAATGATATTAAATCAAAAAGCATTCATGATGCTTTCGACTAACTACCAATAAAGTTTAAATCGAACGGTGCAGCTTTGGTTACTTCGTAAAAATATCAAATCGAACTTACAATCAACGCTAACTTTAACTCGTTTGGACACGGTAGGAGGGACGCCATTACTGGCGATGCAGAGGTAAGCGCCCATGTCCAGTCGTGATATACGGGCCATCTCCAAAACCTCGCCTTCCCACTCGGAAACTGAAAAAGTAATATCACGGTAGATAGTGATCGTTGGGGTGTGAAAAAGGAAAATATTTTTTGCGGCCATTAACAAAATCGAGTTCTAACCGGTGTGACCCTTGCTGATGGATATTTTTGAGTTGTCGTCGCGTTTCCACTTGATGGTGGGCTTAGGGGAGCCATTAGCGCGGCACGTCAACGTGACGTTGGCGCCCTCTCGGACGATAACGTCGCTTGAGCTCAGCGAGTCGTCGATCGTCGGCGGCACTACAAACAAACGTTAACACCACTTTAACGGAAGTCAAATGACAGTAAATAACGGACAGTGTACACAGTTTAGACGCGTGGATGTCAAGTGCTCGGTGTGGGTGCATTTATCAGTACTCTGTGCTATTGATAGAGCGATCGCTTCTTGGATTTGTTTGTTGCGTGGGCTGGATTGCACATCGCAAATAGGTAAGCGTACATTTTATACACTTGATGTGCACTTATTTAAAAATTAACAGCTGCCTGCCTATTATAACTGTCATGTATGTCATGAGTCGACTAATTTCTGATGTTTGTTTGTACTTACCGACAACATGAAGGTACCCAAATTGCGTCTTGGCGGTAACAGTGTTGATCTGACACATGTACCGGCCGCGATCCTCCTCCCGCACGTCTGAGATGTGGAGGAACCAGGTTCGATGCTTGTCGTGGGTCACGCTCACTCGAGGGTTGCGCGTGATCACGTGGTTGTGCACCGTTAGGATGGCTGACTGCTCGAAGTGCATCCATGCGACCTGGGACAAAAAGAATTTAAAGATATTAAAGAACTCAGCTATACGATATAGAACCTCTCTATAATTAAGTTTATACCTGTGCTACATTCAAAAACAATTAAGCATAGGAGATGATGTACAAGCCGACAACGATAATATCAATATATTAGCTTCGGCCAATCCATAAACAACGTTGTTTTTATTTATAAAGTATAAATACTTTTTCTCTAAGTGTTTACAAAGTAATAATGTAAGTAAGTTATTTACTTGTAATCTAAGTAACGTATAGTAACTGAATTTCATGTGTTTTTCTATATGTGTGACAAGTTGATTGATTTTTTAAAATAATGTATGACTATGAGTTCTGTGCGGCTAGCATACTGATGCTTTGGGCGACTATAAGTCAGAATATTTACTGTAAAAATACATGTATTATAATAAACGCAAAGAAAGGGTATAAATAGCGTATAATGTTTCATAATACACGCATTTCCATCGGAACGAGGCGCCCCCGCTGCTGCGCGGCGACGCGGGGTGTGGAGAATGTCGTGCCTCAATGATTTCCAATCGTTTTTCCAATTGGACCAGTGACGTAACGGAAATTAAAGAAAGCAACGTTCCGTCTTAATATATATTTTTTGCTAAATAAAAATACATTTTTCGTTTCTCTGGTTTGGAAATTTTCGTCTTAATTGCAGGTAGGAGAGTCTGGCGCCACAATTTCGGTTGTAAACACCGAATGGGCTCGTGACGTCGCTCTACGACAATTATTTAGATTAAACGCGTATAATATTACATTATGGAGGCAAAACGGGCCAACGGTAAAGCGAACTTGAACTTTTACGAGTCGCCATTAGTTGTTAGTGGAGGGTCGGTGGCGCGGCATCTGTGTAATTGCAGCGAGCTGCCATCGCGTCGCGCTTCACACCAATTTCCACGGCATTAAGCGCTCAAAATACTTTTCGCAGAGATTGTTACACTACCAGCCATTTTGCCACTTTCAGCTTTCTACGCGCCTATTTCAGAACCTCTCAATCTTAATATCCTAATTAAGCGCAAACTATCAAACGGGACAAATTAAACTCTAAGATAAGTTTGAAGTCTAAAGTCAATCATACTCCAGTTATATTGTTTTAAAACTCGCCCATCTTCTACAACTCATCAAGAAGATTAAACTTGCGGGATAGTTCAAAGTAAACAATTGTAACAAAAGGTATTTAAAAGGAAAGTTTTTGCAGATAGTTTCGGTTTTGCTCTGATCAAATGGCAGTTTGACGTATGAGAGGAACATTTTGTGGGAAATCTTTATCTTTGGGTGCAAATTAAGAAATGCCAAAGTCGAAAAGATGGACGTGCATCTTTTATCTCTTAATCCAGCTTTAAGTTTGAGTCATGGTAAGCGGGTAGTTCTTTTATCAAGATTGCGGCTGTAATATAGGGGAAGTTTGGTGGCTGAAACTCGTGCCGGGTCACATCTTACCTATCTTAAGTGATGCGGCTCTCAGCCGCTGTCTAATTTATAATGGACTTGAGGAAACTTCGCCCATTTTATTATGCAATGGGACGGTAACCCCTCTAATGACGGCGACCTGACTTGTCGGCGTAACCTGGGGCTCAACGATATTAAACAAGACTTAATATTTCAACTGATTTATGTTGAAATAATTTCATGTAAAACAGGGGGTGTGTTTACAAATTACGTAACCGTAAAACTTTTTGTTTTGACTTTTGAAATTTCGGTTTCTTTTCTCGTTTCACGGAAACGTGAAACTATTATCAGATCTGATACTATTATCAGATCTGCCTATGTACAAGATGATATAAATCTAAATTGGATCATGGATTAGACTCTATAATTTTGTTTAAAAGGAATAGGTATTAATAGGTATTATTAATAGGTACTTTTTAGTCTACTTAAAGCCTGCGCTACAATTCTACCAACAGCATAATACAATATATTCCTAAAGTCTTCGGAGTTTTCCAGAAACTGGTCAAGTCCGCCATGTCATCTCTCCGCATTCAATTAAACATATGAACGTTGCAATCGAGTCGAACTAGTAACAAACCGGCGGCGTCGGGCGGAGGCGCGGAGACGGCGGATGTAAATCCGATCTGCCTAATTGTGGCCGGCGTCTAATCTAATCCCGGTGCGGTCCCCCCGCACCGCTCATTCAATTACAAGCCGCAGCTTGCTACGTCGCGCTTATCGCCGACCAACGCTTACAACGCTGACAATATTAATTAATTAGTATGCTCCCTTTTTGACAAATTTTTGATCGACTGCCTTTTTTGACAAATTGTCAAGCTCATAAAGGTTTGTGGGGTTAACCATGAAACTGAAAAGGCACTAATGTCGTTTCACCTCTGAAGGTATAGAAAACATTTAACTATGGTCTTCGTACCTTATTCGTAATTTGAATTTCATTATTAATTGAAAATAATGGCTACCAGACTAGACACTTTAAATTAAACGCAGCCATGCCACACTATGCTACTAACAAGAACAGATGGCCGCATTTTGTAAAACGACACGCTCTAACGATTTACGATGACTTCATGAGCGATCAGTTGCTTAGAAGATTTGTTTCGATAGAGCAATAGCGTCTTTGGTGGGAATTACTGAAAATGGAAAAATACCAATCGTGATTGCAATTGAAAAGGTTAATACCGACTTATTACAGGTACTGTTGCCAAGATTTGGCGCGTAACACGAATGTCTCCATAATCCGCGACTCACAAAGCTAAGCTAAATCCCGAACTTGCCATAAATGGTTATCTCAGATCCATAAACCATAAATGATATTTTCAAACTTCACTTTTATTGTTTCAACAGTAAAGATAAAATTAAGGAGAAATCAAAATTTCAAGAGGTTAAGAGATAAGCGCGAGCTCTGCATGTTCGGAGTCGGTGCGCAATATTTTGGAACGTTCGAAGTTTGCGAATATTAGGATTATAAAATTGCTTAGTGAAGGAAAACGTTACGAACGGAATGGCTTTCAGTAGCAAGTTCTGATTACTCCAAGCTGACGTTACGATTTGGATAACCACTTGATGACTATAGTTCAGCGGATTAAGCATAATGTCTGAAGTAATAATTATATTGTTAAACTTATTTGTTTTGACTTGTTGCACCAGTAACACTTTGTAAAATACCTAAATAATTGTCTGAAGCATGTTACCGAGACACCTTATTGTTCTTTCACGATGATTAAACACTTACTTGGTTACGTAAGAGCAAGAGAAAAATGGAATAAATTATTAATCGGACTAAGTGAGTAATGAAGCTGGTAGATGCAAATATGATATTAGAAATGGCGGCAGCGGCTAACTAATTTCATTCGTCTGCAGATCCTAAACGAGTTAGGGACAACGTCACTCGGTGGTTCTGCCGGCACCGCGTCTTGGTTAAATATGCTAAATTACCTACAAATTGGACAAGTTTCCTGATGTTTAATTTGTCGCAAATTGTGACGAAGGTACCACTTTAGGTAACTGATTTAATACAATATGTAATGTTATTTAAAAGCGTGTTTAAATAAGGTTGAGTGTTAGGTGTTTTAGCTGTTGAACTTTAGATTTATCTGTTCTACTATCAATTACGTTTACGTAAAGCGATGCGCAATTAGGCCAATGGACTACCGTTCGAAATCAGCGGGTTTCAGTGAAAGTTAAAGCGGTCTATTAACTCGTTATCTTTTAACCACCTTTAATTTTGGCCCTTCTTTCTTTTTATCTTAATTGTTGAGGCATTAAGGAGGCAAAGTTGGAGTTCTGAGGCGCGGCGGGAGGCGCTGGCGTCCCTCAGGACATGCCTCGAAGGCGTCGTTTGATTTATAATGGACTCGTTGCAAACTTTGCCCATTCTGCCGCGCACCGCACCGAACCTCTTTAACGACGGACCCTATCGCCCGAGGAGATGATTCGTAGACGTGTTTAATAATATTACGACAGATTTAATTATGGAACGTTTAAAGAGCCTCATCTTACGTTAAGTGCTTGTTTGTTACAAGTTATTCGAGAAGCTTCTTTGTGAGTAATGCGGCAACCGACTTCACTGCTCTGTATTATAGAACGATGTTCAAAGGTTTAGTAAGTTATAAATCTAGCACGCGGCGTGGTTTTTAGACTGATTTCAATTGGAACTTTTGTTTGCTGACGCTGGCGGTTTGCTTTGTGGAGTGATTTATTTATCTAAAGCCGCGAACACTCGTGCTCCTATATTTCACGCAGAAAATGTTAGATGTTAACTTTTCATGTTAGATGATTGCGTGATAGCGATGATTGCGAATTATGTTTTATGGTCAGTTTTTCTGTGATAGCATTAGCGCAACATTGAGTCGACGGTGTATATAAAAAAACATCGGCGACCTAAAGCACATCAAATCTGCTTGTAATGCATGAGTAAAATATTTATTCTCCATTAAAACACTTTTGAATACATTTACAAAAAAAGTTTTCAATATTTATAACTTATAACATTGTGGTTAATACGATGAACCATGATCATCAAATGGTTATTCAAATCGTAACGTCAGCTTGATGTAATCAGAACGTTTTCCTTTCCTATCTTTTTCCATCACTAAGGCTTCTTCATCGATAGTAATGGTAAAATGTCGTTACCAGCGCTTGAGTATTTATGTTAGTGTGTGTTTTGAAGAAAAAAATCCTTAATCACATGTCGGAATGGCTATTTGGCTTGGCTATTTGGCTATTGGCTATTGGAAATAATTCCTTAACCAATGGGCATTACCCATTGGTTAAGGAATTATTTTATCAAAATACACACAATAGTAAATATTCATCCCTTGGTAACAAAATTGTACCATTACTATCGATCACGCAAATGGGCCTAAGCAATTTTAACCCCTTGAAAATTTTACTTTCCCTTAATTTTATCTTTACTTTTTCAGAACGTCATTCAATCTAGACGTGCCACTTACCAATGTTTTTTTTACTAAAAAGCTTATCAGACGTATAAATACTTACAGCGCCGATTAAACATAAAAATCCACATTTACAACACCTATATACCTAGGTATTTTTTTCTCTAAGCGATTTCCGAGCACTGCTCTATAGTTTTCCGAGCAGTCGAACGTGAGTTGAGCGTGGCGTTGACGCGCTAATGCAGCAGATCGCAATGAGCTAACATCGCGCGGCGGCTTAGCTCGCTGCTGCTAAAAGCCCACTTAGAGATCTCTTCAGTCGCGGATTTGTGCCGAGGGCACTCCAACTTTCGCGGATCTTCGGCCAATAAGCTTTTGCTGATGTGTGTAAATTGCCCTTGGTTACGCGCTCGCCTTTCAATTTTCTACATAGTGTGTTTGTCTATGAACCCATTCATAACAGTTATTCCGTATCAATTTCGTTTCAACATTCAAGAACTATTTGGAATTTTGCTAACTATTTGTTATAGTAACAAAAACAAAATCTAATTTAATATGATAAACAATTTAATTTGATAAACAATTCGTTCTCCTTATTTTGGTAATGGATGAAAATAATTTTATACATACTCGTATCAAAGACTACTTGAAGTAAAAAAAAGAAGCTTATGTATTGTGTGAGCCTTTACTACGTAGTTTCCATGTTATAATGTGTTTAGATACTCTTGAGTACTGTAGTAGTATAATCACTAACTTTGCTAAATGATGTTTGCTAATCACTTAGTTACAGCCACGAAAACTTTGAACAATCTTAACTTAAAAAGAAATAAATGAGATATTGAACGCGTTTTAAACGAATGTTTCTGTCATACATAGGTCATAATGCGAAAGTTTCTGAGAATGGATGTATGTTTGTTACTCCTTCACGCAAAACTGCTGGATGGACATTGATGAAACTTTACAATAATAAAGTTACATCGGAAAAATACATAGGTTAATAATTTATTGAGCCCCGACATTTACGCGGCTGAAGCTGCAGGGAACCGTAAGCATAAAATATAACAAATTGAGAAACTAAAAAACTCTACTAATAATGCAAAATCACCGCCGCCAATACACGACTTCATGTTTAAAGCAGGACTCTACTGAAGTAGGAAATCTAAGTGTACGTAAAATTTTAATTGATGCAGCATTAATTTAGTTTAAAGAGATATCATTTCATTTGTAATATTAGCAGGATCTTTTCCAAAATAATCAGTAATCATCTACTTCATTAGCAGGTGCGAACGTTTTAATTAAAATGCGAATCGAGATTGACGGTTACATAATTGCGTTCATTCTGGCCGCAGCCGCCAACGGGGGCGGACGTCGTGCCTCTTCACTCTGGCACCGGCACGAGAAATATCTCAGAATTTGAACAGCCGGCGCACACGGCGCGAGTGTAACATAGCTGCGACTCGTTGCGGCATGTTATTGCAAACCCACATACGTGCTACTGCCGAGTATCTGACATTTCATGCCGATGAACCGGCTACGTGCGCATACTTCCTAACATTTGCATAAAATACACAATCCATTCGCATTACATTCAGACGTCCATTGCGATTCCTGTTTGTCTATGAATCCATTCATTACAGTTATTCCGTATCAATTTCGTTTCAACATTCAAGAACTATTTGGAATTTTGTTAACTATTTGTTATAGTAACAAAAACAAAATCAAATTTAATATGATAATACTACAAAGAGTTGGTTGTTCAGATCAATATTCCGTGAAACTCAATAATTCAAAAAAAACGTTGAAAAGGCAAATCTTTTTAAGCAATGCGGGAAACTAATGGCAGAGGCGAGGCTTTCGGGAAAATCCGCTTCTTGTTGTCAATACAGGGCAACCGTGATGGCTCCCCCAGTTAAGCCTTTATTTCAGAACACTATTTTGGCTTTTATTGCGATCGCATCTCAGACAAGGCGGAGGGAAAACTCGATCGTGGATAGATTTATCTGAAGTTGCAAGATATTCACATTGCTGAGTTCTGATTTTTAATTGAATTTTGTAAGAGCTCATATTTTGGTTCTCATATAAGTACCTAAACACTTATATTAATTTATACCTAAAATGTTGTATGGCAGCGAGACTCGTTACTTTCATGCACTGGATAACTGTGTTATAAATACGATATCGAAGTCACCGCCGCCTAACCATTTTAAGAGCCCAAATCACTTGCACCTCGCGTAGTTCGTTTAAATGGACGCCCGTTTGTATGTCGTGTGGTCAAGCGAAATTCGTTTGAAAGTGGTAAGACGGGAGAGACCTCAACCGTACCTTGCGGTAGCGCATCGTGCGTGATGATGATCACACAATATTGTTCTCAGATATTTTCTTTCCGTACGTGATATACATATTGACCGTACTGTTGGGCACCTTGTGTGTTCATAAATACGTGACTTTGAAAAGGTAATGACCTCGCTTTATAGTTGATGCGAGTTGAAATCGAATTACAGACACATTCATTTCACGGTGTGTGCAAAACTAATTAGAGCTTTTGGCTGGATATGTGTACTAATGAGGACTGAAGTTGCTGACCATTCGAGACTCTGTACATGTCATCTAAAGAAGAATTTACTTTATTAGATTTATTGTAGTGTTGTTTATTAAAAATATGTTATTACTAAATAACTAAGACAATCTTAAAATAAATGTGTAAACATAGGTAGGTGTGTAAACGTAGGAGTAATCCTACGATTGCTACGAAATAATCACGTAGCTGTACGAAGCTCCGATGGGTGAATACACTGTTCAATACACATAATATGTATTTTATTATGTGTATTGAAATATTATAAAATATATTTTTATAAATATACATATAGTTAAGCAAAGAGATAGTAATATATATCAACTTAATTCGTTATAATAAAAACTCTTCACTCAAAATAAAACAAAACATCAGTCCTAAAATCATTCTTAAAAGTCATCATTGTGTGTGCCAGAAAGAAAAACAAACAAGATTTCACTGTTTAAAGCCGAGACATTCCCTAATGCACTGTAAAGTTACAGCACAGTGGCTCGGCACAGATGTAAGTTTTTAGTATTCTACGCGACACAGTGTTTAACATTTTGAACTTAGCACCTTGCCAGTTGCCAACGCAGTTGCAATAACGATTCCAACGTAACATTTAACTCATATTATTGGGTACCATTCTACGGTATATAAAACATTCGATGTTTTATAAGAATTGTTTTCAGGGTCATTGTGGGGGTCGAAGACCCCACGTTTATCGACTAGCCCAATACGGATCTTCCTAATAATAAACCTTTCTCGCAAAGCTAATCCAATCATCACGCACAAACATTGCGGTTGTAAACCAAACAGTAGTCTGTACACGTTGACTTTAGGTTGATTTTGCAAAAGCATTATTTTAGTTTTTAAACCGTCTCAGCCATTCGAGAGAGGTGCAAACTCGACGTAGGGGTTGTAAATCATATCTTCCTCCATTTATATGGACACTTTATTACGACGGCGCGTTCTAAATCAAATGATAAAATGCTTCTTATTTTATGTTTCCTTTCGCCGCTCCACGCATATTGTCGTCTACCCCATCGCGGAGTGTGTCTGCGGTCTAAGTGGTGTGCCCCCACAGACGTGATTTTGTTCGTTTTCAGCGGGGATAAAATGGTTTCTGATATTTTTAAGTAGTACTTTACCAAATCGACTATCTATCTAACTTTTAGTGCTTGGCGTGATTTATCAACTTTTTTTATTTTAACCGTTACGAACGAGTATCTGTGGACGTTATCTATTTCATAACGGGTTGTTTTCAGACTTGCAAATGTTTTTTTTTTTCAATTAGTGGAGATAATAAACGATTAAAATTAGATACCTACCTTATAAGAGCCAAGGTTTTTGACCGAGCATGCAAGCCGGACGTTGCGGCCCGCCGGCATCGTCACGTTCTGAATCACGTCCGTGAACTCCGGCTCCTCCACCACTGAAACAAACAAACCTTTTTTTAATTTGGATTTCCACTACCGTAACTTAACATACATATGATAAATAGAACATGCCCTCCCCCTCCCCCCATGTTGTTCACGGTTGAGCCAACATATTCCAAAGATATAAATTTAGATAAATTGGGAAGATCTCTCCCCTTAACCTTATCGAGACGGCAAGACTTTACAGTTATGAGGTCATTTTTGTGTCAGAATACGATTTGTAATTTTCAAATTATCAAAGCAGAACGCTTTTAAACAAATTGAGTGGGCGATAAGGAATAATGTCGTCGTTTATCAAGCTCCAAGATAGATGGCTGCCGCTCTGCTCTGCCCATTTTAAATGCGTTTGTCTTCGACTTGCCAAATTACCACTCTTTGTTTTCCTCTTAAATTTTTATTTACGTATCGATGCGTATAGGTTTGTTCAATTGTGCCGGGTGAGCATCAATATGTTGGAATAGAATATGCGGGAAAGTTGTGAAGTTTGAATAGTATTGTGAAGACGAGGTTATCCGGGGTGGCGTGTGTAAACATTTGTTGTTAGCGAGTGGCAGTCGTTGGCAAGCGCGGCGAGCACGGACGGAGCGAGGCGAGCGCGTGCGAGCGCGTCGTCTCGCTGTTTTGAGAACAAACTCGCCCGTGGCGACTGACGATCGTCCAGTTCACACTTGTTTACGTATTACCGTCTCCCTAAGAACGACACCAATAGATTTATACATCCTGTACTCCGGCAATAGATTTTGCGCACAAAAACAATATATTTTTGTTTGTTTACATAGCGCAAAAACTTTGGTTTTAGTTTGATATTCATAAACACTCATACTTATTAAGTAAGATGGGTTCAAAAAGTCTAAATAAAAACACACGGGCGTTCAACTGAAAAAGGGCTGATTATTTTGGTTCAAAACAGATAAAATTGTGAGTTCGCAGTCTTCAATTGGTGGCACACAAGAGGCAACATCTTTTGGATTCATACTGTCCATGTGTGTGACGATACTCGAGTGAAGATGAAAGCCTCGCGTTACGTGTTTGCTCACCTGATCGTATTAGCTCTAAGCACCGCTCCATTTTCTACCCGGCTGCTCCGACTCAACTGATGTAAATCGTGCATTACTATCCACAACTCGCTCTATTAGCTGTCTATGCGTTTCACTAGTCTTTAACAAACCATTTATTTTGGCAAAAACTATTTCACCTCGTACGGGAAGATAATTTCTACATCATTAATTTTAATTTGAAGCAAAACAACCTATTCTGAGAACCAAGAACAACAAAAGCCGTTTACGTACAAATAATACGGTATTTACTCTGTCGGTTACACCAAAATGAGACGAGTAAGCATTTTGTGTAATCCTAATAATGACACACAAGCACGAGTAAACGTATTAAAGTTAATAAGGAGCTCGTCTCGAAGAGAAGTTCTATTTGTTTCAATAATACCATACATTAAAATTAACAAGGGGTAACGTTGGCAATAATCTTACACACCACACGAGCGCGGCATGAGGGGTATTTAGGGGTTAATTAAGAAACCGCAGACAGTGGGCGACGGGGAGGTAATCCCTTTGTCACCGATGGCAAGACGTTGGCTCTGCCGTCACTACGGTACGTAACATTGTTGTGGAACCAATCTAGCGCACGTACTCCGTGCCTATGGAACGGCTAGCACACTCCAGATTTTCCACAGTATCTGCGCCGTATGTGTTATTGTGTGACGCCCAACATGGGGATTAAATTCAATGAAAGGCGGAGATTGATTTATTTCAATAGAACATCCCTTTGCAAACTGTGATGAATACCTGTAAATCCGACATTATGTGAAGCTAGATAGCCTACCTACTTTTAACCTAATCTGCTTGACAAAATATTTATTGTGTGTGCCAATATACATAGCTAATTTTACAAAAAAATCAGAGCACTACATATAATCCAGCAGAATATCTTTAATTCTGTATAAGAATTAAATTATTTCTGTATAAGAATTCTGTCATGTCCGTGCGGTTGCGTGCGGTGAATGCTGAGTGTACCTACTGGCACTGGCAATTGTTTTGATTAACACCTAACGTGCTGCGCTCGGCCCGAATTGGCAAAAGCACCTACCAAGCATTCACGGTACCGCGGGCGCGCTGCAGAGTCGCACTATATTAAGAAATACACTAGATTGTCTTTTCAATCACACAATATGTGGATAAAGTTGTTGGTTGTGCAATAACGTTAAACATCTTTATTAAGAAGATTGTACAATTGTTTTTTGTCCCAAATAAAAATAAAAATAAAATAAAATAAAGAATGAAAGACTGTAAATACTAAGCTGACTTTTGCCCTTTGAAATGGAGTAAACTGCATAGTTTTCTATCTCTGAAATGTTTTCCACATTTCGTTTTCAACATACTCTGGGAACAAACGCAGTTTAGTAATCTGTCTTACAAAATTCCATAAATCGCCCTGATTGTTTTAATCGTAATTGGACAGCAATCGAAACTCGAGTGGCAATTCTAATAACGACCGAGGATTGGGTCTACTAAATATTCCGAAACTAATAATGAATGGGACCGCTTCTGCGGGTCCTAACTCGAAAATAATCTCATATTAAAGCCAGCCCTTATGCAAATCCGAGGCGGTCACTCGGAAGTCATCAGCTCGCAGGCCGAGAGGGCGCCGGGCGCCGCTGGCCGCACGACGCACCAAATTGACAGACGCTTTCCCGCCAGATTGATTGTGGCGGCCCAGACACCTCGTTATAATACCGTGATGGGCCGCCAACAAATAATGTATCACTCCCACAACCCACCCTAAAACAATTCATGGCCGACGCTATTAATATTCCAGACACGCTGACAATTTATTTGTTTATCTCTTCAAAAACTACTCTTCCCAAACCACTTTGAATTCACCAGTTGCTTTTCAGCATTTTATTAAACCCCCGATCTTTAAAGAAATGAATGGCTATAGAAATCGGTTCGGATTTTATCTTTTTTACAGTCGACGAGAGGGTGGGTGTTAAGTAGCCAATTAAGGTCCAATTAAATGGTTAGCCGATTAGCTTTTTTTGATCGCTTTGAAACAATACGTAAACTGTTGTAGGACTGAACTGACTATCTTGTAATATAAAATTGTGTATTGCATTTTACAGTTTACTCAGAGAACGTTTATATCATTTGAAAAGAGAGTCGTAGACAAATTGACACCCCTAAAATAATCGTGTTCAGTTTCTTAGCTTTCGCTGCCGTCACGTCGGATGCTCTTCAAACAATGGGAAATCAAGACTATTATCCGCTTGTGAGATAAAGCTGAGTGAGGTTGTTCATTTTGTACTGGGACGCCGGCGTTTTTATTCACAGCTGATAAACAGTGAGTTTTTAGTCTAAGATTCTCCTCATTACCTTTTTTCTCAGCGTGAACTTGAAAATTTGCTGTAATTAGAACGTTCTTCATTGCATTCTCATTCAGGCCAAATTAGGTAAATAATAAAACTTTTTCATACGTGAAGTTTATATTTGTACTTCAACTTAATCAAAAGTCATGCTGAATTTCAGAATAGTAGCAGCACGAGAAAAGATAACCACATAAATTGGATAAAATTAGAAGAGTTAATGTTCACTATGCTAGTGTCAGAAAAAAAAACTATGAAACCTTCTAGTTATCTTAGATTTATCGATATAAAATAATTAGGCATTTATGTGCAGCAAACCTGCAGTCAATTAGGCTGCGGATTCACGTTATAAAAGAATTGGAATCGGTCCAACTCTTGGACCTCACGTGGTTCTAGATACGCTGAGTTCATTATTTGCTTTTTGGATAGTTGGGAAATGCCACGAAGGTTAAAAATATGTTGGAAAAATATATCCACATTTCTTTAGTGTTAGAAAAGCAGTGACTCATCTATTGACTGTTAGGCGTCAGTAATGTAACAACACGGAGACAGTAGTGCACGAAATCATGTTTACTGTTTTTTAAGTACAAATAATTTGCATCGCTCTAGGCAAAGGTAAACACAGGCTGTGGTTGACCGGATGATTTTCTTTATGTTAAGAGCGTCCCTTTTGTCCAAATATTTAAGTTTGTACGCCCCTTGTCACAGATGTTGCTCGTAATATTCTCGTGCGTTCAAATTCTTTTAAGAGATCCGTAGATAAAGAACATCGCGGCGGGTGTCGGCCGCTCGGACTTTCACTTATTTGTATGCCTTACCCTGCCCGGGAGGGGACGTGACTATTCGAGATACATAAACCCTCAGTGAATACAGAAAATAGAAATAAAGTAACATATTATCTTTTAGTGGACGGATTGTGGAAAAAATACATTTTTGTTTTATTGCGTACCGCGTCATGGTTTCTATTTGAAGGATTGGTTTTCTTTTATGTAAACAAATAAGAATAACGCAAATATTCTTTGCATTGTCCATTTGGCTTATAAAACTGAGCTGTAGTTTTGATAAGAGATTTGTTTCTTTGTGAATAAAGCTGTATTATTAAAGTAAATAGTAATCAAATAAATGTCATTTATTGAAAAAACTACTTCACTTCACTTGAAAAGAGAAGAAGATAACAAATATGCAAGTATCAGTTCTAGGCCTAAGTCCGCTAATTGAATCGTCACTGAGTTGTGCATCGCTTGTACTACGAGAGTACAATTGATATTATACCTCGCTATTCTGACAGCGGCGTGACACCTTTAAATGCTGCTGACCGCTGAAGTTGGTACACGATGTGTTAATAGCATTACTGAATTACTATTGCAGTCAAACAGTAGATGCCGAAAATACGCCAGTCGGGGCCCTGAACGACATCTCATGTCGATCAAAAACCAGTATGATGTAAGACGCAATAAGGAGTAGATTAGGGACGTTTTGTCCATATGTTAGAGGGTCAGGTCGCGGCCACTTGGGTTGAGGTTGACGGGTCCGACGTCCTCCATTCAAGTGAATGTAAATACAACAGCTGTCTTTAAAATTAAGTAAGTTAACTTAACATTGACGTTGAATTAGAAAAGGTTTTTGCGTTTGAATAGAATGGTGATGGATAGGCACATATAACCTTTATTTATTAAAACTAAGTACTTTACTTTCGGGATGATTGATTTTTAAAGATTCGTCATGTTTATAATTAAATTACTTGATTTATAATAAAAATTCAAACAACGGTATCATAATCGTGGTTACAGTTAGAGTTAATTTAGCTGGTGCAACCGAGCCTAACAGTCGCGATTGGGTGTATCTGCTCACCTACAAACATACAGTTGGCTACACGGTTCCGACAGCTGCCAACAGTGGTTGACTTACAAGCTGAGTATTAGCGGATCATGTCACGAGCGCTGACTGGCCACCGAACGAAAATGAGTGCTGACGGCCGCACGCCGCACGGTTGAGCTCGGCGATCGCATGAGCTCTAAAGCCTGATTATACAAATTGTATACGAGATGAAATTATTAATAATAAATTATTTAATTTTTATTTTAGAAGCATGGAGATATTTTAATTAGTAATTATTTCCGACTACTCTGGCTACCTGTTTCCAAACAATGATAACTTTGAATACTTAATTAAAATAATGTTATAAACTTTAATCCTCACCAAACTTGTTAGGATTCTTATAAATAATTTGTAGATTGCAAAGTGCAATATTTAATCACTTAAGATAAAAATCAGATGATATTTTAACTTTCATTATTAATCAGATGTTTTCGAGTATGTAAACAAGTTGTAATACAAGATATCATACTTCACAAAAGTCACATTGAGGTCACTTGGCTTGACGTGCAAAGCGGAAGCACACGTTGATAGCTCCCCCCCCCCATTCCTTGCCCCTCTACCTGTCGCTGCTGATCAGTACAACTGCCTGGAACACCCACTCAATCTCCTTCACATGCCCAATAGAATGACTTTCACAGATGCTGAAAAATGATATCGGACCACAAAATTATTTGGCAATACGATACATTATTTCTTCTTGATCGATCGTATGCTTAGGGCTACGCGGATACATCTTGCTTTAGCTGGTTGCTGATTGATTCAAAATAGATTAGATGCAAACGTAATAGTAAGCAATAATTCATAGGATTATTCGATATTGCTACGACATAATATTACGAAAAACCGTAGCATTCACGTAGCACGTAGCATTCTCGTAGCAAACTTGCTACGTTCACAGCATTTGCTCAGATTGCTTAAGCTTACCCACCAACGATTACTAATCTAATCTGTATTAGGGCATAGAAATCATAATAGTACTACAGCCCAGTTTTGTCATCGATAGTAATGGTAAAGTTACGTTACCAGCGGTTGATTATTTACGATTGTGTGTGTTTTGAAGAAAAACTAATCCTAAATATTCAACCGCTGGTAACGTAACTTTACTATTACTACGGATTAAAAAACTGGCTCGTATTACGAGTACAAGGTATTTACAATGTTAGAATTTTCATAAGCTGACAATATATAAGTTTACATTTACGGCAAGTAAGTTAAAATCATGTTAAGAACCTCGAATACCTTAGCATTCTTTACTCACCGTAGCGGTAGTTGTACAAAGTTCGCATAAACTTGGTTGATCACTAATTGAACAAGTGTTTTGCGGCTCACGGCGCGAGCCGGGATGTAATTAGCCACCTCCGCCCCAGTCGGCGCCCATTACCACGCCTCCGAACCTATTAGCATTGTCTCCTCGAGGGCGATACTTATCTTTATTTAAATTCACTTCTTGGTAATTGGGTTGACGAGTCGACAACGTGATTTGCATTGATGAAAATTGGCCGGTGCGCCCGAGCCCGTAACTTACTTGTCGCCTAATTTGTTTTTATTGCGTTTGCTCAACCGATTTGATGCTAACACCGATACGATATTGTTTACACTACATAATAGGAATTTGTGTTCTTTATTTGTAATTACGAACGACTATGCATGCATCGCAGCTTTCGTAGTATTAAACTTTAATATTTACAAAACTAATATGAAATGGTATGTTTCACCCTTATACTGCAAAATCAGTTCGAAATGCACCTTAATAGCTAGCTCATCATCATCATGGTTACCATAAAACTAAAGCTAAAGTTTAAAAATGCACTTGCCTCAAATTTGTGGGTGTGCTGCAGCAAGCCCGAGTGTTGTTTATCTCCTTTTAAAAGTGTAGTAGCCATACCCACTGAAGTAAATTACTTTATTCTGAAAACATGACATTAATCAAAACTTTGTTTCCTTTGTTACACGAGCTTTAGCGTTTCTTATTAAAAAAGTTAAATAGCACTTCTCTTAATATGTGTAGGTGCAGATTTCGTTTTCGACTTTGCGTTTCTTTCACAGGCAGATTTTATACCGCTTCAATGTACCCGTCGCGCGTCGCATCGCGTATCAAGGTGTCACTTGTAGCATTTTTGCTGGCAGCGCCATACGAGTGCAGTCAAAGAGGACGCGCTTAGTTATTTCTCATTACTGCACACGCGATAAAATCACACAGAGTCGTTGCCTCATTAAAATCTTCTGGTGCGCGCATCTGTAAGCCTTTTGTGAAAGCAGCAACGCGCCGCTCTTGACGGCTTTCACGTGTCATTTCGGCACAATGCCGTGCGCCGGGGGACGCGACGCTGGCAATTTTTGTTCCGACACGCCCGGCGTTTGCTTTTTATCAGTTTATCGAAGAATATTTTATGCGGATACGCTGTTATTATATTCGACTCACGTTAAATCCGTATTCCGTGGATATGAGTGACGTATCTTGCGGCGTGAGCGAACTATTACATTTTATCATCATATAGGTACGCAGTAGGCGTATATTTTGCAAGATATTCAATATAGCTACTGTCGCTACAAATTCAACACATTAAAAATAATTGAAAAAAACGTTATAGTACTTATATTTGGATGTGAAATTGACATTTTATGTTTGAAACAATCTCTGAATGCAATGAAATAACATTTATTTTTCTGACTTTGTTCTTCTATTTCCTAGCGCGAATGGATAATTTAAACTTTTCATTCCGTAGAAACAAACTAAACGTGATTAGAAAGATGTAGAGTCTGTAATCTGCAAAGAAAAATGTTATTTCGACATTAAAAAGAAAATATGAAGTAGTTTCAATTTTGTGTGATATCAGTTCGTAATATCATTTATTTCTATATATTTTATTGCACAGCAAAAAGGAGACATTTTTTTTTGGGCCCAGTAGCAACTTGTAGCGTCTAATAATGACATTGCACCCTAAATTAATAACTTATTTTTTTAGACAATTAGACGAAAGATAACGTTTAAATGAAACCGGAATAATAAAATCGAACTAAAAGATGCGTTGTGTTGACGACTTTTCATCACGCCATTCCTCCTTTACAAATACGTGTAAAGGAACGACGGGCTGGTCAATATAAAAACAATATCAATTATTTCAAGTACGTGATTTTGTTTAGATCACGTTTTTTCTACTTTTATTTATTTTAAACAATTGGAATCTCCGAATAAAATATTTTAATTGCTTTTTTACGATTTTTGCATAAAATGATTATCTAGTAAAGCCGTGGAACGAATAGCAACTCTGACATCTATCACTGACATTGACAGGAATGGCTGGAGTGTCATTAGTCACACTTTCCGTTTGACGTTTGGCTTTACGTCATCTTCCGATTGTTTTGGTTTGTTTTGAATTGAGTGTTAGTTTTCTCCGGATTTTTTACGAAAAATAGAAGCAAAAAGCATCAAGTACGGCCCCCATTCCACTTGACCGTTGTTGTGTAACTGTGCAGTGAGATTTCAACGACTGTGATTTTCAGAAACGACTGAAAATGTGCGTTAACTGGTACGTGTGTGGATTTAAATTTTGATAAATTTTCAAATATTCCCGTTAGATAACGAAAAACTAATATTGTTAATGTTTTTAAGACATTATAAGGAACAATTTAATATATGTTTCATCACTAGACGTCACAATTTATGGGTGGGCCCATCCTCCATACAAGAAAAAAATGTCTCCTTTGTACATAAGATGGACTTAACGCCATATGGCATTCTCTTCTAGTCATACCATGTAGGTATCATCTATATGTATACATTATTTACCAGTGGACAGCAGTTACCATGGTTAATGTATTTTTATTGCAATACTCAATGGAAAAGTTGTTTTAATCTCGTTATTTTTCTTATATTAAACCATCAAGAACGGGTATAAAATGAAGTATGTCGACGAGTTTATGTAGGTACTAGGGTCAAATAGTCTTCTTTCGAAAATAGGCAGGACAAAAAGAACGCACGACGCATTGATAACACCTGGATGAGCTTCTCCATGAAAGCATAAATGAAGGGCGACTATCAAATTTTATTAAAACGCAAACTCGTCGACACATGCATCCTGCATGTTTTTTCTTACGGAGCGCAGACGTGGTCATTGACTGTGAGTTAAAAAGCCAAGCTCAAGGTTTTCTACAGAGGGAAAGAAGCGTGTTTGGTATTATAAGGATTGATAAGATCCGAAATTGCTATAAAACTGGCATAGCAGACGTTAGCAAAAAGTCAGCAAAGCTGAAGTGCAAGTGGGCCGGTCATGTGTGTAGGATATATGCACCCGTAGGTGGGCCAAAATTGTCACGAGATGGATACCATCAGATGACTATCGCCGCAGAGGCAGACCCAAAAATAGATGGTGTTAGGTACTCCTAATCTCGCGTGAAACTGTTGGTCAGTTTCGTGCGAGATTAGGAGTCGCTGGCTGAGGATAGAGATAGGTGGAGGAGTTGGGAGACGCCTTTGCCCAGCAGTGGGATGAAGGAGGCTAACAAAAAAAAATGAAGACGAAAAACAATCAAACGCATTATGATGGATGTACCCAATTTTGAGACTTTGTGCGAACAGTGCTACCTACTCTCAGAAGTATTAGGTGTGATCCTGACGCCAGAAGGCAGGAATTGTGCTTGCATTTAGGCGCAATACGGGCCAATATTTAGCGCGGGCCGCTTTGCATATTCACAAGGCGGTCGCACTCACCTGCCGACTTGGAATGGTAATGCGCTATTAGTCGCCGCACGCCGCCACCGCGTCGATTTACCTATTACCTGTGCAAGTACCAGCGTTTACGTACTTCTCGTATCGGTGATAGCTCTTTGGTTACATTCCGACTGAAAACGTTAGTTCACAAACGCATTCGCAGCAGGCATTCGATATTCGGATATGCTATGTCTCTCTCTAACATAGCTAGATGTGATTCTTGTCTGTATGGTTTGGTTAAGCCGCATCGCTATCGCATGCCAATGCGTTGGTCGTGAAAGGTGAAGAAATTACTAGCCTAAGCCTAGTTATAATTTGCCTTACCGATCCAAATTTACAAAATACCTCATTTATTAAGAAATCGACTATTTCTCCTGCATTGGCCCTGGGGATAGCTTTACAAATAGCATATTTTGATAAATATTCTAAGCAAACTATTATATATCTATTACCTCTAAGAGACTTTCTAAATGGGCCATATTCAGGTCCATATCGAATTATCCGTGTATTAGCAAATAATAATTTTCTTATTAAAAAGGTATCTGATGTTAGTACTAGGAAATATATCATTCATCATAACAGGTTAAAACCATTTAAGTTAAGAGTTAATTAATTGACAGCCACACTATAGGAATTTTAGTAAAATATCAAGTGAGTATGCTATGGCATGGCTGAATAGCTGAAACCCAAGCCAAATAGTTTAAAAATAAAAAAAACATTTAGACTTCTGTCAGTTTGAGTTGTTATTGCTTATGACGTTGACGTTGACAATCTAAGTGATCTTGTCAAGTCAACAGTTGTCAATCAAAAATAAAATTTTCATTTTGTTTTGTAAATATTTATTTTATTTTAATAATAAAATATTACAATAGATACGCAAATATTTAACGTAAATATAGGGTGAGTTATTGTGTTTTAGTGTTAGTGGCATTGTAGATAGATCCAATTTCTAATACTTATTTTTGTTCTAGCTAGTGCATATCAATTGTTGATATACATCGTTGGGCATCCAAGCTGTGATGAGAGGGGTTCGTGGTTACCAGCCATCACCCAATGGATGAAAAGAAATGTAGGGAAGATTTAGGTGTGTTATTTTTGGGTAATTTTGTGTAATGTTGGGATATTGAATAAAGATAAGGAGGTAGTTAGGTTAGTGAGCTAGTGGTTATTTATGTGTAAACCCTTTGTATTCGCATAGCGATTGGGTGGTGTCTGTGTTGGATACTATACACATTAAATGATTGCAAGTTTTGGGAGATGTTAACGAAGGAATGAAGGGTTAATGTGTAAGGGTTTCTAGCTAGTGCATATCAATTGTTGATATACATCGTTGGGCATCCAAGCTGTGATGAGAGGGGTTCGTGGTTACCAGCCATCACCCAATGGATGAAAAGAAATGTAGGGAAGATTTAGGTGTGTTATTTTTGGGTAATTTTGTGTAATGTTGGGATATTGAATAAAGATAAGGAGGTAGTTAGGTTAGTGAGCTAGTGGTTATTTATGTGTAAACCCTTTGTATTCGCATAGCGATTGGGTGGTGTCTGTGTTGGATACTATACACATTAAATGATTGCAAGTTTTGGGAGATGTTAACGAAGGAATGAAGGGTTAATGTATTTTCAGTTTGAAGAAATGAGGGGGAAGAGTCTAGTTAGGGAATTTTTTCATCACAGGTCTTGGATACTCAAACGGTTGGATGTGTTAACAGATTTACTGGTTTCACAAGTTTTCAACATGTAATATCAAGTCTGACTGGTTGATTTATTCAATATAGTGTTAGGTAGGTAATTGAATTTTTCTAAATTGTTGAATTGTCTGGATTGGTTAATTATGTAGACAGCAATGTTAATTATGTAGTTTGATTTTTATGTGGGTTTTTTCAACCTGAAGTTTGAACGATTTTAACTTGTAAATAATTTAACTTTATCAATTAATTAATTTATTTCTATTTTCATATCGTTCCAACTAGTTGCTAGCTGCAACCTTAAGAGACATTGCTGTATTGTAAATGATATTCCCACATAGGAAGGATTTATAAGTAATTAATAGATAGATAAATTTCACAGCTGTGCTTTGAAATTTTACCGACCGGGGGGGATGTAGAGGTTTGGAGCTTCGCGTAAAACCTCTATGTCACTCTTGTTCGATTCTTCATAATTTAAAGGATGAAAAACTTTCTTTATGAGTGACTTTTGAAGTGTAAACGTCTTAACTTTTTCATCTGTCGGCTAATGTAAAGAATCGAAGATATTTTCACGTAATAAGTATTATTTCTATAAACAATACGTTCAATTGTGATATCATAAAAGTATACCAAAATAAACAAGAAGTCCATCACGAAAGCTGAGTATTTTTATTATTTGTACATTGCACACTTAGAAACATACACTCAAGAAACACAATCTCATAAAGACTATAACAGTATCCAGTATTCATTCGCCAACACCCAGGCTTCACAGTGGTGTAGAGGTTTGGAGCTTCGCGTAAAACCTCTATGTCACTCTTGTTCGATTCTTCGTAATTTAAAGGATGAAAAACTTTCTTTATGAGTGACTTTTGAAGTGTAAACGTCTTAACTTTTTCATCTGTCGGCTAATGTAAAGAATCGAAGATATTTTCACGTAATAAGTATTATTTCTATAAACAATACGTTCAATTGTGATATCATAAAAGTATACCAAAATAAACAAGAAGTCCATCACGAAAGCTGAGTATTTTTATTATTTGTACATTGCACACTTAGAAACATACACTCAAGAAACACAATCTCATAAAGACTATAACAGTATCCAGTATTCATTCGCCAACACCCAGGCTTCACAGTGGAGGCGCCACCCGACCCGATATCAAAATAACTCTAATTTCAGAAAATATGAAAAAATAAGAAGTTTTCCAGTACCAACTACGAAGGATGACCAAATACGAAAGGAACAAGGAAATTGATAAAAAAGAGGCCTAAATCCGGACAAAAGAGAAAGAGACGGACGACGAACACCTGGAATATAAAAGCTAAGTAATAGAATAAGATAATGGCCACCAATATGGCTACTCTTTTTAACGGCCATTCGGGCCATGTGAACGAATTTCTTGAACAATTTGAAACTATCGCTGCCATCAATGGTTGGTCTGAGGAAACCAAAAGTAAAGTAATCGCAGCTTATTTATCTGGTGCTGCTCTTTCATTTTATAGGAAAATAACTAATAGATGTTCATTAAGTTTTACGGAAATAAAGGACAAATTCTTGTCCGAATTCTCTGACGGAGAAGATCATATCGCGAATTTCTACAATACCAGACAGAACAATGGTGAACCTATTTTAGATTACCTGTATAGACTAGAGGAATTAGCCTCAAAAGCAGACATATTTGAAGATAAAACCATAATTAACCAGTTTTTACGTAACCTATCGAATTTCCACAAAAATAAACTAAGCTTCCACATTTTTACGCCCCTAAAAGAATTAAAAACAGCTCTCGTGCAGTCAGAGCAATTATTCGCCAAAAATCATGACTTGACAGTCAATCTACCTATTAAATTGACTGGTTCGTTAAATAATACTCAATCGGCTGGGGATTGCCCTATGCCTCGCGAATTATTCCAAACACCTCGTGCATCACCGTCTTATCAACATACAAGACCGCCGTTTGAAAATACTACATTTAGAGCGACTCAACAAGATTGGAGATCACCCACTAACTATCCAATAACAAGAGAGCAATTTTCCTCCGACCCTCCGGCTATGAGAGGTCAACAGAACTCTGTCACTCCCAATACAAGAGGTCAACAGAACTCTGACCCTCCCGATACAAGAGGTCAACAGAACTCTGACACTCCGGTTATGAGAGGACCACCCCAAAGAGGACAATTTAACCGGAATGCGAGCCAAACAAGATATAATTTAAGGAGTAACTTCAATCATATGGATAACTTATTGGCGATGGAAAGTGTTCGATGCCCGAAGCAACAAGAGGATTTATTACCAATGGAGAGTTCTCAAGAACTGAAGAAAACAGAAGATTCTTTCCCAAGTTTGAAGATGGTTATTAATGACATTAAAGTGTCAGGACTTATTGATACCGGTGCTTCTGTGTCTGCAATTTCGTTTGATTTTTGTAAAAAATAAATGTTAACCCTTTACCAAATAAAAATAACTTGGTACTCCGAAGTGTAGATGGAAACCTGTTAAACATTTCTGGGAATGCAAGAATAAGTTGTAAAATAGAGTCTAATTTATTCGTTATTAATTTTTTAGTTGTACATAAACTAGCCACTGATATTATTTTAGGGCAGGACTTTTTAAATGATAACTCTGCGATAATTAATTTTAGAGATAAGTTTGTAGATTTAGGTAAATGCAAAGCGCATTTTTGTCGAAAAGATTCTCAAGCTGAACCATGTTCTTTAGAATTGATTAATGAGATTCAACAGGTAGGATCTGTCCCTTTATCGAAACAAGACTATATTTATTTTTGTGAATTTGCTAAAAATGAAAACTTATTCAAATGCGAGGAGGTTAATGAGATAAAATTTGACATTAATGAAAATCTTTCAAAACAACATAAAGAACTTTTAAATGATTTATTATATGAATATAAACAAAACTTTGCTTTTTCATCCGATCAATTAGGTTGTTGTAATTTAATGGAAGTTGAGATTAAAACAGTTGATGAGAACCCAGTTCACAGACCGCCATACAGGGTGTCACATGAACAACATAAGATTATTAGAGATCAAGTCGAACAAATGCTTAAGCAGAATATTATTCGAGAATCCAATAGTGCTTATGCATCACCAGTTGTCTTAGTAAAGAAACCGGATGATTCTTGGAGATTTTGTGTTGATTATAGAGTTCTTAATAAAAAAGTTATTTGTGACAGTTATCCATTACCCATTATTGATGACATAATTCTATATCTATCCAACGCTAAATATTTTGCAGATTTAGATTTAAATTCAGGATACTGGCAACTCACTTTAAAAGAAACTGACAAACATAAAACAGCTTTCGTAACTCCTTCAGGGTTATATGAATTCAATGTGTTACCATTTGGTTTGAAAACTAGCGGTGCTATTTTTCAACGAACTATGGATAGAATTTTAGCAGGCATCAAATATAAGAATGCGATTGTTTATATTGATAATATTTTAGTTTATGGTTCGACATTTGAAGAATTTTATAATTCCTTACAACAGGTTCTAGAAAGGATTAAAGTAGCTAATCTAACGTTGAAACCAACGAAGTGTAAGTTTGGGTTTCAACAAGTGCCGGTATTAGGATATGAGATTTCAGCTGAAGGAATTCATCCCAATAAAAACAAAATGGATGAAATTAAATCTATTAAACCGCCTTCTAATATCAAGGAACTCAAGTCAATTCTAGGTTTATTTTCATATTATCGTAAGTTCATTGATGATTATGCTAATATAGCAATACCAATGACAAGTTTATTGAAGAAAGGAACTAAATTCGTTTGGGATTCAATCCAACAACAGGCATTTGATCATATTTTATATCGAATTCAAAACCCACCTTTATTACGTCATTTTTCTAATAATGCGAAGATAACTAGATTATACGTTGATGCTAGTGATGTGGCATTAGGAGCATGTTTGATGCAAGGAGATGATAGTTTATTACCGGTAGCATTTGCTTCAAGGAAGTTATCTGATTGTGAGAGGAGATATTCTATAACAGAAAAGGAATGTTTAGCGATAGTATGGGCGTTGAATTATTTTAAACATCTATTGTGGGGTATGAAATTGGATGTGTTAACAGATTTACTGGTTTCACAAGTTTTCAACATGTAATATCAAGTCTGACTGGTTGATTTATTCAATATAGTGTTAGGTAGGTAATTGAATTTTTCTAAATTGTTGAATTGTCTGGATTGGTTAATTATGTAGACAGCAATGTTAATTATGTAGTTTGATTTTTATGTGGGTTTTTTCAACCTGAAGTTTGAACGATTTTAACTTGTAAATAATTTAACGTTATCAATTAATTAATTTATTTCTATTTTCATATCGTTCCAACTAGTTGCTAGCTGCAACCTTAAGAGACATTGCTGTATTGTAAATGATATTCCCACATAGGAAGGATTTATAAGTAATTAATAGATAGATAAATTTCACAGCTGTGCTTTGAAATTTTACCGACCGGGGGGGATGTAGAGGTTTGGAGCTTCGCGTAAAACCTCTATGTCACTCTTGTTCGATTCTTCGTAATTTAAAGGATGAAAAAGTTAAGACGTTTACACTTCAAAAGTCACTCATAAAGAAAGTTTTTCATCCTTTAAATTACGAAGAATCGAACAAGAGTGACATAGAGGTTTTACGCGAAGCTCCAAACCTCTACAGTACCTACTTTCATCGTGTTTATGCACAGATTTATGTTGTCAAGTTATAATTTCTATGTTACGATAGTTTAGTTTACTGCCTCGGTGGCGCAGCGGTGAGAGGGTCGCATTTTAAAGCGACGGCTGCGCCGGAGGTCCCGGGTCGGGCCAAAAATATGTACCTGGATTTTTCTTTTCAGTAATTCTCAAAATAGCCCGGAGTTGGGAAGTTGGCGGTGTTTCACCCCCGTGCCTCGGAAAGCACGTTAAGCCGTTCGCGTTGGTCCTGTGCCTGATCTCTCTCCGGTCGTGTCAGATTGCTGTCCCATCGGGCTATGAGATTGAAAGGAATAGAGAGTGCACCTGTGTTTGCGCACACACTTGGGCACTATAATATGTCCCGCGCAGTCGGTTAGTCTTTGTGACTGGCCACCGTAGTCGAAATCGGCTAGGGGGACTATTATTATTAGTTTAACTTAATACCTATGTAAATGTTTTTTTATTTATTTATTGTAATACACAAAAAGCTAAGAAGAAAGATTATACTTAGGCACGAGTAACAGGCTTTGTTTTTTAATGTTGCAATTGTCAAAATGTATTTATTTTGTATACTACACTACATTAATTAGATGCAGTTGGTTCCTTCAGACATAACTTGTAACAAACGTTCTTATGTCGACTCGACTAAGAATATTACACACTCTTTGTGCAATGTTAAGCCGCTTTGCACATTCATAAGGCGGTGGCCTCACCTGCTGAGGGAATACTTGGAATGGAAATGCGCTATTAGCCACACGGCGTCGCGTCATGTCGAACATTGCTGGCCTTTTTCAGACTACAATAGATCGTTAAGCTTGTCTGACGTACGCCATTTATAGCGATACATTTAATATACTCGTACGAAAATACGATGAGTATATAGATTTTGTATGCTAGTTCTGCTCATCTCCTTTTATAATTTTCAAATTCTTCTTATTGAATAATTCTGAAGTTTATAGAGAGCACTTTTATGCGGCTGTAGAGAGTATTGTGTTTGACGGATGATAATATATTAAACTACAGACCAGTCCTTACTTTGTTAAAAACATATAATAATATTTTCCCATAAAAAACAGCAGCTTACATTTATGTGAACATGATAATAACGCTCAAACCAACCATTGCAGTGTGTGGCATCACCGGTGTAGACACTAGCCTTCATGAATGCAGGTCACGAGCGCACCGCGCCGCGCCGCTCCGTGCACGCACCCTTAATAATACACACACATACACACACAAACTTCCGAATAATGCAGATACTGGCGGTGAAAATAACAGAGATAGTATGGAATGCTACCCAATGTGAGATTACACTTCACCATAAAACTAATCGTACCTTTCTAGATAAATAAGGCTTTCGAGAAATATACACTGAGGTGTAATCACTGTTTTCAGGTTACGTATAAGTACATGAAAACCATTTACTTATTAAATAGTATATAGATTACAACACCTATGGTACCTTCTAGACTTATGTTTAAGAAGACCAAGAAAATATAGTCATAAATAATATTAAGGTGCTCTGAAATCGCAATTTTGTCGCAAACCTTCGTGTTAATACGTACCATCGAAGTAGTGAGGATGTGGAATCAGTACGCTTTCATTCAGTCCGATATGTACATTCATTGTCACCGTACAAATTCACAGCCAATATCGGCGGGCATTCCCGAGCACACATCGATAAGGTCGTTTTAATCGCCGTAATCACACACGGAACAAGTCCATTCGGGAACTTTGCACAGCGGGCAGCAAACAGTTTTTTTCGGTCGGTTCATGCACCGGGGCTCGGGCGCGATCCCTGCACTGCGATGCCGCGCACGGATGCATGACGTGGCGTCTCCGAGGAATCAACGCGGACGTTTTCCCTGCACCCCGGTTGTGTAAACTTCTTGATTCGATTCAGTCAGCAAATATAAAAACATATATTATTATTGTTTAATAATGAACCAACGTTTTCATTGAAAGAAATGCTACCGTAAAAATGTTTTATGGATTTACCTTACGGAAAGGCAAGCATAGTTAGCTGGAATAATAAATATGAACCTGCGTAGCTATCGATACGGCAAAATGAATGAAGCGGAATGTGATCGCGACGACAACACTGACTGAGCACTTTCTCCCCGCTCGGTATAGGGAATCTGTTGTGTTAGATACCTTTGATAGGAGCGTTCCGTTAGCATGTAGATCTATGCTTAGTGAGTGCAGTTACGTATTCTGTCGTCGGCAGTGGATCGTTATCTGTTTCCACTAAAGGAAACTGGCTTTTCTACGAAAGAACCACCCCGACGGTTTCGCCTTCCCCCCTCGTTCGCCTCGACTTCTCCTTTTTGCGTTATTTCATTTTTCTTTGCTAACGTGCACCTGCTAGTTAGCTGCCGCGGGCTCTCATTGCTCCGCCAATGTTGGCCGGACGATTTCCAGTTTCATAAAGAAGATATAAATTGTATCATATTTCAGGGCTTACAACAGTTTAATGTGCTTTTTAGAGATATTTTATTTCAAAATTGGCTGTAGCCTTTGAGCCCCCGCTATGATAAAAATTGCCTAGCAATCGCAACGCAATCAATAGCGTTTGAGATTCGAAATACGAACACAAGGGCTGTGTTACGCTGTGTATGAAGTTTAATGTTAGATGTCAGTACAAAGGATGGCTGTGAGCGCCGCTGGAGCAGTTTCCTGATACATTTGTATTCCTTACAGACAAGTAATCAATATCCGTTCCGACGTCGGAGCGCGGACAGGGATGTCTCCTATGCGGGCCAATTTTTCTCCTCCTACGTGCGCTGGCGCAGTTAATAGAGCATCTACGAGGTAGTTAATGAGTCAATGACTGCAAATTGTCTCCACTCTTCTTCGGGTACAATTTACAATCTTTTGCTGTAATCAGTCATAGGAAAAACTAGAAAATGAAATGCAGTTCTTTCTAAGTGTGTATGTAAAACTTTCTCACATTCAGTTTTTCACGTGAATGCAAATATTTACGTAAACACGTGTATAAAAATAGAATGTCAAAGTTACGATTCTGTTTGTGCCCAATAACAATTATTTTATGAACACTCGTCTCCGTATCTGCAGCGTATATAGCCGGAACAATATGATATTCTTGTAACGTGAAAAAAATAAAGCCAGTGCGGCGTCACGCGTACGAAATAAAATAACAAGGACAACGTGGTGCGGATGGGGCTTGATACATATTTGAATACATTACCGAACACGCAGATAATGCGACGAGCCGTAGGTATTCATAACGCCGCCCACACACCATGAATACAGATCTCCACGGACAACACGTCTAGACCGAATACGAACTAACGGAATCAATAAATTGATCACCGAAATCTGTTGTTCTTTGGCAGTTCTTTTTAACGGCAAATTTTTGACCTGTTATGTGTTGGCTTCTTTCTAAAAAGTAATCTTTCTACACGTAATTTTTAGGGACGTACGCCGGTAGTACCCCAACGCATTCGCATGCGGCAGCGATACGGCTGCGCGATACTGATAAGGATGCAATTATCACATCTAGCTATGATAGGGCAAGACATTGCATATGCCAATGTCACATGCCGCATTCAAATGTCAAATCCCGCATGCGAATGCGGCGGTGGACCAACGGTGTTAATAAAACGTTATGGTTGGGCAAACATTTATTTTCAGTGGAAGTCAACTCAACCCTAATAGTGGATATATTTTCTACATTGTTAGTAAGTAGATAAGTACATGTTTTTCGTGTCTCTAATAATATTTTCAATCACAATACCTTTATTGTGAATTTTAATCAACAATATGTAAAGTAATTAACATTTTAATTAAATATACAGTAAAGTTAACCTTTACTGTTTAACCTTTTCCATTGCCAAAACATAGTATATCATAATAAGTATAAATATTAATATTATTTTGTTGCAACGATGGATATAACTACTACTATATTTTAAAGTTGACAACAAATGCTGCCCTAAGATGTTATTATAACGAGAATACTCTGCTAAGCGTCTTAGCATCAAGGGGCTTAAGATTTTAAGTCCGAATAAATAGATAAGCTAGCGGCTAGTCGTGTTTTCACTTTGCTAATTGCAGATTTTTTTGTAAAGACGCAATAATTACATTTTGAGATCATGGATAGACACCTTGTCTTCAATTAGCTTTTTGAGACCATTTCTTTTTCAAGAAAAGGAATGCCATATATGGCGTATGGTGTTAACATTTTTAATAAATAAAGGATTTTAATAAATAAATATTATGCTTTGTAGGATTTTGTAATAAGAATCAAGCGTATCCTTAAAATTTCAATTTTATTAATTTTATTTATTTCTGTGTCATGTCATGCATAACATAATACTTCTTTGATAAATCCACTCTTTTTGGCACTGTTTTGCCAAATATAACAAGTATTATGTGTCTCATAAATTAACACAGTTAGCCTGAACGTACCTTATAGCAATTTTATTGTGCATATGTTCAAATTGTTTGCGCGTATGACGGCCTCGCTCCGTGATTTCCTGTAAACACTCACATTGTGTTCCAGACGCGTCGGTATTCCACCACGCCCCGTAAAACCATTCCAACAACACTCCTTTATTAATAACATGTTCCGCCACATTTAACACACATTTCAAAAATACTTGTTAACCCCCTGATGACCGTGGCCAGGAAAATCAATTTTCGGCTCAATCTATACCCCATTTAATACTGGTAATTGTATATGCACCGCGATTAATCTCCACTCGTGCGAAGAATTAATTTTAGCAAATGAATTGAAGCTTAATTATCACTTTATCGTTCGCCACGTAATTAATCACAATATGGAAAGAGGTGTTAATTACTCTGTGATAATGTAACGTGATTTTGAAATCGATTAAATTGTCAGATTAAATATTATGACGTCAAATAACTCCATTCGATACAAACTAAGCTCTCTTCATTTAGAGAATTAGTTACATAGATATTTTTCAGGACATATTCGTAAATGTCTTATCTTATTCCACATTCTATTAGCTAGGCGATGAAATTAAATTTAAGGAAAAAATGCTAAGTGGCTACCTATATTATAATTTTAAACAAAAATATTTAACGTTACCTCAATCATTTTGTTTCCAGGTTCCTTTACTTGATCACGAAAGCGGAAAGCGCGAGTGGATCGGTGAGAAAGGGTTAAGCTGCGAAGATTAGACAGGGTTGTCACCTTTTGAGGAGCTCTCACTGAAGTGGAGTGGCCCTCGAGACGGCCCTCCCCGCCCCGACATTTTGTGAGCAAACACAGCCCTGACAAAATATGCAGAACACGCTCTCAAATTAAGGTCGGGTGTAGCTATAAAACATAAGTATAGTTTAATTAAGTCTCCTAAATAATGCATTCCGTCAAATATAACAGAGTACACGTGTTGCTTCACATCTTGCTTTACTAGACGGTGAAGTTAAAATACAAAATTGCTTTCATCCTGATGTAGTTAGTGGCAAATTTACTCCTATAATCAAAGGGTAAGAAGAAAACCTTTAGAAAATTGTTTTATGTCTCATATGTTATTTCTATAATATATTAATAGTATTTCTATCAATACAAGTGCAGGTATACCAGCACCATGCAACGGTTTAGTTGTAACAGTGTACTAATCTATTGAAGATCAGATACTAGTCCACCTCTGATTGTGGAAGCGCGTTGTGTTGCTATAAGCATTTGAGCCGGTTGAAAGCGAGGCGAATAATTAGAAATGTTCAGGCGCAGCGTCCGCGTGATTGATGTAGTGGAAGTCGCGTCGGCGAAGCGCGCCCCTCCCGATCGCCCCGCGACAACTTGGAGACATTAAGAATATTTAAATTGTAAATTGCTCCCCTGCACTGAATACCTATTTGCCGAAAGTTTGCCCTTTACAACCGTCGTACCCTGGATTTTTGGGTTAACGAACGCAAATGACGAATGGCTGTTGTAAGACTACTTTTTAAACTCGCGTTACTTTGTATTCACTTCGACCAAAATCATAATATTCTTTGTGGTTACAGGTAGTGTTCGCACCTCAGTTTATGCAAACATACTACGCAAACGATCTGTTACAATAAGATAAGCGTTTCAAGTCATAAATATTCAAGCAGTGAAACCTTTGCTCAATGAGTAAAACGTGGCAAGAGTTGGTGTTCATTCAATCGCTCCCATGGATGGACAAAACTTTTAAAAAGAAAACGGAATTATTTTCATAGACAAATACTAAACAAAAACGAATTATTTTATGTCACAGAATCTGAACGAAATGGAGCTAAAAGAGAGAATGCTGATAACAATAAGACTGGATGGGCGCCTGTAACATGAATATAACAAACTAAAGAACCAGCCTGATTGAATCATCCGCCGTTCTTTGTCATAAATCCGACAACGGCCAGCCGTCCGACAATGCGTCCTGAAATCGTTCCATTTCTCATTTTGTTACTCTCCCCTTTAATCTCGCAACCGTAGAAAAGTGGATCAGCTCTGCAAAAGGGCATTGCGATGCAGACGCGCTTCTGATTAATCTATTGTACGAGTATTAGCCGTTGTTATTTTGTTAGTTAAACAAGCTTCAATGTCACTTCTATTTGTGTCGGCACAAAAGACGCTGACATTGAGATCGGAGACCCATTTTGCTTGAGATTTACAATGTAAGAGCCACGCAAAATGATCATGTCCAATTTGTACAAATTTTGTAGGCATTCATCGGTCAATTACATAGACCTAAGCTACCTATATTCCTAAATCAAATCTATTCACAATCAAAGTTTAAACTTCAAAGACTTCTTCAAAAACGACTCTACATGGAAATTAAGAAAATGAAATAACAAAAGAGAAACTACAGACGCAAAACTGGCCATAAACAAAAGAATAACATTTCAAATTGCCGCTTCTGACGTGATTTTCCCCGACCTCAACTGACTCCGAAATCCACAAAGGTGTTTCCAAACATAATGCGCGACAATGCGAGCGGTTAGTCGGCGGTGAAACACTACCCGGCCCCGCGCGGCCATCTCGCCCGTCACGGGAAACAGAAGGTTTATTTTGTCGGTCCCACGTAAGGCTACCTCTCGACGTCTGCCGCGTTCCGGAGGTCCTTTTACTCAATGTTGCCAGTAAATGAAGCGCTACGAAGTCTTAGACTAGACTTCTGAGATATTTATGGAACAAGATTTTTTAAGAGAGCAGCGTAATTTATGAAAGCACAAACAATTTTTATACAAAAGGATGGCATTCTCTACCAGTCATGCCGCTAAGAAGAAATTATATGTGAGCAGAGCGACAAAGTGAGAGATGGTATAATAAAATTTAATTTAAAGGATTATAACAGTAGACAAAATACATAACTCTGTTCTTTTTTGAAGACAAAAGCAAAATTAAATTATCTTTGAACAACATGTAGTGGCAGCGGTGATTTTTTTAGACAATACTACATTTCTAACTTGTTTGTATTTATTTAAGTTGGTCCCAGAAATCGATAATTATGCACTGAAAATTAATTGAGTGGAGTGTATTATGGCCAAATTAAACAAACAGACAATACTTATTTCACCTAGCCCCTATAAAAATACCGTATTTAAATTGTGTTACAATTCGCATTCCCGCTCAGGAGCTATGTCAATAACAAAAGGAAAAAATCTCAAAAATCCCCATAAATAAGGCTGAGCGGAAGGAGCATAGGGAAGCCACATAATTGTATAATTCCTGCTTGCAAAGAGCAGGAAATCCGAGACAGCCGAGATTACAACCGTTAACCAACTGATCCGGGGACGGAAGAAAACAGAATGTCTCGCGAGTTGGATAATGTTAAATTTATTGCAGCGCTAAAATGTTTACGGATATCGTGTGCGGGAGCGGCGCCCGGGACGGCGAGCGCTACTCACCCTTGTAAACACGTTTTATTGGCTTTATAATATGTTTTACGCGTGACGTTTTACAAACGATCCCCGAGGAGCGTCGAATTATTTTTACGGCACGTACATACTCTCTCGCCCGCGCGAAAACATCGGAAAATTCGGTACACGAGGGATTTTGTAATTACACCTCTTGAACAAACACTTTTTGTTCTTTGATACGAAATGGAAATGAAAATTAGGATTTTCTGTATTTAACAAGCGGAGTGTTAATGTGTTTGCTCTATTTAAATGTTTCTGCAAATACATGAATATTCATAATTGACCTTAGACTTCACTATTTATTTATTACTTGACCAAGTAAAAAAATGTAATAATATTTGACAGAAAAGCGGTTATAGTCATGACAGCATCAAGTTTTTCTATTGTTGAACGGTGAACAAGTTTCGCAATTATGATCCCTTCTCAGACATGGGTGCTAATTTGTAAAATCACAGAGTGAAATATGTGTTGTATAGAGTTTGGAATGCGTCGTTGTGGAACAATTGCACGGCCTAATAGCAGTCAACCGCTTGATGAAGGTCCGGCCCGCGTCCCCCTTCCCCTGCCGACGTGTTAACTCCTACATATACTTAGACCACCCTCTTCCAAAATACCACATCAAACACCACAAAAACATAAAAAACAACGTTCAACTTTATACTGTAGACTATTCATGAAGTACAGTTATCGCACGTTGCTCGACCCCGTTTTGCGGTTTGGTTAATAGGCGATTATTTACTGAGCCGTGAAGCGGAGAGATTTGTAGGTTTGCATATTTTAAATACACAGTATTACGTTTGAACAATAACAGGCTCAATTAAAATGATATTCAACATCGTTTTAAATATGCATCTTATTTTTTTTATGTAAAACATTCATGTTTTTTTTTGGTTTTTACTAACTTGTTCATAAAAGATACCAAATGTCTGTTTCACCCTCGTATATGCACTAACCATAATTCAAACCTGGAATGTCATTGCGTATTAATGCTAATCAGAACATTGTGAAACAGGCTGTAAGAAAATCTTTCTAATAAAGACGTTGATTTGAAAATTTTATTTTGAAATTTAAACAAATTGTTTTGTGGTAAGATAATTTTGATTAAACAATCTTACTTAAATTATTATTACTTATAAAAAATATATATGTGGAAAGTCGTAAGAAACCAAAATATTAACACACTACAAATAAATCATGGCAGTATTTTTCACCCTGTCAGAAAGCGTCAGTCACCTCGGGGAAAGCGTGTATTAAGGTGAGAGCTGTTTATATAAATGCAAAACAGTTCGGCAGCTTGTCATATCGGCTCAGTGCCGATCCCACTGATCGAATATGGATTTAGAATCTCCCCGGCCCACCCTCCGGAGCCCTATCGCAATCGGACAACCGAAAATAAATAATCTAATAGTAAGTTGTGAGATCGTGGTTGCAGTGATTGCATTTTGTTTTATCTTTTGGAGGTTTGAAGTGAGGTTTTGAAGTAATATTTCTCGTACTTCTTCATTTATGTAATGTAAATTATCAACTGCGGTGTGGAAGGTAAGACAACTTTCTTGCCTAATTTTAAGTTTTTATGGAAAACCTCCTCCGACAAGAAATTTGATTTATAGGATTTTTTATTCGTCCAAGGATTTTAAACTTACGCGTTGCATTGTAATAACTATTATGAGTTGACTTGTGGCCACGGCAGTTGCAGTATAACTAACCAACCAACGTCGAGCAGAGAGTAATAGCAACTCATAAGTTTTTATTCGCGTTTAGACCCATGTCCCGTGACCCGTCATGTCTATGATATTTTATTATCATAAAATTATCAAAAATACGTTTCTTTTGACTCAACTGTCATATGTCGTTAAGTAATAAAAAATATTAAGAGGCACTCAATCTCTCTGAAAGCAAATCTAAATAAGTATATAAAGTTCTAGCGAACCAATGCAATTTCTTCGAATTGGCAAGTTTAAAGGAAATCCGATAAACATGGCGAAGAGCATCATCTGGTAGCTCAGCTGATTTGCTTATCGCAGATATCCGCATCGCGTTCAATGGTAAAACATTTCCCTTCAATTCAACGGCCGTACCTTCGTCCCTGCTTGTGGCTGAATCCAATCGGAGGGATATTAAAACTTTCCGTCCGCACTCCTCTGGCCCTTTGTGCCTACTGAGCGCGCCCCCTCGACCACCCGTCTGCTTTTTAAAAAGATGCACAGAATACATTTCACTAATACAACCTCACAAATTAAAAAATGAGATTAGAAAAGTTAATTCCGCGTTCTATTAACTTCCCCATTCTACTTACACACAAAGTTAAAAAAGTATAAGTACCGTTAAATTAGACTAGCTACGTTATTCCGCAGACATATTTTAACGTTTTTCTTTTAAATTTGGCGCAGTGAAGCAAGAGTGTGTTCCTTATTCAGCCTGCAGCGCATAAATAATTAAGAAACCGTTCGACGCAGCCCGCCACGGCCTGGCCCAAGTGAGTACTAATTAGAATTACAACCTTTCTTTTTTATACTTTGAGACGGGATAGGCAATGAAAATTAAATGCAAGAGCTCATTAGAAGGGATTACAAGAGGTTTGGGCTCCCTTTACGTCTAAGACGTGCTTGTTAATTGCGTGAAGGAGTGAGAGTAATGCAGAAACTTGAGTAAAGTGCTCCTAGCTGTCACTAAGCAAGCATCAGTAAAAGGACTAAATAAATAATCGTTCGAAAGTGGACGAAATAAAAAAGTCGATATCAATAAAAGTGCAGCTGTAAATAACAGCACGCTTTTAGAACTAGCTATCTCAAATCCAGACATTGCACACATTAACTACTTTTGTGAGAACGAAGTCGGTCTTAATTTGTATTCGACCCTCAGCTCGCCCAGGAGGCGCAAGCGTGTGCTCCTTTCTTTTGTAGCTTCAGAAACCAATTTGTATACTAGTAAGAAAATTAAAACTTTTAGTTTTCTTAGTTAAGTTTGGCTGATAAAAGCAAATAGTTTCGGAGCTGTGCACTACTCCTAGTACTATTTGAATTTCAGTTAGGTACCACACCGCGTTCTGTTTATATCTGTTTTCGGTCTTCGAGCTCATTCGAGTTTCAACAACTGTTTAGTTCATCACTACAATTGACGATTGATTTTAAATTACAGAGTTATTTATTGCTAACAGAAGTGGCTTCTATCTATAGCCTATTTCAAATGTAAATGAACTAACATTTTATTATGTAAGTAGACTCGTCTGGGTCAAATAAATTTGCAGTCTAGGAACCTCGTGCCTGACAGTAGAATGCAATGACCACGTCGAGAGTAATCACTATTAACACGAGAAATTGAGACAAGCCCCGAAAATGAACATTCTAACATAACACCGAAGAATTTCTGAATTAAATGTAAAGTGACGTTAAGACAGATGTTAAGAGCCGGAACAATAATTAAGAGGCCGTCGGTTTGAAACCGCGTCGTCGGCGAGATTTAATTAGTGGGAGAACAATCCACGGGCAGCCGGGAGCCGCGGGCCGCGCCGTGCCTTGTGTGGGGACACACTCTATCGATGTTCTTCACAATATCTTTGTACATTCATTGATATCGATCGGTCAAGTTGTATCCACTTCGCATAATAGATGTGTAGAAAGGGCCTGTTAGCGGACGCTTTTCCGCTAGACGGTCAAGCCCTGACCTTCGCCTGATTTAGAGCAGAGAATTTTCTGTTCCATTATATGAAACGGCTAGCAGACTTTATTATGGTGTTGTTTTGAGAAATGTTTATGTTTTGAGTTACTATGTACAGTAACGTCATTAAAATGGATGCTCATTTTTCTTACCTAACTAAGTTAGTAGGTATAACATCTAAAACGTAAAAAGGGCAGCAACAGATAATTGATTTCGATTTTACGGTACGGTTTCAAGCGAAACTAATAGGTTTCGATAAATATTTGATGCAACAACATTTGTTTGAACTATCGGAAAACGATAATTATTATTAATTTGGCGATAGTTCATTTGAATAACCGTGGTATGCATATTTGTGAATCCAAACAATTGGAAGCGCTATGTTTTGTGTCCTTGCACCACGTGACCACACTGTAAAAATGTGGTCATACCTAATTACCTACAGCAGTTTTTTTTACATGGTGTAGCATGTATAATAAATGTTGACTTCATGTACCGACTTACTTATTCAAAATAAATACGGTCGAAAAATATTCCGTCTTGAAATGAGGATCGTACCACATAGTGGAGGACATAAGACACGCGTCTTGAGGTGGGTAGTCTTTTCTTATTAAAATGTAATATGTTTTACAAAAAGAGTCCGATAATACGACACGTCTGGGACTACTCGCAAATCGGATTTCCCTATCTCCCCATATTTGTATTCGAAGCCCGATCCATCTAATATTTCCTTCCAACTTCGCCGCGCGGCGCTATCTGCGTTCCTTCCTGACACTGAATCTAATCGGAATATATATTAAAACTTTTCTTACCACTGAATCGCTCGCTTCCTGACATCGGTTTAATCACACCTAATAAAGTTTCTTAATATATTGCCTAATATACAAATCGAGTTCTTGTGAACTCTAGAAGTATTTACGATTTTGCTAGCTTTTGCTATCTAAATTAATTTGAATAGTTTTTATTTTAATCTCGAATAAAATAACGGAGGAATTGAAAGAGTCCTCAAATACTTTGGTTGAATAAACACTCTAAGGATGAGGTCTTGATTAAATGAAGCGTCCAAGTTTAGAATCGCGGCAGACAGTACGCTCCCCCTGCGAGTCTGCGGTCGCTAGCTTTGTGCGACTGCTCCTCGAGGAAGTGATAAAAAGAAAACGCTTCTTTGATTTCCTGATTTATGCAAAACAGTATCAGCGTACCTACAGCGCACGTTCAGACTTAGTTCGTAATATTTCCTGAGATTAGCTTTACCTACTTGGAAATTCTGTTTGCTGAAACATGCTGAAATATTTAGGAGATAAATATTCGTGCTCTTTTTCTATTGATTACCCGTACCATGTACATAATTACAATATTTTTGTACGAACGTTTGGCCTGAGTCAGCTTAGCGGGTCAGCCGAATACAGGGTAAAAGTGTTGACGTCTCGGAAACTTGGTAAGTGCCTCCGTCGGCTTGTATCCCGTCTTATCTAATTTATTTAACTGTTAGCGAGGTCCGACCGAAAACAAGAATTCTAACGCCAAAACGTAAAAGGTACACGGATACACACACTCACGGAACTAATGTGTAATAAATGATTTACCTAGCCGCACTTTACAAAAAAGAAAGAATACAATAATGTATTATAAAGTTTGGCACATTTGGAATGCTAACTAGCTAAAATATGCAAAAAACACTTTTATGATGTTATAATAGATAACTTTAATGTATTTAAGGGATATTGTTAAGGTATATTAAGATGTGAATCAAATAATGATTTAACACTTGGTAGATGTATCATAAATGGGAGAATATTATCTACATTTGCTACGACGACAGAAGAAGCAAGATGAATATCAATGACTATCGTATGAAGAGAACGGAGAAACTATTTTAATCTAAACTAGAAGAAATATTGCAAGTTATGTGTTGTGAGTCGCGCGGCATAAAATATTTATCAAAAGAGTCCCGGTTGTGTCCGGGCCCCCGGGAGCCGCTCTTCGCTCCCACCACTAACCACCTCTTAGCACCTCTGAATAATGATTTACCTCTCACCCCGTATGATGGACTTTACTGCACGCCACGCCCCGTGATGAGTTTCGGGAGTGTCAAAATATAAGTACTTAGATTGTTCGTAGTTACGAACTTTAATGAACAGGTAATGGCATGCAAAATCAACATCTAAAACAAACAAATTCAAGTTTTATGTTGGTTAGTCGTAATAGTAAATTTAAACAAAGCTTACATTGATATCATTGGTACCTTTCTCTAATCTTACTAGGCTCCAAGGCGAAAGATAAAAAGCCATATTTCGTATCACTTAAATCTACTACATCCTACGTGTTCTGTTCGGACAGTGGGCAAATCCTTCCCAGTAAAATCGTCTGTAAATAATTTGATCATAGATATCCAGTATTCGTATTGCTTCTAATGGCATGTTGTGCCATAGATTAATTCAATTTAACCCGAACGCATATAGCCGAAGGCGCAACGGAATTGGATTTTGACAATATTTATGCAGGTATCTCGCGTTAGGGCGGTCCTGTGAACAGGCCAATTTGTGTGGTGAGCGCGATTTTGTTTCAGTTTAAAGGTCGAGTGGCGGAAAAACGATGTGGTGCAGCGGTGCGGCAATGGCCGTCGTGTTGCTTTGTCGGCACTGTTTGGCTGAGCGCGCCGCTTTCCACTCGCTCCGCTCTTTCTCCAGGCACAATAATTGTTAGGTGCAACGGTAATAAAGGTTGTTTTTATTAAATTACTTTTTGATGTTTTACTTATAGAAAAAAAGAAATGGGGAAAAAATGGAAATGAATGTGACGAAATTACAGAAACGTATCAGTTCTGCAGTCGACCTATAAAGTCTAAAACTGCATTTCATAAGAACATTAAGTTTTTAAAACCAATTATAGATCAGGTAAATAGTTTAAGAAAACAAATATTTTCTCGAAGAACATGTTAGTATTTCGTAGATAGATATTGAAGGCCCTAGTTCACCGTTCATTCGCTGGCCGTCGCCGCGAACTCGGCATACTTTAGTAGGTATCGATAAGTCTAAGGAAAAAGGCTAATAGGTTCTAAAGTTTCAAGTATAAAATAGTAGAGGAAAAGCAATTTTGAAGAGTGTATCTTTCCAACCGATGATGTCAAATATATTTTTGAACTCTCTCACTATTTATATAGGTACATTCACAAAACATAGGTACAAGCCAAGGAACTATTTAATAAACTTTATCTACAGCAAGTTAGGTTAAACTTTCATTGTTATCTATTGTACTTATACCTATCTATTAAGTGCCTCGCGGGTTGTCTCTTGCTGCTCAGCGATCAACTCTGAACTTTTTAATTAGTTTAACGACAATAATCGAAGACTGTCTTGTTACCTAGTTCGAGTCCCCGCTCCCGAGTCCCGAACCTCGTTAATGAAATCATTGAAAACTTAATAACTACTCGTATACATCTCAGGGTAATGGCAAACATCGTTAGTAAGTTTGTCTAATGAATCAATCAGCAAATGATACCAAACCAATTGTCACACTCTAAACTACTTTTACACACTTTCCATAAGTCGTGTTCCACGAGTATGTTAAGTAAAAAGATAACAGACTAGAGCAGTTAGCATTGTAAGACTTTTCTCAGTGAGAATGCCACGTGATGATAGAAAGTCAAGGTTTGTCCTCTCTCTGTTTTCCCTATGATCTCTGCTAGTTTATGAATGGATATGTATTCAAGTTTATTATTTAAGTAAATATGTAGGTAATATAATAATTTGTTGATTTTGTGTTCTATTACGCCGCCTCAAACGTTTTTGCTTAACCCAATGGTTGACTGTTAGAGAATGCTTTAAGCATTAAGTCCGCCATTTATGAATAAATTATAAGAATCATATAACCAGAAACCAATTTTTAAAGTCACGCCAAAAGTCATGAGGCAAACAATAAGTATCCCCAAATACGGCCTGAAACAGTTTACCTTTTTTGTCGCCAAAAAGAGGGCGAAACAAGCGCATCGGCGTTTTGAGTTAACATAGCAGTGGTAATTGTTTTACACATGAGCACACGAGCGATTTCATGAATTTATGTGTGGTGCTAAGGGTGGACGGCGGCGGGCGGCGGCGAGTCCGCGAATGAATGGCCATTGGAAAGTCATCAGTTATGTAGGGCGCACCGTCGCGCGCCATGTGGCCGACGCGACCGCTCCTCTACGTAATTTTTCCGCGGGCAATTTTCCGCAATTTCCCAAACAACCATCAGCATAGCTTTACCCTCGCCCTTTATTTAAAAAACGTAAAAGGCATCGCTTCAAACGTAACGTATCGCATGAGTTTACGTTTATAATACTTGTGTGATGATTGTGTGACATGAAATTAATAGTATTTAAATATTAAATATGTTGAAGTTGAACAGGAAAGGCATATTGATCATAAGCTAAATATAGAACGGTTATGTACGGTCTCATTCGTGGCGCCTAACCACTTTCAAACGAAAATGACACATAAATTGCTTAAGAAATATAGGCTCTTATGGTGGTAAGGTAGCGGTGACCACGATATGTAAATAGGTTTCCTATTCCCTGAAGAGTAAACATGAATTAACCACACCGTAGTCGAATTGTGAATGGTCGATTGGTTAATGGCTGCACTGGACCACAGAAGAGAATAATAATTAAATGTATGTGCATCCATAATATGAGAAATTCATAAAACGCGAGCGAGTTCAACCGCAGAAACTAAATGCCGGCAATAAAAATGGGTAAAAGCAGAAGCTCTCTGCAGCGGACTAAAATTCATGCAAATTGAACGAAATGTATTGATAGCACTTTGGAAATATTTTCTGTTTTATACAGAAATGTCAAATACATTTTTTAATGGTTGTTGCGTGTGGCCCCAATATTCAATTCAGTCATTTGCTCAAACAGCCTGAAGCAATATAGCCTTTGCAAAAGCATTCTTGACTTCCAGCGAGATAAATTGAACTATTTTTAAAACCAATCTAATCTACTTGTTCTTCAACTCAACTCTGCCCGTTTTGTATGCAACGAATTCTGACAGGCGCATATCGCGCAAAGGCAAAGTTTTATTAGAATTACCTAGTCGAAACAAAATACCCATAAAAAGTTATGCCCCATTTAGTTCCGTCTAATCCAGCTACAGTTTAGGGCGCCGGTGCAACATATTGCCGAAGAAAATTAATAATATAGGAAAATGAAAAAGGCACCGCAACACGAAATCTGTACCGAACTTTATCTACGAGCCACAATTTCGTCGATCGGTGTTAATAAATATTGGGAAACTTTATTAAGAAAGTATCAAGAAGTTATGAAAGAAAACGGACGCTCTGAAAATGATAAACTTTCATAATGAAGCGTTTCACAAAAAAAAAAAACTAAAGATATAATAGGTTCAATTTTCATTTTTAAAACCTGAAAGACACACATGGCAAGATACAAGACGTTGAAAGTGTTTGCCAACTTGGCGAGACATCACAAGCCACGTATCTATTGTCACGTAATTGATGTTAATAAATTAATCTGCTGTTACCGGAGACAAATTAGACGCAGGCTGCTCGACTAACGACGAACAATTTGGATTAAATGGGGGGTTGATGTTTATGATTTACGGAGGCCGGATAGCGGCGCCGGCGGCGGCGACGACGCGGCTGTATCCCTGCGTGATACGAGTACACTGCGCACTTACTTATTATACTCTCTCATTAATTTTCACTTAACATTTCACCACGAATTATTTAAAATTAACAAAAATAATACGAACGCGCAGTTCACTGATGACTCAAATGGGTGACGTAGAGCCCAATGACAAAAAAAACAGCCAAGTGCGAGTCGGACTCGCAGACAAAGGGTTCCGCAATAAGAGCAAAAAATTGCGTTTGTTGTAAGCCCCTTTTAAATATTTATTTTATTTTGTTCTAGTATTTTTGTTGTAGCGGCAACAGTAATACATGATTTGTCAAAATTTCAACTGCCTAGCTAAAGCGGTTATTGAGATACGCCTGGTGAAAGATAAACGAACCGTCGGATAGAGGGACAGACGGACAGACGTACGGACGGACGGACGGACAGACGGACGGACGGACGGACGGACGGACGGACATTTTTACCCTTTGGGTACGGATCCCTAATACAAAACCATGTACTTACCTATCATTGTAAAATAAGTGTTGTGTTTGATAACATCACTTAATCATTGTGTGCTTTAGATCAGCTCTACTATACTATCGATCGTGTTTTTTTTTTATATTATTTTTAGTAGACTTCGTAGATTTGAAAAAACACGATGCTATTTTCGGTTCTTCTGCTTAGCCATCTAAATTTATTCCCGTATCAAATCAGTGCTGGGTTTACTTCGTCGCCACTTCCGCGCCGAACTTTGGCAACAAACTTTTTAATTAGTCTGCGAGCACAAACAAGCTGTGTCTCCTCTCTTCGATACATATGTATCCATTTGTCTTTCCTCAAATAGAATAAGTTGCTTCCTCTTACTGGTTTTATGTGATTTATCGAGCTATCAGGGAAAATATATTGCGATTTCGGTACCTTTGTGATGCAATTAATAAAGTTATGTTTGCGTATGCTAAATTGAAGTTAATTTTATTTTCAGAGAACTGTTTACGTAAATTAATTATCTTTAGTATAATTTTGTTCGAATATAAACTTTTACATAATTTAATAATTTCATGAAGTTGTACTTTCCAACATTATCAATTTCTTTCACTCATATTCGTAGTAATAGTTTGAAAAGTGCCTATTGTTCATAACGATTAGAAAAAACTAATAGCGTTAAATGAGTTAATTTAGCTTGCGTTGCTCTTCTGCGGAATCTAATAACACGGGGTTTGTTTGCCCGCGGCGCGATGCGGTAATGAATAGTCAACACTCAACACGCGGTTACGGCGAATTGCGTTCTGTTATGAACTTGATCATCATTTGTTTTATTACGACTGTAGTTTGTTATGTTCGGGCTCCACTGAGATTGTTATCTTGATGTTACGCACGAACCATCCTGTGTGCACGATGTACAGCCGTCGCTGATAGCATTTCGGTATAGTGACCGCTGTCCTTCGTCTGTAATTACGTTGGTAACCTATTTGGGTGCCTCATTTAGATCTAAATATGAACGAAATTACATACAAGCATAATATAGCAATTATTTAGTGAGAACTTATAGGTATTTATTATTGCATTTTATAGCTTTATCCAATTATTCGCAAATAATGCTACCAATTTTAATATTTGATGGACATAGTAACTAGTTTATATGCCCTCAATAGCCAAAATCCCTTGCACCTTTTGTTTGCAGTGGCACCATTTTTTGTGACGTGTGTGCAAGCGATTTTCGTTTTAAAGTAGTTAGGCGCCAGAGATCTCGACTATACCGACGTTGTGTCCAACCTCTCCAACACAAGAACTAGATAAAATACTTTACAACTTCTTTATTTCAAAGGAACGAATGATCAAAAGTATATTCGAAAGTACAACCATAGTCCAGGTTAGGAATCGTGAAAATTAGTTGATATCGGGTTGATTTAGTCATGGCGGCGCGAGACTCGTCAGGCGTATGAATATGTATGGGGGGGTGGACACGATCCTACAGATAATGGAATCTGCACACGGAAGCGAATCAGATTATACCCTGACACAATTAGTGGACGTGGCAAAAAGATTTCAAAGTTCCAATGTGTGGTAGATCAGATGGCATAGAAAGTATTTTTTTATCTATCGATTACGAATCACGACGAATATACATTCATTGTATTGCAATTAAAGTAATAGTAGTTCTTACTTATTGATCTTGACTTCCTAATAATATAGCTTGGCCATGACTTTTCGCACAAGTGAATGTGTCCTTAGTTATTAGTACCTGAAACAATCAGAGTTTATTTCATTAATTTGGATTTTCTCAGTAAAATAGAATAATTTTGTAATTTAAAACATATCATAGTTATGTATTACCTACTTAAAGCACTTCAGTATATTATTAAGTATATTTGCTTTATTTTTATCTCGTCCTAATGTTGCTAATATTAACCTTCTTGTTACCACATAAAAAAAAGGAGTTCATATAAATCATATGAGCTAAATGGACTTTAGAAAACACTTGCATAGTGCTTAATACTATCTAGAAAGCACACTAAACTTTTCAAGATGTTCTACATGTAGTTTTGTTACGACTTAAGATTTGTGAACGTCTTGGTCCCCGCGATAGTACAACCTCATCGTAGGCACGTTCTGCAGACATTTTGTAGAGTAAACTGTGTGTGCCTTCCTATAAATTGTAAACTGTGGGCTCTAATGCACAATTTAAAACCACTACCTACTTTTTTATATATTTTTTTTGTATTGAGTTCGTATGGATTACCGTTGAACCTGCGGAGCTAATGGTGTACCCCGCAAGTACAGCTGGTTTGTTTGTCGTGGATGGGTATGATGGTTTGGTTCAGGGGGTTTTATTGAATTATTTTAACTGGGAAACAATGTATTCTATTAGAGTATGGTATGTTTCAATTGTTGTGTCTTTTGTCATGATCTCTGTAATGTTAAATGGATTTATGTTGAGAGTGCTTGAGGCTATTATATGTTCCAAGCGCTTAGCTTCAAAACGAGGACACGTTTCCATTAAATGGACCCATGACTACCACCTATATTAGGTTGATCGTTTTGCATCAAACTAGAATTAAAATTCAATAAATTAAAAGAAAAATGAATTTCAATTGTATTTATTAATTGAAAATAATTTTTATTTGAAATTATTAGAATGCTTATATATAATTTAAATTATATTTACTAGCCTAACCTAAACTAAGGACTACTAACAATTTTTATGGAATTTTATTCTAAAATAAATTAAAATAAAGGTTAAACGTCCTTCCGCCATAGACACGAAATTATTATTTTCTAATCATTTTGTGCCGATGGGGCAGAAAACTTCTAGATTGGAGACCCTTCGACAGCGTAGGACGTCCACTGACAAGATGGACAGACGACCTTGTAAAGATCGCAGGATCGCACTGGATGCAGACCGCTCACAACCGGTCGTTGTGGAAAGCCATGGGGGAGGCCTATGTTCAGCAGTGGACGTCCTTCGGCTGATAATGATGATGATGATGATATTATGTTTAAAACTTGCAATCGCAATTATTCAACAGCTGGTTAAAAAATTGACCATTAGATGAGTGGCGATCAAGAAACCGGTCCTGAATGTGCTTGATAAAGTTAATAGGGGCCGATTCGTGATCGATAGTAAACTCAACTAATGGCTAAATACCGCTCTACAGTTACAACTGTGCATTTTTCAAACAAATCCTTTATTAATTGACTTATTGACTATTGTAAAGACCATCGGTAAGGTAGTTTTTCTTCAAATTACAGCTAGCACAATCGTAAATATTGAACCCATGGTAATGACTTTAAGCCATTAGTTGAGTTTACTGTTGATCTTGAACCCAGCCCTAAAAGTTCATTTTGCCTAAAATAAGAACGTATTTTTTTTTACATTTCATGCATTTTGTCCCTAAATATCTAAGCTTTCAACGAACTTTCATAGAAACATTTAATTTCCTTTCACAAATCGTACAAAAATATCCCTTTGTCGTGCAGTCGCAAGTCGCAACCAATTTGTCCGATGTAATAATATCAATTCGTTATACGGGCTTCTTCAATTATTGGACGCCGAAACGCAGCGGGTACGTGCAATGGGCCTCCAAATGGCGGCATAATAGGCCGAGGGCCCGAGCTCCTCGAACGAGAACTGCGCCCCGCACCGTACGTACACTACCAACCGCAAAACCTGGGCGCTAAGCCCACTGGTACGCCCTAATAAATTGCGATTTAACTTGTCTCCCGGATAACGCCAACTTTTCCGCGTTTGTTCCGCACCCGACACTTTTTTCCGCCTCTTCATTTCCTATCTCTTACTTTTGTATTTTCCGTTCTTTCCTCGCCGAGATAAACAGGCGAGAAACGCTGAAAGGGGCTTTACAAATTCAAATTGAACTTATCACACAACTTTTTACATTTGTTTCTGGTCTCGAGTTCGAGGGAAAAGAGCGAAGAGGCATTTAATAGTACAATCTCGGGAAAGATTGATGATTTTGTATCACACCTCGCTTCGGGCGGCTCGTAACGAGTCGGATGGCTCTCGACGTGGGTCGTGCTGCGTCTTATCTGGAATGGGATGCCGCTTTATCTCAAATTACATATTTTACTTGAGACGTTCCTGGAATAGCACGTTTTTTTGTACCGTATTAACATAAGAAAAAAGTTTAAATAATTTAAGACATCTGAAAGCCAAATTGCCGTACATGTTCTAGAATGTTTTATTTAGAACGTCTGAAGGGAGACATATTGTTGTTAAGAATAAGATTTAAGCTTTAAGATGACATAAAATGAAGAGTTTTAAGCCTTTAGTATGTGTCTCAAACGTGACTTTAATTCGCCTCTCATGGAGCATATCGTCACATTATAATAATGATATGCAGACGGCGGCGCGACGCTACATTCGGTGCGGGTTTCGTCCCGGACAAACACGTTGCACTTAATAAGGCAAATAGGAAAGTAAACACAATTAAGTTAATAAAACGGGTAAGAAAGTTAGAGTGCGCGTAAATAGCGCTCGCTTAATTTGAGGGCCATGTGGACACATAACCGCGGCATATTTATCCCATTATGCACGGCACGCGGCCGCCGCCGTGATGCGAGTCACGTCCTCTGAAACGAATCGCATGTGACATTATTTGTGAAGATCGTGCTCTATCTTCGTCGGCGACATAGCTGAGACGTGGAGGGATTACTCACAAAGAAGTACGATTTCAACGGTACGATAAAGAAGCGAGAAGTAACACACCGACTTTATTCCCTTTAAGGATTAACGCACGGTTAGCATTCTTTATCTTCCTTTTAAATGATATCTGATGGTACTTTTTCTTTTTGCTAATTCCGCGATCGGCTCGCTCGATTGTGCAATTTATCTTCGACATCGATTACAAATGACTGATGATATCGGAAGAACATTGCCTTTTTATTTTAGATCTTCAAACGCTGTTTGTATGGAGAATGCCGTTTATAGTAACGTGGCCTCATTTTGTTGTACCTACGTGGACTTCAAATCTTAATTTACTACTTAATCTCACCGCAGTGCATAACAGTAGTACCGATGCCTATCTAAACATAGATGTCAATATACGCGCCCCCACAATGCATTCAGTTCTAATAACATAATTTGAATATCAAAACACATTAGGTATTCGATCAACATGTGACATTACGCAAATATGTTTGGCCCGTGTGTATGATGTGATTGAGGAACAATTTTGTAATCACGTATTGTGCCCATTATCCTATCAAAATGATGTATTGTAAAATTAATTAAATTAATGCATTTTCTAACTTCGTTTCATTATTGACATTAATAGAAAAATTGGTTTGTGTAACATTCAAAATTTACTTAGGTACTTCCATTTGAACATCTTTTAAAAATCGTAGCTTGCTATTTATTTATTATAAGTACACATTACTTTATTTGGTCAGGTAGAGAGGTAAACAAACTAGCAATAGATGTATATTATCCAATGCTTTACTTACAACAACGCAACCTGCTAGGTACAAACAATGCACCCAGACATAAACACAATCATATGGAATGCGTTATTATGAAGCTGCAGTATGCTCGCAATATAATGCGTGCCCATGGAATCCTACCTAACCGCATCCATCTGAGGGCATACGTACTGAATCACCGGGTAGCCATAACCCGTGTTATTATACTCGCGTCTCAATCAATACCAACTTACCTATATCTTGTCAAACTACTGGTGCTCGGCTTACATTGATTCCTGTGTACCTAGAATGAGTAGATTTGGTATAGGTCATGGATTTGGTTTGAGAGCCTGATATAACTGTATACATTTTATTTTATGTTAATTTATTTATATCGTGTTAGTGGACGTCCTACGCTGCGCTTTTGGTGAAAGTGGAGACCCTTCTAGAACTTTATCTAGAACTTTTCTGCCCCAACGGCCATCAGTTCTTCGCGCTATGTACGTCCATTGCCACTTGAGCTTACTGCAGGGCTACGTCCGTTACGTTAGTTCTTTTACATATCTCCTAAATTCTGATTCGACCTCGTAGACATCTCTTATTAAATAATTTGATAGTTTGTTCCGCATTTTTTTTATTCAAATTGAAATGTTTTTCTTACTTCTGATACTTAGGTATAATCATCATTTAATTTAAAACCTCAAATCACCCAACCCAGTTACGGATATACCTATTGTTACGCAACCATTTTCAACCTACACTGGATACTCGCCAAGGAACAACACAAAAGAACAAAGAGCAGACTGATTCTTGCCATTACCCGACTAACCCGCAGTAACAGCGACACACTGTTGTTTTGTTTCTCTAAAATAGTTATGACCTAATTTCCCAAAAACTTTATCTGATATAGCATAGAAAATCGTCGAAGAGACTCATCTCCGTATGTCAGAAACTGGTGAATGAATACTAGGAAATCTATGTATAAGCTAAATTAAGATACTACAAACAATATTCTTATTTTTTAAGTACCGTATAGTATTCAGTAGTATGGTCTCTTCATTGCAATAATTATGTTTAGCACGCAATATGAAACATGTAGCGAAGGATAATTAATTAAAAAGTTATGGTGGAAAAATATGACGTACGGCGTATTCCCCATGTGAGAGTCAACGTAAGTAAGCTGCGAGGTGGGCGCCTTGGTATTCCCCGCGTGAGGCTGTCCGCTCGGTTTTAGCTGTTATGTTGGCAGACATTGCGCTAAACGTAATATACACATCCACCCGCCTGTTTGTAAGATTATTGTAACCACTAGGGCTGTCACAACTGTTGAAGAAACATTCGTAAGATCAAACGAGAAATAATTTGCTTTTACAGCCTGTTCACATACATATAGCCTTTTAACGGATACGTTTTATCTCATCGATGTAGTAACGAGTTGTAGAGCGACTTCACACAAGACAGTATCAGTAAATAAAAAAATATTATCCATAACACCTACATATGAAACAGTTTAGTTAAATTAATGAACGACAATCGAATGTTAAATGCGTTATGAAAATCAATACGGCTGTATTGTTTGAGTGCGGAATCGCAATTATTGCGACCACTCACTCATTTTTCGGCGTCCACGCGCGCGCCCATGCGTGCTTTTGTTTTTGCGTTTGCTCAGTGTCTGTGCACTTTACTGCGGTTATTTCGACGTTTCACAACCATTGTTCTGATATAACACACTTTAGGGCAAATACAAAACAATTAATTAAATACAACGTTTGACTATCATTGATAAATGTAAACTTTAAGTAGCGTTTAAAAGCTTTAGGTTTGTTCTTCAGAACTCATAAGACATAAACCGTACGAGGATGGACTGTAAGATGAAAAGATTGCACGATTCAATAGATTCAATAAAACAGATCCCTAAGTCCCAAATTAAATCATGAAACATCTTTGCACCTGGTGGGAGCTCCGGGGGGCACGCTTCGCGCTCTGACTGACGATTTGTTTTCATTATTTCCTCTCTGATTCTTGCCAGAAGCAACATTCTTTCAGATTGTTTGTTTTCATAGAAAGACACATATTTCTATTTTGCTCAACAAAAGAAGTTGCGACTGTATTTATTAATTCAATCTTTCATATCTTCTCAACGTAAAAGTAATTTCGTGTAGCTAATTTCGTGTTTCATTAAAACAAACGAAAAGCGGTAGCATAAAGAACAAAGAGGGTGTTTTATTTTGGCCGCCGTCCTGTATATCTGATTGGCAAAATCGAGTTGCAAGTCGCAGCGAAGTTGAGTGTTAAGGATTTAGAAGGCGATTCGTCGGAGGGACTATCTCTATCCGTCCATCGGGTGGGAAAAAGCTGCGGCTTTAGCGGGACAAATTCTTTTCGATTCGGTCACGTAACGGCCAAATGGGCCTCTTAGCAGATTTGGTAAGCGTATGTTTAGGCCTCCCTAGCTGTTTATTGAAAGGGATTGAAAGGAGATCTACGTGTGTACAAGGCTTTGGTAAGCATTAACCGCGGGATGGTGGATACACGTGAATATAAATATCATATTTGAAGAAGATTTTATATCAGGCATAGATTTAACTTTTTGGGGTGGAAATAATATAAAAAAAATAATTCTCTTAGAAGTTACATAACGGTATATATTCAGTACTTGTTACTTTCACTTTGCGCTAACTATAAAAGCATACGGAAACACTGGTATTACTTGAAAATATAGAACCAGATATCAACTACATACATTGTAGCACTGCAAATATTTAACTTTGTATTTCTCATACATATCACATTTATTTTAGCTGAAGGTGTCATCGGGTAACTTGACATGTAACAACCAAATAATGCAGTATAAATAATAACAATGACCGTTATTATACCAATATGTCCTCGCTAACAAGATTATTAGCCGTAGTATGTCATTTGCCGTGTAATTGCAAAGCGACGCGCAGCTGTCGCGCTTAGACACGTGCTACGGACTACGAGCTACGGACTACGAAAACTACGGCTGCTACGGCGTAGACGGCGTGTGTAGCGGGATTGTCTTTGCTTTGAACTCCAACTCAGCTTATTTGTTTCAGGTAAATAAACACGGAGGCCCATTAATGTTTAAGTGCTCATGTGAGCAAAGATGTTGACGATGCTTTTTAAGCCACAGTTTATTTAGCCAGGGATATAATTATTGTTAAATAACTATTGTTACTTGATCTTCTTCTTATCGCGTCGTTGGTAAAGCGACCTACATTGGTTGTGCCCAGTAATTAGCGACGTGGATTGCCCTTTTACTTGATGATCATATAGGATTATCAACAAGTTTGATAATTTTTGTATCCGCACAATTGGCTACCTTTGTAAATTGACCTAAAAAACTAACCGACCGTGACCTAAAAACTTTAAAAACATCAAAAATGGTAATCTAAAAATTAAAAATGACACCAGTCACTTACAAATGACATAATAGAACAAATAAAATTGAAACGACGAGTTGTTCACACACGTTAATGGCGGAACGCATCGACCGCCACCGTGTGGGTAGGTAACGGAGCGCCGCACGCGCGCATGCATCGGCAAACATTCGTTATGAACCCAGCTCTACTTACGGATACACTGCCACTAAGTAAACTAAGGAAAAATATACGACACCCCGACTGGGACACTTTTCAGAATTTGCTGCTTGAGACATTGCTCTTTTGAAATTTCTCAAAGAGCTCCTTGTACGACAAATTAAGAAAAAAATGAGAAAATAGATGCTTAGTGCACAGCAATATTATGAGAATCTATGTGAAAAATGCAGCAGAAATTTGCATTAATCACATACATACTAACAATCATACTTAAAAGTATCATAGTTTTTCTATTTTAATTAGCACTAAATACACATTTGAGTGTTGAAATCGTTCAAATGTTTCATATAAAACTTTCCGTGGGCGTACAAACATAGATAATTAAGGAACATGAGATTTTGAATATTTTATGAATGAGAAATTCATATGTATGAGGACGTGGCTACTAGACAGAAATTACGTGAATTTGCATACCTAATGAGTGCGTTTATAAATGTGTTTATATTACGAGAAACCTGGGATTGGAAAGTATCTATATAAGTACCTAATAACCTAGTGACGCCACGTATGGCGCAGTGGTTAGCACTCCTACAGCGATCGCGGGTTCGAATACCCCGCAAGGGGCAAATGTTTGTGTGATGAATACGAACATTTGCACCTAAGTCATGGATTTTATAATGTATTTAAGTATTTATGGGAGACACCCCCGTCGTAATCGTTGTCTCTATCCTTACTTCGAAACCAGACAATTGGTGTGTTGTTAAGCGCATATTTATATTTAAGTTAAATAGTTTGCTGCATTTGACATTAAAGACCATAGATAGGTAAATGAAAAACACTTACAAAGTAGTATTTTTATATTCACCTCAGTAAAGATCAAAAGAGGAGATTGAAGATTATGATAACCTTTAATGATAGTGTCATCACTATTTATTATTGGAGAAAGTTTTGGCCCTTTTTCTCTAAGTGGATATTAACCAACTAAGTGTTATGTATGGTTTGTTTTTATCAACGAGTAAGTTTATTCTCAGAGTTGAACCTCGGAGTACAAAGAATGTTCCTCATCAGGCAAGTCCGCGCGTCATAATCCCGGCGCGTTCCGATCTCGATTCCGCTCGTCATTTTATGTGTTCTTTCACAAGCGGGTGCGTAGTGCTGAGAACCGCAGTCTTGCACTTAATTTACTAGTGTAAAATACAATATTTATATGGAAATAGTGAGTTTTAATTATGATTTAATTCAATCTATTTCTAGCTGTAAGTCTTCCGAAAAATGTAAAATAAAATAAAATTTAATTAATTTGGAAATTGTTATCTTTTTACCATGTAATGATAGAAAAAAGTGCTCACATCATATGCCGGTATTTTTTTTATTACTCGTAATATTTAAAAAAAACATAGAGTGTACTTCACACTTTTCTTGCATAAAATAAGCATATTCATCAAAATTAAACTCGTTTAGTCACTTCGCTTAGTCAGAAGTCTTCGGCAAATACCAACGTGTGACATCTTATGGTAATCGCATTTAATCGATACCCAAATATCAGTTACTCGGCACATCACTAATCAGCGAGGCAACAAAACCATGTCGGCGCTCGTGGCACATTGCGCGTGTAATTGCCGCGAACGCGCGACGAGCCGCCATTAATCTCGCTAACACTCGATAAAACGCAAGTCACGATATAATGTAATACTTGCACGGCACACGCGAAGTTGACTCTGCGCCGAGCACATTCTGCGGAACTTTGACGATTCACACGACGAATTGTGGTGACTTTAATATGTCGCCACGTCAGTTTAGTAAGCACGAAGTCTTAGCTATTATTACGATGAGACTTAATCACTCTATAACAGATTACAACTGTATTCTGGATATATATACATTTTTAATTACGAAAATCTAGACAAAAGTGCTTGTCAAGAATTAAAATAAAAACTGTCACCTCAAAAAGCAAAGTTGCCCTGTCGTTTGCGCAACCTTTTCCCGGGAGTTGTCCGAAAGTTTATTCACAAGTCATTTCGAATGCAACCACAGCGCGGGAGTAATTAATTACGGGGTCATTCCGTTGGGTTCTTATGATAACCGTATTTGACAATTATTGAAAGAAACGGGCAGTGCTCAGCAGTGGACGGAGACGGGCCCCACTCTCATGGAGCATTCGGCACAAATTGAATTTGCGCGAGCGGCGGCGACGAGCCAGTTTGCGCTGCTAACTAGCTGAGACGTGAATGCCACCCTTGTGTTCATATTATATCTATCTAACGATTCAGTCTTCGTTTCCTCTAACATATTCAGCGCAAAGAGAAAAGTGTACGAATATCTAACAATGTTAAGAAAGTTGACGCTCAAGGACTTCAAACATGAATGAACTACATCGGAACATTTATAAAATTACAAAAAACACTTCTCAAATCCTGCTGGTTAAATATGAACATTGATTCAATTTGTTTTCAGCTTGATTATCAGAAGTAACTAAAACGAAATGAGAAACATTTTCAGTAAATATTTTGTGACTGAAATAAAATCAAAATGCGGAATAAAAGTGGTGAAATTGATTAAATAACACATTTCCGGCGCGTACAGAGCACGGACGTGACGAGTTGAAGGGACGGTTTGTTACACAACACACTACAACACAAAACCGCTAGCCATGAGCACTCGACAAAAATGAAAACGAGACGTGAGGGCATTTGTGTCGTTTACCCTATAATATCCTATTGTTTTCAATCAAGATCCCGGCGGTGGAGTGAGCCAGAAAGAGTCTAATAGTGAGCGAGAGAAAGCACATTTGTCTTGTCCCGGACCGTTAGCGTATATTACGCCGCTGAGACATTGCCCTCTGTCCTTCGTTTTTCATCGTTAACGAAAAATTAGCAAGTTACTAGCCAGTTTTGATAACGTGAGTGCTTTAGTGGAACAAAAACATCACAGAATTAGCGATGCATAGGAAAAAGCTTAAGCTTTTTGAATATTGAGATAGAAATGGAAATGTGTAGTTTTGATGACCATATTAATTGCACATAAAAAGAGTTAAAAAGTTTAGATTATGATAAACTACTTACAACCTACTGTATAATTCTTGGATTGTGTTCAGAAAATACCTTACAGTTTATAGTCATAATAGTGACGCTAATTATTATAACAGTTAGTCTACTTAACGGATTTATTGGCAAGTTGCGAACTAACAAGATGCGCATGTCGTACGGCTTATTAAAAGTTTGTTTTTCGAATAAAGCACGTCTAGTGGTTAACTTTGTGACAACAGCCGGCTTTAAGAGGTCCCGCTGTAATGAGTGGGTAAGGCTGGTAACTGCGGGAAAATAAACTGTTTAAAAGTCATATAAATCAAAAATAATTTAATTACTTTTACCTAATTTAACAGTAGGAGAGTAGCATTGTTGCTTTTCCATAAAGCCAATAATCTACTCGATACCCTGCTCAATGGTGAAACCTCGCAATGCGAATGAAATTGGCCGAAGTCAGCGCTGTCAAGTAATTTGTATTGAATGTCCGAAAAAATTATGTGTACCTATTCTGTCTAATGCTAGTTAGGCTCAGTTGCGTGATCGTTAGTAATCACATAAGTTAGTAGTAACATAAAGTTACCAGCAATTAAATATTTACAATTCTGTGTGTTTTGAAAAAAAAGTACCTTAACTAAATGTTAAAATGGCTATTTTAATGACCATTGGTGAAAGTATTTGTTCTTCAAAACACACAATAGTAAATATTTATCCACGGGTAACAACATTTTGCCATTTGTCTCGATGAGGAAATCGCTCCTTAGTGCTTACTTACGTAAAGCTTTCAAAATGCTGTCACGGAGATACGGAGTCACTAACAATGCAACAGCAAGGCTACGATGATACAAATACGATAGCAACTCGTTCAAGCTGGGTACGAAATCTACACGAGTTGTTAGTAAACAAAACATATGAATATGTCATTGATGAAATGTTTTGTTTTTCTTGTCGGCCAAATCCTGACAATTAACGATCAGCGGAACTAACTTTGGCGCACCCCTGCCCTTTTTAACATGACACACTAAGCCCCGCTTCCCCTGACGCCATTACAACTATCATTCTACTGATCACTAGGTACACTAGGCTTAAGAAGTACTCATTTCGTTATTGATTTTATAATAGTAAAAAAAATATCACTACTAATTTACCCATGCTTATAGAAAAGACAAGCTGTCCCAGCGAACTTTGTTTCGCCCCCGGACCCGTTTTTTATGTTATTCAGGGCCAAGATAAATTCAACAAAGGAAAAATTATGAAAATCGGTTCACCCGTCCTCAAGTTGAAAGTGGTGTAACTAACACCACTTTCTTTTATGTACTTTTGCGGAATAATACAATGAGTAACTAATTAATATTGTTAATTAGCTCCGTATAGTTAATTCGATTAGCATAAGTCAAGTAAGCAAACCATAAGCGTCTACCCATTTACTAACTTCGTCAAAGTAGTTATGAAAACGTTGACAATGTTCCCGGCGCCGCGGAGTCTCCTCACTTTTGTCCCCTCTAAATCTTATAGCAACACGGTGTCATAATGCAAGCAAGACACAAACATCCCTACGTGCGCCAAGCTAGTTAAGTGGTTTGGAAGAAAAACATCAGGGAAACTTTTTTATTGTTGTAGGCCATTTAAGGCATTTGTCGGAGGTAAGCTACCTCTTACTCGATTACATACGTTACATAACATTTTTTCGAGCTGGAATCTATGTAGCAGAAATACATATCTGGCGGACTCGTTTCCATTAATCGGCTACAAAAAAAGTATGTAAGGCATTTTTTCGGAGGTAAGAGGCAACTCTTAATCCATTACCTACCTACGTCACAAATATATTTTTCACAATGTAATCTCCGTAGCACCAATACCTATCTGGCAGACTTTTCCGAAATTACAAAACAACTTTAATAACAGACGGCGAAAGATCGTCCGGTATCGCCCTCAGAAGTTCCTTAAACATCCCTCTGCTGGCAGTTGCCTTTTTTGTTACCGGGACTTCGTAATAATAACCTTTGTAATTCTTCAAGTAAAACTTCATAAACTTTTCAAGTATACTGAGCCTGAAAACGGGAACCTCGTCCTTAAATATTATGCAGACATCGTGTCTGTTTGAGGTTGCAAAACGACTCATAGGGCGGTTTTTTACGTCAAAATCTTTCGCTCTAGTCTCCGAGAAGGCTTGTCAGAGAAACGGCAAGGATGCAGTGATATCACCAGATAAGGAAGAGCGATAAAACTTTACGGTTGTCAAGTACTCGTAAAAAGATCGGAGGATAATAAATACAGACTTCCAAATCCCCTTTCATACAATCGTTTCAAATTGAGAATTCTAAACATACGAGCTTGTCTGCTTAGGGAGCGGGACATACCTAGAGTAAAGTGTGTAGAGTTTTCAAAACGCATGATTTTTTTATTCGTAAAATATTTTATAACAATGATGCTGAAATAGACCAAAGTGTGTATAGTCCAAAAGCTCAGTATTTTCTAGAGAACGGACGGCCGTGTTCTGTAACTTTTGCATGTCTTCCGTTTCAGTGATTTTACCTAGTGTTTACCTAGCTACTTCTGGAAAAACTAAGAATAAAGAATGATTGTCGCTCTGAAAAATATAAAATGTTTATTTGCTCAAAACATGGTTTTGATAACAGAATTATTTATTTTTATTTTATTTATGAACTTTATTGCACAAGTAACAGTGTACAAAAGGTGGACTTAATGCTTAAAGCATTCTCTCCCAGTCATACCTTTAGGTCATGCAGAAAGATTATAAGTGGGTGCAGGAGCATAATGTAGTAAAAATTCCATCATAGACCATCATGTTTTGCCACAGACGGTATGCAAAGTTGAAATATTTATGTTGAAGTAAAACAAATAATTAATTTCAGTAAAATACAAATACAAATTCAGTCACAATATATATGACTTCATGAAGTTGACGCAGCTAATATTTGTGCGAAAACTCGCAGCTCGCTTGTCGCCGGGAGTGGAATCTCGTCGTGTGTCGAGGGGAGCGCGGCATGAGCGGCCGCGGCACAAAGGAGACGTGTGCCCGCCATGAACCCCAGCGCTCGACTACGTTTTCGCGCCCCTTGAGCCCGACCCTGCCACCGCTACACAGAATATTTTTGTGGGGACATCATCATAATAGCTCTGTATTACTTCAGGAGAAATTCCAAGAAGTTTATAACTCGAGATGAGTTTCGTGTTCCTTGTCATAAATAATAAAGCGGTCGTCGACTACAACCTTGTGCAGATTTTAAGTGAAGAAAAAATTCAAGAAATAATTTTTCACTTTTGGGGTCCCCCACTCAAAAGGAAATTGTTGGAAGTTTCCTTAAATTAATGAAGATTTCATGAAGATTGTGACTTTTGGAACCTTTACTAATCGAAGGAAGTTGTAAAGTTCTTTTGCGTTAAAAAGAGAAAATATTATTGGAAAGCGTTCCACGTGGTAATACTGCGGTCTTTTGTACACATATTGTCAAAAATGACTAGCCATTATTGGCTCGTAGAACGTCACGAAACACTGTTCTCAATAAGTGATAAATGACTTGGCATTTTTTCAAAATAGAGCTGTTATTCATTTTGCGCAAACACGTAACAGCCAGCAAAGAAAGTTAGTAAGTAGGTATACAGTGTGTCTAACTCACCTATCAATCTAACATCATAAATTTCGTTTAACGCTCAAATAGAGCTGTTATTCATTTTGCGCAAACACGTAACAGCCAGCAAAGAAAGTTAGTAAGTAGGTATACAGTGTGTCTAACTCACCTATCAATCTAACATCATAAATTTCGTTTAACGCTCAAACTCCTAACACAACGGAGGCACTATCCTCCCCGTGCTGTCTACAGATTCTACTTAAGTTAATGGATAAGTTGCGAAGGCACGGAGTTTACTTTGTGTTTTCAGGTAGACGGACTTGATCGAGAAGTTTTCTTCGTTAATTTGAACTAGTAAGAAGCTTCACAAAACTGACAGGGTAGTTTAGAAACAATGTTAAGTTTGTCATGATCATATCATAACAAATCCTTTAGTGGATAAGTTATTTCAATGAAGGTAAATGGGTTTCTATTAGCAAAGTGATTTCCTCGCAAGTTGACTGTTACGAGTCAGAAGGTAAACAAACATAAAAGACACCCAATAATTAGCACTTTAAGGATCATTCACCACTTAAACCGCGATAAAATAGACTATATGTAATTTTATGTTTTTTTTTGTTCCATAAAAAATTGCTACCGACAAAATAAATATAACGTAACATATACCTACCAACTTTGTTTTTACTAGAGTTCCATAACAAAGAAACATAATAATTAGATGTCATTTTTTAATCATATTATTCATTTTATGCAGGGTCTCGCGTGAATTTTCCCCGCCATGTTCAAGTAAGTATTCAACGAGCAACAAATTACGAGTGAATTACAAGTTATTTCCAAAAAAGCAACTCGCGCGGAGTCCCCGCCTAAAGAATTATGAAGATTAGCATAACAAAGTAAGCTGAAACTGTGTTCTGGGAATGCGTCGCCTTTGCAACTCACAAATCTGCCACCCACTTTATTTAAGAATTTTAAAACTTAGCTACTTGGTGAGAAAAGTTACTAAATGATGAACAACTGAGTAACAAGGGTACATATTTCGCATTCACATATTACATCTTTTTAGAACCCAAACAGTTTAATATTGAATACGTTGTAATCATAGCTTCTTCTGTTATTAGTCTGAGAATATAAGAAGAATCTTTCGAGACCCTTACTTTCTTTACTTGAGTAAAGAGTAAAGTGGTACGGTAAAGAGTACTGAGTACTAACAAGTAGCGAAATTGAAAGAGCACTCTGTAAATGCTTCAGTACCGTTAGGTCAAAGATTGCGTCCAACCAAAGAAGTCACGAAGGTCCTAGGCATCTGATTTCAGTCACAATATATATCGAGTGCACTCTGCGCGGCTCCAAATGAAATAAACTCCATTAGCGTAATTGGTATCGTCGGAGGCGAACCGTTGAACCTCACTCGCCGCGCGGAGATGCCTTGCCAAATGGTCATGGTCAGAGCTCAGAGTATAGTATTGGAACATTCCGATTTTTAATGAAAAAATTATCAACCGCCACGTAGCACTATTATATCTACGAAAAACGTCCACGTAGATATAACCAGAAATGATTGCGTAAGAGCATAGCCACATTAGATTTGCGTTGCGTTGCGTCGGTCCATGTTACTCATATCCATTGCACGCGCGTTCCGATGACGCAACGCAACGCACCATGTGGCGTGCTATTCAGATTTGTACACGAAGCTGCACCATTCTTTAGACGTCGCAGCGTCGACGCAACGCAACACTAATGTACATGGCTTCGCTCTGATTTCGCTTTGCTGAAATCAACATCAGGCATCTTCTCAACATGATGGATTAATTCTTAATTAATACTGCTGAAAATATTAGTATTTTTGTCCTTGCAAATTAATTGCTCTCCAAAGCCCCAAACCGCACAATTTGCTAACTGGAGGTTGGTTAGCCGCAATCTTACATGTCTTATAAAGTTACAGACAACTTTGTTACCACGTCTTCAATCAATTTTAATAAGTATTGTGTTTCAAAACATCTATTATAAAAAACAGTAATAGGGTTGTCAAAACAAATATACCTTCAGCTACACACGGACAACTAAAATTTTAGAAGAGCGCGATATCAAACGCGTTCTGCATTGGCGGTCGATCGTCCAAGTTCTCGTATTAAAAGTTAAAAAGTAGCCCTTACAAGGCTCGTACGTGTTCTTTGTCTCAAGTTTTGTACTCACCTCTAAGGAAGTTCCCCCGCGGCAACTAATATTAGTCAATTAGGTATTCAGGGCGCGCGCGGGGAGGCGCACCCCGCTCGCTGCGTTCGACTGCGCCACTCACCAAACGGAACGGCAAGCTCGGCTTGTGTCGACCGTTTGATCGTAACTCAAAATAAGAGACTTGAGTGACTAGTTCCTAAGCTGCAGCTATTCTTTCTCTATACACACTATGTAACTTATAGTCTAGCTAGATCTACCTGGGCCTTAACTCCGCTAATTGAGTCTTCACTGAGTTGTGCATCAGTTGTACTACGAAAGAATAGTTTGAAATATCTCGCTATTCTGACAGCGGCTTGTCGCCTTTCAATGCTGCTGACTTTAAGCACACGATGTGTTACAATAGCACTACTAAATGAGTACTGTAGATTCCGAAAATTCGTGAACGGGACCCTGAAGTAAACAGATTGTATCATGAGGTGATTGCGCACCTAGCCGAACTGAATCAATTTGACCACACCACGACCCCACCAAATAAGATTTATTCTTCATTTAATTCTACATTTATTCTAAATTCAACGTCCTACTTACTAAAACGAGTAACTATGCATTTTGTAACGTTAATAGTGCTGTCATGTCGTTAACGTTAATATAAGCTACCAACTTATCTATCTTTGAGTAGGTGGTAAGGTACCACATACCTACATATTATTTTGATCAAAAATATATTATACTGAATTGCCAAACAAGGCTCATGAACGCACAGTAAACATCTCGCGCACAGATGCGTTTACTTTATTTTTCAATTATTTATTGCCAAATTCGTTGTTTTGTGTGTTCTAGCTTGTACTGTGGCTGCGGTCCGCACCGAAGCCACTTTCCTCTACGCTGCAATAACGAAGCCCCAGCCCGATATTGCCACACAAAGTGCCAGTTGATCGCCAGACACTAATTATTTTTTTCTAATAAAACTGGTCGTAACTAGGCTTGCTCCATAAGCTAAAGAACTTGGATTTGTAGAGTAACACTGTCATAAAGGCATTATTGTGTCACTGTCACTACTTGTGCCAATTTAATACATGACTTACTTGACTTATGGTCCTATGTCCCCTAGATGGGGCAGAGGGCGTCCACAACAGGCCTTCATCGTATTCGGTCTTGAGCTTCGCGCTTCAATTTAATTCTTGACTAATCGTAAATACCTTTACTTTAATACCAAGTTAAATAAATCTGAACTACATATCTATAAAACTTGTTTCAGACCTTTATCTTTCTCTTAAATTTAAAGAACATTGTATAATATTCAGAAGTACTTATAACAACTTTTAAAGTCAACAAAGTTTACACGAATGATTCCATAAGCCGATATAGCGAGTCAATCACAAGTTCCGTAGTTATTACGACTGAAACGTAGGAAGCTATACAAAGATTTTTGTGATCATATCTTAAGAGCTCTTTTTAGAACACTCTTGGGTGTTACGACTTTTATCGTTAGGAAATCTCTACTCCCTGCATAATTCATCGCTACGAAGTTGAAACCAAAGTCGTAAAAGAAATCGTTCTATGATTTCATGTCTTCGACGGGAAACTTTCAACTCGTCTTTCTTTTGAATCGATGGTCGTTACGGCCCATGTTGGGGTTGATAATAACCCATACTGCAGTTTCCGCCAGCTACCTGTGTTTCTTGCCAATACTAAGCCATAAAATGTTTACGTTTCAGGAGGTAACCATAATGTCTTAATGCAGGAATCATGGTTACCTCTTATGTTATCTCGATAGTACATTATTGTTAAACCATTGCTTAAATGTAGTGCGTATTCCAATTATTTAGGTTAGGTTAGGTAAAAATAGACACGTTAAGTACAGACACGTATTTAATGAAAGATTTCAAGGATGAAATAGATTTCAAGGATAAGCTTTCAATTTATTAATTTAGTCAAATACACTAGGTACATCCGTTACGCATTTAGATCCGAATAAACGAGATCCAAGTATCTACCTGTACATCATTAAAAATGAAATTCTGGAATAATAGTATTTTGACCGATGCAGACGACATAACCTAACCACTCATAGAGTTTGCTTAGTTCAAAAATAACTTATTTTATTTATAACATGTTGTGGCTCGTCTAACTTTCAGCAACGTCGGAAGCTTCTTTGCAAGAAATGCTTTAAAGTAAATTCCAAAAATTTCCCCTCAACATTGCGATTCAAAGAAACAAACTTATATTAAAGTAATTTAAATGGCGTCTTTGTTATTCTTTGCCAAAAGTTCGAAGTTATGCATTTTGTATTTTCGCGTGAACAAAGTGGAAAACATCACGTTTATTATTTACTTTTCAGGTCATTCATTTAAAGATGTATACGCTGCACTCACAAAATATACAATAAATGACTTTATAACTTTCAATATTTGCAATAAATATGTTAGTTAACCTAATACAGAATGTTGTTTCAATAGACACAAAACTATTACCTTAGTAAAGTGAGCTAAGATTTTCGTATTTTGTAAAGAAAAGCTTTTTGTGTATAACCTATTTTATTAATACTCATTTTCCCCACGAATATAATAAAATACGGTATTGGGATCATGACCACCGCAATTTAAAACAATATCCCGTATTACTGTGATTCAAGTAGATTATTTAGAAGCCATCAACTTAATCTACTTTATAATTTGATTAGCTTTGTCTTCGTCTCCAGTGGAGATCGCGGCATCTGCAATAATATTGTTTACTTACTTAGGCCAAATTCCATCAACCTGTAGAGACCACATTTTTGACAAATTATAATTTGATTACCTTGCGCTCCAAATTGCGACAGAATAAGCATTTGTCCATTTAAGCAAGCTGCTGTTTATATTAAATTTTGAAATCTGTCTACGGAGCATAATTAAATTTTTGTCTCTAAGATTCAATCTTAATAAAGATTCAATTTTGGTTTCTTTATTATCCTTAAACTAAGTAGGTTATAACTTATTTCATTCCAAATAAAAATACGAGTAATCTAAAAGAATTGATGTTACACGGCCTATTCTTTTATTTGAGCAAGATTTTAATTACTTGAATCCATGTAAAATGATAACAACTGTTACAACAATAGATCCTCATATCTTTATTTCACAAACAAACAACGCTAACATTGATGACAAATAACTCGATCGTTTATATTCAGCAAATCCGATTTCTTTCTGATTTAATGTGAGCATGGTATTATAGTATAAATAAAGCCAATCTCCCCACAAAATGGACCGTGTGGATGCCTAATCCTGTAATAAATCATCATTTAGAGGGAATAATCATCATAAACCTTACGTCAGTGGCGCGCTTGGCGATGTGCGGTGAGTGAGCGACGAAGCGATCGGCCCATACATCATGTGCCGATTATATGTATCAAATAAACATTACGCCGGACTCAGCTTCTCATATATCGGTGTGTGGTTTCGCCAATAACGATATCGACGTTTTTCGGCCACAAAATTGATTTACGATTAGATACGTCCACGCCTTATTACAAACTTGTTACCCGACGTAATGCGGATCACATTTCCGAACAACGGTGTTACACGATACTAATGCATTAATTACTTTATTATACCCTCCCTTTTTGCAACATTATGATAACAAAAGAAGTAATTACCTACCCCAGTTTATTAGACACGTCATCCTTTGCTGTCAAAAGGAACCGTAGGGTAAAAGTTTTAGTAAAATATCAAAGAGCAAGCAAAATGTTTCGAAATTGAAAAAACATCAACATCAAACGAGACAGTAAATCGACGCAGTGTTGTGCTCTTGAAGTAACATTTATGGCTACTTTACATTATCACGGCGACACAATAAAGGCCCCTTCCCACGAGCGGGTTTTGTTACGGTGGCGATTGGCGGGAAGTCAAGGGGTGCTAAGAGCCCCTGTGGGTGCGATCCCATAATGGAACGAGCATTTTACAATGAACCGTGATTTTAAGACCTAGTAACGTAATTCAGCTGTTTCTAGCTCAAAATATTTGTGTTAACAAGTCCTTAGGTCAAATTCATACCAAAACTTATTTCTTCTCGTTCTAAAAGGGACTACTTTTGTAGCTATGGCAGAAAGTCTCAAGATTACCATTAACTTTTGATTATTTTTGCACCATTATTCTTTGCTTATGTGCTCTATTGGGAATAGAATTTCTTTAATTTAATTTAATAAGGTCTTCGAAATATTTATTAATAATACAACCTCTCCACCGCTGTTGTTTTATCAGACAAAACCGTCATGTTTTTCCGCTCGGCCCGTTCTTATTAAAGCACTAACTCAACTGCTAAGATTTGGCCGAGATAGTGAACAGAGAAAAGTAATTTACGGAGCCAGTATGATATGAATTTTAAATTGGCGTGGGGTGCAGCCGGATGCCCCGGGCACCACCATCCACCGTGCTTCGTAGTTGCCAGCCTGCACGGATTAACCGAAATGTCCTATTTCCAGGGTCACACAAATTACTTAGATCTTAAACTGGTGAAAGTATTGAGCTAATGACATGTTCTGTTAATTTGTATTGTTTGTAATAGCAGTTGAGAACTTTTCTTAACTCTTGTCTTCCAAAGTCATGATGTCATGTCATGGTGTTAATGATGTCATTATGTTGAACAAATATGGACCTATCTACGTGTACTTACTTATTAAATCTATGAAGATAATTAATATGGTCGGTAAACATAACAGTACCCAATTTATCGTGGGGCTAAAATAAATTGTGGGCTTAGTTATCAACCGCCTTCCTGCTGAATGACAGACTATCAACTGTGATAACAACAGTCATTGACGAGGTATTTTTATTTAAACTAGATGGTTTTGAAAACCCTAACTCCAGACAAACGACATCAAGCTGCACGATTAAAAATTCGGCAGGGGAGCATGTCCGCCGTGTTATCGAGCCGTATGCATCTCCGCATCGCTTCTACCGAATCCGAACACTACAATTGACTTTTGTATAGATAAAGCTTATGTCTATAGCTATTGGGAACTGCGAAAAGTTATATTCTACATTAGTCTTTACACAGCGAGTTGTGACTAGTCTAGTGTTTTGGACTGAAGATAAGTTGATACCTTTACATTATGCTGTCGTGCGAGTCATGATTTACAATCCTTAAATTATCCTAGTTAAAAGCTGATGTCTTATTACTGTTTTGAATTTGCCATTATTTTCAAGCACCAAATTAACATGAAAGAATCTGAAAAAAAACTAATTTTGACTTTTTGAGGTGAATGTAGCTAGAGGTGATGTTAACTTGCAATATTTACATAAATCTCAGAACCCCACATAATCAGGTGCGTCCATTATCGATCAGGAGCACGTAATTTAAAAATTTATTCTTACAAGGCCAGTATCAGGGGCTCACCCCAACGCAAATTAAAAGGCGCGCCGGCCCCACGGGACTCCTATTTGAGTCGCAAAGATTTGCAAGGGGCCGCAGAACCATTCTGTATGGTCTACAATCGATCATTAATTACGTTTAGTCACATTCACGCGCCACATGTTAACATGTGAAACCCCATCGTTACGACTACTTAGCGGACACCCGAAACGTCATTTGTTTTGGTTTGGGTGAGCCTGTTTAGTTGTCAACCTTTATAGGTAAGCTCGTGTATTTGATTGGAATACTATTCTTTCCTGATACTGCTAGTGAACTTCATATTTCTATAGCATAAATTATTTGATGAGGATTGAACGATTAAAGGAAAAAAATACCGTACCTGCCGTTACAAAGGCCAACCGAAAACAAATTAATGTAGTTGTAAATAATTTGTAATATGATTTATGTCAATATATTTTTGGGTACACATTGTCTGTTACAAATATTTATTTTTAGATTAAGTAATTCGATGTAATGACTGTTTTGTACCGAAATAAATAAAAAAAATATATGCAATGTTTGGAAACCTATAAGTAGGCCATAAATTGTACTATTTATATAAATGAATGATTCTCAGCCAATACCTCTAATAAACGCGAGAATATTTCTCAAATCATTCACGTATACTTCAACTTCGGCACGACTATCGTTCAATTACGTTTGTTAATTTCAGTCACAAAAACGCAATCAATCGCAACGTCACCGTTTAGATAATTATTCGCATAATGCGTACACAAAAGCATGTATAATATATCTCAGCGGCTAGAATCCGAAATGTTGATATAGGCGAGCGTGTGTGGAGATAAGCATCTGCTGAGTGGTCCCCTTCTGTTTTCCGATCGGAGCGCACTCGCTGTTGCTATTAATTTCTGCGCCCTGTCACAAAGCTAATACACAGGCTTGGACATAATGTGATTATATTTGCAAGTAAAATTCGGATGGGACTCTTTCGTGCAATCGTGTAGTCACGTCTGGAGAATAAATCCAACGACTGCGCTGAATGATACCTATTGCATACATTACTGGTGGTAATTATGCAGGATTCGGCTGCTTTTGAATTCTATGAGGTCTGTGTTCAGCTCTGCCGTTAAGTAACTGGTGAAGGCAACTAGATTAGTGCGGACTATATAAAGCGATATGGTTTTACTTACATGATACATGATCTCAGTGTTGACATTAAACACAAATAATTTTTTTTTCTAATTGTTACTTATAAATAATTTCGTCTCTTTTTTATATGGCGTTTGTATTTGCCTTCTAATATTTTAATAAATGCATTATCTTAAAGCTACGTTTTACATTGCAAGCTATTCGAAACTCCAACACTCAGTACATGTAGAAAATTATACATAATATTGTACAAATTAGTAGAAGTTAAATTCAAGCTATTGAAATTCAGAGGTAGAGACTTATTGATAAATGGGGTAGGGTTAGGTATTAAATAAATTCAATTATATTATTTATACCATCATAAAGATTCTACGCTTACTTTGCACGCAAGTTTTCTACGCTTTAGATGCAAGCGTTTGCATACATACTTTTGATTTTGCTGTTACAAAGAAAAGCGAACAACATAACAAATTTAAAGTTCCTCGGCACCATGGGCGCGCCAATAAGAACCACGTTCCTAAAAATGTAAAATGAGGGGAGACGTTAATAAAAATTCCGCGCTGAAACAACAAATTAAACGAAGCCGAGCCACTCGAAAAGCCATAAGTACTCATCTCAATTGCCACCGATAAGAAATCCAAGCCGTGGCAATGTATTCGCGGCACGTTTCGGCTCACGGTTTTTTCTCGCTATGCCACGGTGGCGTTTAAAACGAATTGACTCTTAAATTCTTCAGAATGAAATGTTGTAGGAGTTTTATTAAATCGAGTGTAACCATTCCTGACATTACGCAAATGGCGGGCCCTCCCCTACATCTGTCGCAGGGATGCACCCCCTTAATAAGTGTTAACGCTCGCCGGCTGCGATGAACACTCCGGCTCAAGCTAAATCTCTACAAATTCTTGATACAAATTAATGCCGCGGGAGGAGCCGCGTCCGCGAGCGTCTCTTGTAATTCCATTCCGCGGCGCCCTCACTACTCACGCGTTACAATAGGTGCGCGCTTAGAGTATTGCGTGCCTCTATGTTTTCCGCTGTTTTATGGGCTTTATAACATCTTAAAGTAAAATCTGACTAATCATGTTTCTTTGGATTTGGTGTAGGAGCTGATTTTTTGTTACCTTCATGCATCTATTTCGGACATAAGTTCCACATTTTACACACCTTACAAATAGTATGTATATCTCTGTAGGCTCAGAGTTGTTATAGTTGTTGACTAGTTTTGTAAAAGATGCGTTTTTAAACGCAATTTTACATTAATAACTTACATGAATGGTCATCAAACGATGGCGTTTCTCACAATAAATACCTACTCACTCAAATGTTTTATTGATATTTTACAAGGTCTCATACCACTTTGCGTTAGTGTATACTATATGATTTACTGACTGACATAACATCGCGCATTAACAAAATGAACATCAGCAATAACTCCCATACAGTAACATCATACAAATTGCAATTCATTTCTATTTTTCAAACCATTAACCCTGGACAATAACACGACGGCGGAACGGGTGCGAGTAAAATAAACGCCGGGCGAAATAGTTCCGAACTGGTATCATCGTTGCAAATGTAAATGAACAATTAAAGCTCTCGCCGTGGCCAGGGACAATGATGATAATTATTTTAGTTCTGTCGGCGCGGGCGCTGTCACTCGCCTCTCGCCGCTCTGGAATGCTCCTCGGCCCCCATTTTCGCCATTAAACAACGACACTTCTGCTGTTCGTAAATTATTATCAGCCAGCGCTTTCATTACTCGGTTGCCGTAACAAAGGAACTCGCCGAATATACGAACTGATTCAACTTCGATTCGACTCGATTTCGCCTCCTCCGCCATTGTTAGCCAGGAGTCGTGACTCATATTAGGCCCGAGGTGAAATTTTGATTAATTCGTTACAGTGCTCCCGGTTATCGTTTAGTTCCACCCGGGAAACTTCGCTGAAAGCCGGGTCGAGCTTTGAAATAATTGCATTGGCATAATTTTCAATAGAACTGCAACGCCGTCGTCGCGATGTCAGCAATTTCAGATTAATTGAAAACCAATACAATATTAATGTAGTATTTCATTTGTCAAGAATCTCTGCTTTGAGTTAGTTACTTATAACTCCGTGCTGTACTAGCTAGAGCTTAGTAATTTCAACGCTTAGATATGTTACGGTTAGTAAATAATTTACTGTAATATTCAATACGCATTCAGAAGACAATATGCTATAAAATATTAGGGGATGCAGACATAAACGTTAATGGAGCTAAATGAAAACGCGCGGACGAATTCGCGGAAGACATTGCAGTTTCTATTACTACGTCTACGTGTAGTGACTTAAAAGTAAACACAGGCAAGTACTCACAGTCTATTTCATCCATATAGTATATTTCATCCAGTATATTTCATCCATGGTCTATATCTAGACCTAGACTTCTTATATAGCTCTTAGACACAAAATTAATGTACACTGTTAACAAGACTCTTCCATGTTACATACGAGTAGACTCTGTGCACATTCCCCCAAGTATATACCTATTAAAATATGAAACAGACACGCTAGAAAAAGACACATCTTAATCAGCCAACCCGACTCCATGTTATCAGTTTTAAATAAAGTATATACTTTGATATAAAAGTAATAGCTTAATATTTTTATACATTCAAGCTATTTTCTTGAAACTATACTTGGACACATTTCTACTTGTACACACTTGTATTTGTACTTGGCTTCTGTAGGTACCTATTGTATCATATTGGACAGACAGCAATGAGTACCCAGCTTATTGGAACTACATCGTATGAAACAAAACTGGATTTACGCGATCACATTAACTAGTCAGCTAGGAGTGCAGTGAAGATGTGTTATCGGTAGCGAGTGGAGCCTAGCCGGTCCGTGGCGTGACACATTCGTGGCAAATGACTCGCTAATTAAATTTCATTGATTCAAAGCTCATTTGTGAAGTGCGCCGGATGCCTACATATCAGCGGGCGCGCTAGAGTTGCAGGGAAATGGAAATGGCTCGCATTCGGCAGAACGGGAATGCTTTCAGCTCGCGTAATTCAGTTAAACGAGTAATTTATGACTGGCCAAATTACTGGCATCACTGTGTCCGGCTATCAGATACGAGCCGTAACAACAATGCAATCCATACAACATACAAATTTGATAAATGCAAATTATGCGTAATTCGAATGGCGTGCGCTGTCGTCGGCGAACGTATTATGACGCACTGGGAATAGTAAGGGCCAATAATGATTATGGTAACCAGGTCTGCCCCAGACGTCTATGTGTTTAATGGTTAACAAATATTTTAGTGACGTGCAGTAGAAAAAAAATGGTTTGAAAAGGTAAATAGGTAGGTACTTGAACTCTAGCATGATGAAAACTAGCTTGCGGCACACGGGATAAGAACCTGCTTCTTGTATACCTACGTGATCAAACTGATCAATATAACTGAAAAGGCGGTAGTCTGAAGCTGCTTGACTCAGCTCGAAAAACATTAGGTACAGCCTGACCCACGAATCCATTGTGAGACTCAAAAGGAATATTGGCACGTAGGGAAAGTCAATAGATTATTTAAGACTTTAATTATGTTTTTGAAGTCGGTTCATCTAACTATAATTTGCTGAACATTTGTGCACATGGTTCTATAGAACCAACCAACTATAGACAGATATATCTGTCCTCATGAAAAACTTGTCACGCAACTTGGAATGAAAAAAGCGGTGTTCAGTATTACCCTACGTCTACGAAATCGGGTCAGTAAAAAAATTTGTTATTTCAATCATGTCAGTCATATTAATAAAGGAAAGAACTGACTTACTCACGGACACTTAGCTCGGAGTTTAGTCATTTAGGTCTTTATTTTCAGCACCAATATTTTCCCCTCCTATGAATAATAGTTTATTCCCTTACCCCAAGATTGTCTGGAAGAGATATCTTAAGCTTATACGTGTACATTGTAACTTACTTAATGTTGTGCAATAGTTAAATTATTATTATTTCTTCATTTGGACCTATGCAGCTACGGTTTACTGGTAGAGAGTGCTATAACTTCGCCATTGGTGCACTTGTTGCAATATTTTTTCACAACACCTGCTCGGCAATATAAGATTAAATACGTCACGTTCAGTGAACATAAAGAGGCTCATTCTATCTCTAGGGACGTAATATTGTAAGAAAATACTTGATATCTCTACGGAATAAGCGTCATTTGAATTTTTAAACAAGAGCCTGCATTCCCGCGCGGGCATGCACCAAATAGACCATAATTCAAAAAAGGAATACATCCGGAAAAAGGGTAGGCAGTTATAGATCAAAATAAGATCTAACTTCTTACTAAACTGAATCAGTGTTATCTTCTTGGGTAAGCTTGAATCTCTCGCTTCACTCAGGATAATTTATAGCAAAACTATTACTTCCCTGGGTTCACTCGGGAGTCAATATTCAAAAAATACTTAATTTTTACTTTAGATAATAATAAAAAATAAAATTCAACTAAATTACATATTTAAGGGATCCATACAAAAGACGCATTTTTTGCCTATTTACCTAGTCAATAGAACTATTAATAGAGTATTACTTCTTTCATACAAACACTATGAAAAACAAAGTTATTGCTACTGCCAAAAAACATTGTGATATTTTCGCTAGGTGAAGTAAGTGGACCCCGAATAAGTTTAAGGGTGGTACGGAACCCTCAGTGCGCGGGGCCGACTCGCGCTTGGCCGGTTTTTAATGTAAAGCTACTTAGGCAAAGATGGTATAGAAAGCTTTTGTCATAAGTACAATTAACTTTGACTCCATGCCTGATAGTAGGTACTAAAACTAAATTACTTTCCACGCTAGGAAGGGAAAAGCTATTTTCCACGCAGCTATCTCCACATGAAAGTTTAACATTCCGAAAAAGAGCCAATAATTCGACAGTGAAATGCTTTCACCCGAGTTATAAACATATTTTTTTTTATTTCGACTGTGAGGAAAAACATTAAAGGAGACCGTCGTATCATGCCCCAGAGTCGTTTTATGTTTGATTAAAGAAAAGTATTAGGAGACTTGACTATATCATTTTTCAAAAAATATATTGAATTTTTAATACAATATTGTTAATTTACTTTGCTTTTATCTAGCGGCATATAAATCTACAAAAAAAAATACGACAACGATTGAATACAATTTCCTGTACCCAACAACTGTTGTGTTTGGCAGAAAATAGCGGTTTCGAGCACTTATAAGCAAACTGACGACCGCTTAACGAAATGGCATATTGTGTCATACTGTGTCATAGAACTAGCAGTTAGTTAAATAAGCGCTCGCAATCGCTATTTTAAGAAGGAAGATGACGTTTGCCTCCCATAGATACTAACCTTTAAACCTACCAACCTCTTCCTAAAACTTGAAAAAAATATTGTCAAGGAACTTCTTTTCGTTGGCTATTGTTTGCGTCATCGTAATTTTCACGCGTTACGCACCCTAGCGGGGCAGTTTTCTAGATGGCGGTTTTTCGACACAGATGGCGCTATGATCTAGATAGACCTATTCTAGATAGTGTGCAAGAAATTGACCCCACACATTTTATTTCGTTTTATGTGAAAACCCCGCTATTCATGGCTTATATTACTTTATATTATTTTAAAAGGCGAAGAAACGAACCCATAAAATTAGTTTTGGTCATGACGCATGGATTTTTACTTTTGGGGTAAGTAATGTATGGTGGGTCGTCCGTCTCTTTTACAATAGTGGTTGTAGATATCATGGTGAGGTATTATGTGTGTCAGCGAGAAAGGAAAACTCAAGTTTTTGCACAAAATGACAGTTGATTTACAGTACTACAGACATCTAACATGATTAGAAAGAGTAATGGCACGAATACATAAGAACAGAGTACAAAAAATAATAAAAAAAAACCTTGTAAAAAATATCGATCGAATTTGCCACAGATAATAATGGTCAAAATTTAAAAAGTATACAGAGAGTCCCAAAAGAAAAAGAAAAAATGTCACTGACAATGTAAAAAAAAGTGTCATCTTGGTATATTATTCATCTGTGATCTTGGTTTTATTGCGGGAAGCTGAATGAATATTTTAATCACAGATTAATTATGTACTTAATTTTATACTAGATTTTATACTTAATTATATACTAGATTGAATTTAATTCATTAGACTAAAATTTAATATTTTTTATATCAACGATCATAATACATATTTTTTTAAATGTATAGCTAAGCAAAAATTATAATTATTTTAAAATATGATGTGACTCAATTATCTTTGACCCAAGCTTTGACTGCATGCCTTGACTCTATGACATAAATTACTTTCTACCCAAGGGGTGGAAAAGCTATTTTCCACCTGGATATCTATACAGGAAAGTGCTATTTTCCGAACAGGAGAGATGAAAAATTATAATCCTTTCGTTTCGCTTCTGATTCAAGATGGCGCCCGTGCCGTAAGACAATTTACTTTATTCCCTTAGTTAGTGAATAATGTACTATCTATTCCATGTAAAATAATAATATACTTATGTAGATTAGATAGTACACAAATAAGCTCTAAACAGATTTGAGTAATTCGTCGGATTTTGGACATTCTCTGAAAATCCATTACTTTCAAAAACATAGTCATCTTGAATCACAAAGGTCAAACAATAGCTAGTATGAAAGATTTTTAATATAACGATCCCTAAAAGGCTAGATTGTAAATGTAAAGAGCGTGGTTGTATTGGATAGAATATGCAATATTTGTTATTTAGAGTTATGGGTTACTATTCAACTTCTACGATATTTGAGATAACGAAACACCAATAAGAAAGAGGAAGACCTACGCTCGGAGTCTCTCTGAAGGATGGGATTCGTAACGAATGCATCCGACAGAAAACCAAAGTTATCGACATAGCTCAATGAATTAGCAAGCTGAAGTGGCAGTGGGCCGGTCTGAACTGACAACCGCTAGGGTAAACGAGTTCTTGAGTGGAGACCGCGACTCGGCAATGGTAGTGTGGGTCGCCCTCCGGCCAGATGGGATGACGATCTGCGGAAGACTGCAGGCAAATGCTGCATGCGCCAAGCCGAGGACAGGGCGCTATGGCGCTCATTGGGGGAGGCCTATATCCAGCAGCGGACTAATATAGGCTGATGATGATTATGATGATGAAACTACGTATTGAATGTTAGATACTTTGCTTAGGTATGGTATCATGTGTTCTAGCTGACTTCTTGCTTTATTCTCACAGGGTATGATGTTGATTTTATTGAATCAAAAGTTACACCTATCACAAATAATGCGTTTAGATACTTCTTAGTCTTATGAAGATATATTTGTGTTCCATCTTGAGTTACCAACGTAAAATAAATACGTTAGTAAGAGGGTAGGTGTTGTTCTCTCTCGTCACCGCCCACCCGCCACTCATAATAATATAAATAACGAAGAGAAATGGAGGCCTATCTCTGCTTTCGATGTTTTTTCATTATTGGATTTCGCTAGAGGTTTTACATGTTTTCAGATGAGGTAGAAAATATAAGTAACTTGCTATTGAGCTATGAGAATGATAAGTACTTGCAGGATTTCTCATTATCTACTACTTACTTAAAGGCACATTGGTAAATAAAGTAAAATGTAGAAAACCATAATTTATGTAAAAAAAAAACAAATCACAACACATGCATTTAAATATGTTATTTACCTAATTTGCAATAATATTTATACGTATTTAGGCCAAGATGTAATATTATGTTTAGTAAGTAAAATCACAGACACTTTATTAAATGTCTATCGGATTTATTTACGCAAACTACGTTATTTGTCTAGGGTCTACTTCTGCAGAGCCGAGTTAATTTTTAACTCGAGAATAAAATATCAAAGCGTATCTCTATCTCTATAAAAACCATCAAAGGGCTAACACAAAAGAATAACCCTCTAAATACATATTATGTTATTGTAAGAAAACCAAACTAATAACGATTCTTCTACCACTGACTAAAAATAGAAGGAATCGGTGTTTCATGCGTTACTCTGACATAAAAATACTGCTAACTAAGCTTTATTATAGACCTATTAAGCGAAAATTAATCCCAATCTCGTTCTGGCTATGGTTAGATCACGACTCTATCTATTTCAATCGTCTTTTTCGAAATTCCCTAAAAAAATATTACAATGTCGTCCTCATGACAAGAAAAATAACGAAATTGCGCAGAAATTAACTTGCTTTGGGGAAATTGCAGTCGTGGGAAACCTCTAGCAATAAATTAGCTAGAGATTAAACCAGTGTACACTGTTCATTACATCTGCTACATACATATAAAACGGATATTAAAATTTCCGTACAAAATCCAGTACATAAATTCGTTAAGAACAGAATTGGTTACTATCCTATAAGTAACTTTAAAACGAAAATAAACGAATGAACATCATTTACATCTGAGGGATCGCTGCCAGCACGCAGCGATTATGAAAGCAAACTTAATATTATGAATTCGCCTCATCTCGTCCTTCAAAGAAATGCAGCATTTATCCATATGATAAAGTCACGTAATAAAGGTTGCGTCGCTTTAACTAAGGACTTTTTTCTTACATCTAAATAAAATCCTCAAATTATCAGCAGTTTTGCGTGATCTCTATTTTGCAAGTCTGATTATGTAGGTTGGCTACTGCCAAACTTTGTGAGCAATACTTTTAAATGCTAAATGCTCACAATAATATTCAGTATACTTAAAATCAATTACAAAAGAACCGTAGCAGCTGCAGCCTGCGTGAGTTACAGGCAGCTGACATAATCTTGCTATCAAGTGCAAAAACCCCTTTGCTACCACTTTTTTCAATAGGCACCTAACTAATTTTAGGGAGCATAGAAGAATCATAAGCATGTCTTTTAATCAGCTGATGGACTTTTACTGACATGGATTTCTCATAAATTAATTTAACTCTTGATCTACTCTACATAAATCTGAATTAGTCCAGCCAGTTCTTTACAGTTTTACAAAGCTAAAGTCTGTTGGTCTATATGATTTTATAGATCTTCAAGACGCGAAAACTACTTTTGCCGGCGCTGTAGCATCGTCTATACCCTTACGATTGCTCTCGTACCCTCCTATTACAAAAAAAATAGTATCAAGTGTAATAAACCAAGACTAATTAGTAAAGAAAAATTTGAAAAGTAAACCTCCATTTTCATTTTGGCCGGTTAATAGTTTGGTACGGTGCTAAGTCTGGTAGGACTAAGTTTTTGGACTAAGGGTGGTATTATTCATAACTTACCTGAGTTGGTGAGGGTGTTGTCCCCGAGCCCGGTGGAGGTGTCGACATCAGCGTGCGCGTCGGCGGCGGCGGCGGCGGCCAACAGCGCGCATGCCCACGCGCACCCCGCCACCACCAGCGCTGCACGACGCTTCTGCTCGCGCCGCTTAGCCATATCACATCACCAACTACGTCTCTACTAAACTACCACTACGAAACTCAATAGAAAAGTTTTGAAAAAGTTACAATTTTGTGCAACATCTATGAAAGTAACCGAAAGTTCAGTGAACAGTTCTATGTTGTATGGCGCACGTGGTGCGTCGTGGTCGTGGTCGCGCGGCGTCGCGTGCGGCTGCGGGTGCGAGGTACACTGATCGCACTGGAGCACATCGCGCGTCCGGCTCCTCCGGAGTCGCAGCATCTCACGCTCGCCGCGAGGAGGGCCGCTGCGCGCGCACCGCCCGCGCCCGCCAATCACGACCCGGGGGTGGGCCCGCGCGTAAGATGCACGGAAGTATATGCGAAGGCCTATGTACAAATGATAGCGGACAGGTGGTTTCGCGGCCGTAATTAGGCCTCTGATAACTTATTGCTACATAAATATGCTTAAACGCTGGACGATTAAGATAGCGCTCGAATCCGCAAGCCTCACCTCGACGACCTATTTCTAACCGATTACCCATCCGCGCCTCCTGTGTTACAAAAACCATTTTAATTTATTCTAAGATAAGATCCCTTCCAAACTTTCTTTGGATAGCGTCGTTAAGTGTAACGGCCACGTAACTTCGCTGTAAGTAATTCACGTAACCTAATTACTTAGCAATTTTTCGTGGCAGCTACAGATTTTAAGTGTTTAACTTAGTTTTTAATAGGAATTGTCCTGGATATGTTCCACCAAATCTAAATTGTTTCCTCATTAGGTATCTAAAATATAAAAGTATACATAAGATATTTAAGTACATCAATTTAGGCACGAGGTAAAGTTTGTGATTGTGAACTTTGTAGCGGCTTATAATTTTCAAAATCTTTTCAAATTTCTGATATATATTTTTTAATTCTTTTAACAGTGGAATACTACACTGGGAAACCGGCCTAGTCGCTAGAAACTAAGACCAACCAACTAACTTACCATTTCCATACAAAAATACAATGAAAACTTTTAAACTTATGTCCTAAAAACCTTAATGTGATGCGAACATGAAAATATTCCTTTGGCTGACCTACTTTCCGGTCAAGGACAGTTCGCTTACTTGGAGTCCCGACGTATGAAGAGGTTGTCAGGTGAGAATCAAAGACGTATTTTACGACATATTTAAGTTTATTTAGACTTGACAGATTCGATGTGCAATGTGCCGAATACAAACATGACATGGCTCGCCTGCCATCTTTTCCAGAGAGAGCTTTCCGGCTCCGGTGTTGCCGTTCTTAAATCTAATCTTACTTACTACTTCACAGAGAGATATTTGTTTAATATTGATGGCATGTAGTAATTTATTTGAAGTAAATACATTGAAAAAAAGTTAAAAGAAGTAATAATGAGTACCTTTATCACATCAGAATGCTCTTGGCTATTTTGACGGATACAGACATTGACAGGTATTACATAGATAAACCATAATTTTGAGCGTTATGTTAATTCTATCTCCTAGCGCTGCAATGGAATCTAACTTTGTTTGGTTTGTCGGACACATTTATTTATACATATAAAACGGACTTCCATCAAATTATCTGTGATTAAACTAATTAGCTTCACATATAGATAGAGCAAAGAACTGATGGCCGTTGGGGTAGAAAAGTTCTAGATTGAAGACTCTTCGCGGGCGCCAAAGGCTTCGACCAAAGGCGCAGCATAGAACGTCCACCGACAAAATGGGCAGACGACCTTGTAAAGATAACAGGATCGCACTGGATGCAGACCGCTCACAACCAGTCTGCGTGAAAACCCGGGAGGCTTATGTTCAGCAGTGGACGTTCTTGTGAGATAGAACAGCTGGAAGGCTTTTATCCCTAATTAAATATTTTAGTCAAAGAGATCAAAGCCCGTGTCATCGATAGACTTCTTATGTTCTTCTTCTTTCTTGTAATTTTATAAAATAAAGGATAAGCACCTTCCGTAGCTTACTTTATCTGTTTAGGCCCTATTTAGCTAAGGCATTAGTACGTATATACTTATTTGGCTGCAAATATAAATCAAACAAAGTAATACAATTTAGTTATAGTTTAAATTATTTTATAATTAATCTAAACTCTAAACTAATATTATTAAAAAATCTTACTAACAGTGAATAAAAATCACTTCTCTAGACGGAAAAAATTAAGGAAAATTAAACTTGAATTGAACTTCGAAATATGCTAGTGCTGCTTGCAATATGTACCTACTATAAACTCTTCTTTTGTGGAGAACTCCCGACAGGTAGGTCAGGTAAGTATAAAATGTAAATAAATCGCTTAATTAATAATTATCTAAACAATAACTAACTATAACGAACTCTTATCTATAAGCAAGTTAAGACTGTAATCTTTTTGGGTACTTAAATACTTTATAAAGAAAATAAATAATAATCTGTAAAGGTGTAAGTGCAAGTAATTGAGCCCAATCAAAAGTCGCAAATAACAAAATAAGACCAAAGTAAAAACTTATAAATCAAATAACTTCACCTATTCAAAAAACTATACTTTTAAAGCGTTAGAGAGGGTGGGGCTCTCTCAACTAAACGTGAAAAAATTAAAAATTGTGAGTCAGCGCCATCAAAAGATACAAAGGATTTTGTCTCATAATTTCGGATATTTTGTTATTGGAAACCAAAACCTTATCATAAGGCAATCAATAAGGCAATTTAAGCACGTAAAGCCTTTGGTCTGTGCCTGATATCTCTCCGGTCGTGTCGTGTCGTGCCGTCGTGATTGCTGTACCATCGGGCTATGAGAGTGAAAGGAATAGAGAGTGCACCTGTGTTTGCGCACACACTTGTGCACTATAATATGTCTCGCGCAGTCGGTTAGTCGTTGTTTGTGACTGGCCACCGTAGTCGAAATCGGCTAGGGGGACAATTATAAGGCAATCTTAATTATGTTTTACATGACAATACTTACTAGGGCAATAAAAGTGATTACATACATAGTAGATACGGAAGCCTTCGTGAGTCAGTCCGACTCGCACTTGGCCGGTCTTATTTATATCTTGTGTACATTCTTTTTACAAGTTGTAGGCCACGTATTTATTAGCCGTAGTTTCGAGAATTTTCCGAAATATTGATACCTATTTCGTTATGTTTACAGATTTATGAAACGAAAAAAATAAGCGAAAATATACATGAATATTAAATGTTGCTTTAAGTTTATGGACTACAACTCCGTAAGTTTTTTTACGTATCAAAGTGCTGTGAATTTTTTCACATATCTAACTACTACCCTTTAAAACTGAATGTTACGCAACTAGTCACTTTATCGATAAGTGATGATAGCAAACTCATAATCATTTAATGGGTTTGGCAAGAGAAAAAAATCCCAACGACTTGTATTAGAGCTTCCCTTACCCCCAAAAAAATATTTAAAAAATACCACTTTGGCGGTGAAATCAGAATACAATCTAAGTACCCATGCCAAATAACAGTTTTCCAACTGCGGACGGATAGACGTACAGACGGACACATGGCGAAACTATAATGGTTCCTGTTGGACTAAGGAACCCTAAAAAACGTGTGTTTTAGCTGCATGTCTCTACATTTCATTGCCTTTTTGTTCTTATGGTGTATACACACCGCCCGACGGCCATGCCGCTCATGCCGCTGCAGCTGCCGCAGTAAATAACAGCTTTATTTTTTACTAGCTTTTGCCCGCGACTTCGTTCGCGTGGACTTCAGGTTCGTCCCGCCTAGTAGCGCAAAAAATGTGTTTTTTTACGACCTCACATTAGAAACCTCAAAAATTGTAGCCTATATGTTATTCTGATGTATAAGCTATATTGTGGTAAAGTTTCATTCAAATCCATTCAGTAGTTTTTACGTGAAAGAGTAACAAACATCCATACATCCATACATCCATACTTACAATCTTTCGCCTTTATAAATAGTAGTAGGAAGTAGGATAATTGAAAATTAACGCTTTTTGACCAAAACTAATGAAATAATAAAAACGTATATATATTTGACAAAATTGCTACTTATATTATGTTCCGATTGGCGGTGATGGACTTATGTAAAGAATTTCATTGAAATGTGAGTAGGTAATTACTGTACAAACAAATTTTTGCAACTTCAGACTTCCAGCACGGTACGCTTTATTAAGAAACGAAATTACGTTGTCTTTTTTTGGAAACAATATTTTGTGTGACAAATTTGCAATACCATAAATGAAATATTAATCACCAAGTTATACAGGGTGTTCGTTTGGTAGGTACGTTATGTTGCAATGTCTCCACAAAATTAATATTCCTTAAGAATGCCTAACAGTGGGGGTCATTTGGTATCGTTTCCCGCCATAATTTTTTTGGCCCTCGATAATTTTAACTTTATATTTTTAATATCTGAAATTCGACATTCTAATCACTGTTTGAAAACTTTTTATGTCATTTTTATTTACTAGGTATACTTACTTAAGTGTATAGCCACTGAGAGAATGCTAATTTGTAGTAACCTAAAAAAAAAAAATGTACAAAACAAAATGTACAAAATGGAAATCCAGGGCAATTCACTAACGGCAACATCACCGCTGTGTTTGACGTCGAGCATGAATTTATTTCAGAATAGCTTGACGGTTCTTAATGCGATGCTCAATGTTAAAGGAAAAGAAAATCGTCAAACTATCTTAACGTTCTCGATGACAGCATTGACATTTGCTTAGTGTATCGACATGCTGCTATACTACTGCCTACTTTAATATAAAAGTTTGTGTTGTGAGGAAGGAGGATGGCTGTTTGTTACTCCTTCACGAAAAAACTAAGGAGTGGATTTTGATGAAACTTTACAGTTAAACAAATTATTGTTCATAAATTGGAAATAAAATAAGCACATGGATTAATCATTCTGATATTTTTTGATATCCGACATTTACGCAGGTAAAGCCCCGGCACAGAATATACAGGGTGTTTCATGTAACGTGTCAAGCCGATGCGTGGTGATAGGTGAGTACCATACCTATCCATTTCACCCCCATGTATGTTATACAAATATTTATAGTTTAGGAGTTATAATTTTTTTTGATATTTTTTATGATGCACCTAGACGATAGCTTTAAAAAACTATAACTTTTTTTTGGGCCCACTTTTCTCAGATATTTTGATTTCAATAGAATGCCCATCATTTGCAATATTATGAGTAAAATAATCGCTATCCTAACTTTGACACAAGGTACAACATTATTGATCGATACTTAAAAATATTGGACTAAGCAGAACCGAATAGAATTTTCGACATAAATTTAAAAATTCAAAAAAGGTTCTCCATAGTTTCTGGCTAATTTTAAAATATAAATAATATGCGCCAAACAACACACCGATTGTCTTGGTTTCGAACTAAGGAATTGTCTTTCTTGTGCTACGAATACCAGACAACGATTATGACGGGGGCGTCTCCCATAAATACTTAAATACATTTAAACATCCATGACTTAGGTACAAATGTTCGTGCTCATCACACAAACATTTGCCCCTTGCGGGATTCGAACCCGCGACGCCGGCATAGTAGTCAGGAGCGCTAACCACTACACCAAACGCGTCGTCAAAAACTGCTCGACTTCATAAACTTTCATTACAATACAAAAAACGATGTACTAAATGTTGCTTTAAGTCATAAGGCTAGTTACTAGCTTAAATGATAAGTATAGCTATCCCAAGCCTCAAGGAAATGATTTCTTTTCTGAATAGTTAGGTTCTAGGTTTTATTTATGATGTATGTCTTAGTTTTCATTGTTTCTTGTTTATTTGTTGTTAATAAAGTACGAAATTTGAGTGCAATGTGAGTTAAATTTTGGATCCCTCATTAACTCATATGGTCGTGGTTAAAGATAGTAATAGGTACATAATGTATGTACTTGTTATCAAATGAGCTCTATTTAAACATAGAGGGACACTTAATATCAGATTTGATAAAAATATGCAAAGGTAACAATAAAAATAAAAATTACGAAAAGCAAGAGATTTCCGATTTGCCACATTCAACGGCCGATTTCAGCTAAAAATTTCCCATTTAGTACATCGTTTTTTGTATTGTAATGAAAGTTTATGAAGTCGAGCAGTTTTTAAAATTAGCCAGAAACTATGGAAAACCTTTTTTGTATTTTTAAATTTATGTCGAAAATTCTATTCGGTTCTGCTTAGTCCAATATTTTTAAGTATCGATCAATAATTTTGTACCTTGTGTCAAAGTGAGGATAGCGATTATTTTACTCATAATATTGCAAATAATGGGCATTCTATTGAAATCAAAATATCTGAGAAAAGTGGGCCCAAAAAAGTTATAGTTTATTAAAGCTATCGTCTAGGTGCATCATAAAAAATATCGAAAAAAAAATATAACTCCTAAACTATTAATATTTGTATGACATACATGGGGGTGAAATGGATAGGTATGGTACTCACCTATCACCACGCATCGGATTGACACGTTACATGAAACACCCTGTATAATAGCTCCGGGGAACCGCAAAATTAGAAACAACAAATGAGCATTTTTTGGGCGAATAAATTATAGTTTAGTCACTATTAGATATTCTGTGGTTTAGTGTTAAAAAACATGGTTAACTGTGATGTTCTAAGATTAGTAAATAACGAAAATAAATTTACCAAAAATAACCTACCAAATAAAAATAATATTTGAAGGTTTAATAGTAATTCCCTTGTTTAAAAAAAAACTTTGACATATGTCACTTCATAAATGACAGTGACAGTTATTTGACACGGTCGATTTTGCGATTTCTTTTGATGTGATCCAAATCAAATTATCATTAAATAGATTACTAGCTTTCTGAGATTATTATGTGTATTTAGATATAAGATATTCAAATAAAATGGATCAAAATAACCGCTCCAGAAGAAACGATTTAGATATAGATAGTTTTAGAAGTGATGAACCGGGATTTGATAGGGCTCGTATGAGACGACAATCTGGTGGATTTGTAGATTTTGGAAATGAATCACAGTATGGTACAGGTGGACACCAAGCTTCTGGAGCAAATGAAATATTTGCTGATATACAGGTAACGGTTAAAATGCCATGCAAAGTATCGTGGGATCAAAATGGCCTCTTTGTTTAAAATCACATTGTTAACTTGGAAATCATAAAACTTGCAGGGCGATGTACCTTGGTGGAAGTCCAACTTTTTCATTTCACAACCAGTGCTATTTGGAACTTGGGATGGAGTGTTCACATCATGCCTTATAAACATTTTTGGAGTAATTGTATTCCTGAGGTCAGGTTGGATTGTGGGCCAAGCTGGTGTAGTTAATGCAGTTTTTATTGTAATTTTTACAGGTAAAGTTATTTACGTCATCTTTCTACGATTCTAACAAGGCTATTATACTTTAAGTGCCAGTACTCAGTTCTTTCTTTCATTTCAGTATTTGTCGCTTTGATCTCAGTTCTGTCAGCTGTAGGAATATGTGAACGATGCAGAATAGAGAGTGGTGGAGTATACTTTATTCTGGCCCACACCTTAGGATCCCGAATGGGTGGGTCACTTGGCATTGTGTATTGTTTTGGACAGGTAAGAAACCTATGCTTAAAAAATAAAGTTAACGTAGAGCAAAATGTATGTTAATTGACACAAAGCTTTTGTGTATTCATATGACAATAGAATGTTTCTTACAACTGCTTTTAGCCATACTTACTGAATGATTGTAATTGTCAGATTAATTGTGTATGATTGATTATTTAACATAATGAGAGGTAATCTTTTTATCATTATAATTCTAGGCTGTAGGATGTGCTCTGAATGTGGTTGGTTTTGGAGAGTCTATGGCTGATCTAGTCAACCTTAATAATACATGGGCAGCACAGGGCTTTGCCATTGCTGCAGTACTACTACTGGGCACAATCAATGTTGCTGGTGTGAAGTGGGTTATAAAGCTGCAGTTTGTGCTTCTTCTAGTCATATTGTTAGCTGCATTTGACTTTTTCCTTGGATCATTTACCACTTTGCCAAGTAAGTGAATAAATCTCATATGGAGTGTGCAGTTTTAAGTAAATTGCAGTAATATTGTTAAAATAGATACCGGAAGCTAGGTCAATTTTATTAACAAACTCTATTTTATTTCAGCTGCTGAATTTGTGGGCTGGTTTAATAGTTCTATTGCCAACAATACATGGTCTAATTATGAACCAGGGTACTCCTGGTTTAAATGCTTTGGTGTTTTCTTCCCTACAATCACTGGAATACTGGCCGGGATCAATATGAGTGGTGACTTGAAAAATCCATCAGTGAATATTCCCAATGGTTCTTTAGCAGCTATTGGCACAGGGTAAATGATTTTATTTGCTATTTTTTGTTTGTAAACCTTTAAAAAAGTTTATAGTCTAACAATACCTCATCTCTTTTACAGAACTTTCCTCTATCTAATGTTTGTTATAACATTAGCAGCAACAGTCACCAGGGAAGCTTTGCTACACACCTTCTCCATTACGGCCGACATATCTGCCGTGAGGGTGCTGTTGCTGGCGGGGTTGTATGTAAGCTCCATGAGCTCATGCCTCGGCGCAATGTATGGAACACCAAGGGTATTACAAAGTATTGCTAATGAAAAAGTTATACCAGGATTGGATGCTCTTGGTCGTGGGGTAAATAACTTCATTAATATCCTTGCTAACTAACAATCACTCCTTCTTCACATCTTAAATCACTCTTGGTTGTATATTTTAAATTTTCAGAGAGGGCCCAACAAAGTACCAATATATGCAATGGTAGTTGTAGCCATTATTACTATCACATTCATCATCATTGGTGGCATCAACAGACTCGCACCAATTGTCACGATGCCCTTCCTTATCACATACGCTAGCATTGATTATTCTTATTTTGCTCTCGCCCAAACGTTTGATTTGCAACTTAAACGTGAGATGAGGTATGTTTTTTTCTTTTATTTTTATCATATTCATCATAACGCTTCGAATTCAATTACAAGTAAAATCCGCTAACTATACATCATAATTCATAAAAAAATTACTAATTTCAGATTCCAAGGTCACTCTCAACGTGATACACAAGTTTATGGAGCAACAGGAAGTGATCTTGACCTATTATTTCCAGAAAGAATAAGGCACAAGAATGTGGGTGTAAGTAGTCTGTACACATACTTTTTATACCTACTAAATTAACGAAGCTATGTGTTTACACTAACTTAACTGTAACTTCTCCGTCAATTATAATGTCATAAATATGATCGAAAACTAACATTCAATATTAAGATAACTTATTTCAACCAAGGGAAAAAAGTTTGTTCAGGAAGTCCAATATTTTCGCGGATGAAGTCGCGAGTATCAGTTAATTATATATAATGGTACAGTTTTATTGTTTATTAATCTATCCGAGTAGTCTTATTATTTATTAATCTATCTATGCTTTCTATCCAGGATTTTACCCCATCCCCTACGGACCCCGCTATCATGAACGGCCGACAATCGAATGGTGACGTCAGACGCCCTAGCATCAGTGTTCACTCCAAAAACAAGAACTGGTATTCGCATCTTTGTAATAGATGGCTATCTCTCGTTGGGGTGAGTTCATATAAAATCATTTGTCAATACTATGAAAAACTTATTATTTCGTAAAATAAATAATATGAATGAGGTCGAGTTGAGTTTAACGGCGGTTTGTCTATCACTCCAGTTGGGCTAATGCGATTGTATCGAAACTGAATATCGAATGCACTATCGATTGTATCGCTCTGACTATTGCTACTAAGAAATCGATGCTATCGCCTTAAAAGAAAATAAGCTATTATTATTACACCCGGTAAAGGATTTTCGAGGTCGGTAAGTTTGAATAGTAAACTTCCGATAAACGCTCAGGGATCAATAGGCCGCCGGCAGTCGCGTTAACAAAACAATGACAAAAGATTTACACATCCGTGAGAGTTTAATAAATACGTCAGAAACGGAGCAGTTATTTTATTAATAACTAGATTATTAAGTGAGGAATTGATAGAACTTAATCAACCATGAATAGCTAAATGTGATCTTATCTTTGTCCTGGGCTTTGTTTTGTATCAAGAATTTCAGCTAACTCATATGCAGCAAATTCAAAACAGATTTAGATGTTGGTCAACCCTGTGTATGTAAGAAAAGGGGTCCAAACATAATGTATTGAACTGGGTCTGTCTCTCTCCAGGTGGGGATAAAGCTCCTCCTGATGTTTCTGGTGAACTGGGCGTACGCGCTGGGCTGTCTGTTCATCCTGTGGGTGCTGTGGCTGTACGTGGGCGCCGCCAACCCCGCGGTCAAGCCCGGCCGCGCGTCAGAGTTCCGATTCTTCCGGTGGCTGAAGATATCCTTCCTACACGCTATAGGGTAAGATAATCAGTAACTACCAATCACAAAAGATATAAGTTAAAGAGTCAATTTACATACAAAATGCGCTCGAGCAACGCACACATGGACACCACCGCTGACGTCATGATAACTCGGACCGGCTAGGACCAGTGCGAGCGCGAATTTGAATGCATCCTAGTTCTGATTGTTTAATTGGAAGATATCTTTTCTGCATGCCACAGGGAAAGAAAATCACACAGTTTGCTGTTCATGTGGCGTAAAAAAACGTGTGAATGTGTTGGATGTGAGTAGTGTAGGATAAAATTCTCATTTTTATTATTTCAACACTTTATTGAGATAAAAAGGATTTAAGGAAAATATGAGGGATTTTATCCTAAGGAAAATTATCGTTCTTCTTCGCGAATAAGGAAAGCCAGGTTTTTAAATGTTATATTAGGTGTTTTATGGAAGTACGTAAAACAATAGTAGACTATGCATAGATTGAAATAATAAAAATATATTGTTCTCATTTTTATTATTTGTAAGCTATACTTATTCTGTTCTTAAAAGAATAATAAACTGTGGAATCTTAAGCGTCACATAATCTTAATATTGAGATACTTGCTAATAGAAATAGTGATGATGAAAAAATTTATATTATTCCTCATCAAAACACGTCAAAGCATATTACTTTGTCTTATTAGATGAATGTTATCTTAAAACTAATCTTGCATGCTATATTGATATGTAATTGTATTGTTCAAAAATTAATAGCCGAACTATTTGGATATCAAATCATTATCTTGTATATGTATTATGTAGCTGATAAGCTTAATCCCCGCTGAGTGAATTTAAGTTATATAAAGTAAGTTTAATATAAATAAATATGTTAATAAAAAACATGCATATAAGTTATGTTCAGTAACCAGCAATAAAAAGTATACACACATGGCCTTTATGTATTTTGATATTGATATAAGAATTTTTGCTCGTGACTGTACCTATAGTTACCCAAAACAGTCATAACCACTAATACAGCCGTACCCATAGTTGCTGGAACATAATCCGTCCGTCGCTGTCTATTGTCTATTTCAGAAAACAGTACCTGTAACCTTACACCTTCATATCCAGTGTAGGTACAGTCGTGCTCGTAATATCTGAAACATAACACCTCCATTGTTTTCTATTACAGAAAACGGCCACTAGAGTACGAGCAACTGGTGGTGACGCCGGTGCACGCCGACATCAGCATGGAACAGGAGCGGCTCAACGACGACAACGAGGACTTCGCGTCGCGGCGCCGCTACCACCAGTCCACGCTGCAAAGCCACCTTGTCAGTGTTGACAGTTAAAGTTGTTGCAAAGCTGTTCAAAGTACTCGTAAGACTGAACCTTAAGACTATCGTGTGAAAACGGAATGCAGCGCGAAATTGCCTACATTTCGAACGCCTACGGTCGTAATATGCTTGCGGGCGATAACGTTTGCCAACCCGTAAACCTTTATGGAATGAGACTTTGATATGGAATGAGACTTTGATCTCATACCTACGTTTTCATACATCCTAAACTAAGCTTGTACGTCTTCGATATTTTTAAATTAAGGCTTGATTGGTTAGTAATGAACGAGATTCTGAAGGTATTTTTTAAAACATGAATGTTTAGGTTCTTATATTTACTGAATCATATTATATATTTCTTAAATCGAGACGTACGAGCATAGTTTACAAAATCTCAAATATGTAAAAAAAAATACTAAATTGGACAACGTTTAAAGGGTCAAAAACGTTATCCCTTTTTGTATGGAAGCTCGCGCACACTATCCTCTTATTGCGTTGATGTAAGGATGTTCTGACATTGTAATAGCAATTCAAGCGACTCCAATTCCAAAAAGAATAATTTGCCTTATAAGGCGGTTCAGATAAGTTTAGCAGAGTACCGGGCTGTTAGTATGTATGTTTGTAGTGTGAACAACATTATGATATCACCATCAGTGACATCACTTAGCCGTGTCGCCAGTATACGCTGGCATCAACGCCCACATCGAAGTCTTATAAAAAGTACTCTTGAGACTGAACCTTCTTGCGTTTGAGTAAAAATGTTTTTGCATTGTTCGCTCGAGGTCTCTGCCGCCAACCACTTTGAAACTTAAATCGCTTTCACATACGACACGAAAATGGTTGACACTTTAATCAAAAAAGCACGCGAGGTGCAAACGATTTTGGCTCATAAGGTGATCCAATGGTGACCAATTCAAGAGACTACGATTCCGACTTTCTTAATGTCTGCCTTTTACATGCAGCGGATCAGATATGTTTAGCAGAGTACCCGATATTTGATATTTATGAAGTGTGATTATGCTGTCATAATATTTAACATCACTGAGCCAATTTAACTATTTAATATTGTCCCGTAGAAAAATTCAAACTACTTAACTATACTTATGAATTCTCGTGTTATTTAACATTATATAAGCCCTAAGAGCGCTCATTCAACATCCAATAGAAACATAGACTATACAGCTTTAGCATTCTCAGTATTCTTTGAAAACTTTGATAGTCTTTTATTTGCTTGCAAGACAATAAACCTATACTATACTAGCGACTAATGAGCACAGTGTTTATATTAATTATTTTATACATATATTTTAAATTATTTCGTTGATGTTAACTATCGCGATATATTTTTTTAACTTATTTTATCAAAGTGGTTGTGTCTTAACTGTATGTATGTAGTAATGTTCGATTGATTATCTGTGCAATTTCCTTGTGAACATGGTGTCGCTTCCCCAGACTATTCATCCAAGATCAGAATATGAACGTAAAATGGTTTATTTTATTTTGATCAAAATAAACGTGAGGTCAACATTAACTTGCTTGTGTACATCTTGTATGATAAAAATCTTTAAAGAAGCTCATTTTGAGCATCCTGGACCATTACTATTGCATTCCTTTATTAAGTATAATAATTGCTATAAAACATTAATATTTTAATTTAACACATGTTTTGACAAAATCGCTTTAAAACAGACCAGCGGCGCGGCAAGCCGCTATAGAGGCGCTCTATACAAGAGCAACAGCAACCATAATATATTCCAGATGTGCAAGCTATGGTAAAGCGAAATTTCCCAAGAGAAGTCTCTGGCGCCTAACCACCACTATGGCACAAAAATTAGCTTCACTTTAAACAAAAGATGGCGAGATTTTGGCTTAAGGTGGTTAGTCACCTTTACTACTCTAGTTGCGTCAAAATCGTTTTTGATTCGTGCTCGTGCACAAACATGATATCTCATAAGCTTGATGGTTTCATTAAATTGTGATTTTTGAATGAAGCAACATTATACCACACGATACTTATTTAGTAGTTATATTTTGATTGCGTAGAGTGAATGCTATAAAATAATACGTAAATTAATTGCATATATTTATTTAATGATTTTTAGGAATAAGTAATGATAATGTTATTTTTATACTTACTTACACAATAAAATCTTTATCTTATCTGTTTTATGTTTTTGCTATAATATTATTCCATATGCATTTCCTTGGTATGTTTTCCCAAAAGAACTTATTCTAACAGAAGTATAATACACGAGAGTAAGATGGTTTTTAAAACCAGTTCATAATTATTTGCTACGTTGCCAACTTTACTACAACTGCGATTGGGCGCCGCGTAGGACATACCGAGTGCGAGGTGGTTATTGAATTATTTCAAAGGAATACGGAGGGCACGGACGAAAGAAAAACGGCTGTTCCGTGACGGAGGGATCTAAATTTTCAAAAATGATTTAAATCTACTACATATGTACCTACTACCTACCATACATCAGATCAGAAGCTACAAGATTGTAAGATAAAATAATGTAGACGTCTCATGGACAGCATCAGTGGCATATTTGCTGCGGTTCCTACGTCTCAATAACGGAGTATGTTTGGTTCGATATTTAAGACTATTTTAGTTCACTTTGCGCCAGTAGTTTCCATAGATCCAGTAATCAAAAGTAAATCGTGAATCAAAGCATAGATATGATGTGATTGATATGACAGATATCAAAGGATATTCATAGATTTTCATTAGTGCTTTAAATCTAAGGTGCTTTAAGGTAAAATAATAAGACAGATAACGAACTTTAAACATAATTTAGGTAGGCTGTATGATGATGAATGATATTTCTTTGCCTGTCTGCCTGTACAGAAATTTTAAAAAACAATTCTGTTCTCTGGCTGTATGGTTCTGTTCTCTACTGCCTTTCCCGTGGTGGAGAAATATTAAAACTACTACTGTCAGTGTCATTTCCGTGATCTGTCAAAATTTGAGGCAAAAAAAAATACTGTCAGTGTCATTTGCGCTTGCTGCTTGGCTTGTTTTCATGCTATTTTTTTATTTTACGTTTAAATATTAATCTCCATTTTAGAGTGCACCCGTGTGTTTGTTGAAATCTCAGCTATGGCTGAAGATTTGAGAAACTACAAATTGCAACTGCAACAGGTTTGTGAATTTATCATAATTATTGATTTCAAGAATCCATGATGCACTGACTGCATGCGCTCAAATGCTGTCAAATTATCTGGTGTTTCATTGATAGTTTTTTACTTTTATCCAGGTGGAAGCGGCGTTGCTCACCGATCCCCAAAACGAAGAATTGCTGAAGTTGAAAGCGGATTTAGAAGAAGTAATTGAGTTGACACAAGATCTTATAAAAACTCAAGACGGTGAATCCAAAGTGTCTAACGTACATAGTCCTAGTAATGATGATGATGTTACAGCGTCCCTGCTAGCGGCCGAGGAAAGTGAGCCAGCCGAGTGTTCCGTGAACAGATGGCGCGTTGGCGAGAAATGCCTTGCGAAATGGAGAGCTGATGGCACGTGAGTAAAATAGATTAATAATGTACTATCTAAGTCACAACTTGTGCATAGTTTCTGCCCCTAGTATATTTTAAATAAATCAATATGCCCCAGACAACACACCAATTGTCTTGGTTTCGAACTAATTCAAACATAATAATTAGAAAGCAATAAAAGCTGATGAACAATGTCCCCATCAAGTGGCCAAGTGCAGACAAAGCTCAGCAAAACTTTCAATTTTTATTGAACCCTTGCAATGCACTATCTTTCACATAGGATATTCTGTGGGTAGTGTTTGAATGATATTTACTCTTTTATTTAAATTAATGCTCTTTTATTCTTACAGATTCTACGAAGCACTTATAGAAGATATTGATGATGATAGCATGAAAGTAAAATTTGATGGTTACACTACACTAGAAGTAGTTTCTATTCAAGATGTTAAGCCTCTAAGCACAGGCTTAAAACGACCTCTAAGTGGAGATGAAAGCAAGTGAGTAAAAAATATGAAATCTCAAATCGCAGGAAAATTATCATTTTGTAACTTTATTTAGGTTTTATCTCCTTATCAAAGCTTCCATGGATATATCTCACATAGAAATATTAACTCATTATAAGATAATAATTCTGCACACATAACACTGATGATGTACTTGAATTATTTCAGGCACGGCAAGAGCTACAACCGAGAATATTTAAAAAAGAAAAAGCAAAAAAAACAGCAGCGATTTAAACAGATTGAGGAAGAAAGAGAAAGTGAAAAAAACAAATGGTTGTCATTTCATACTAAAGCTTCTAAAAAACCAGGTGTTCGTGGCAAAAGTATATTCGCCTCACCTGATAATTTAACTGGCAGGGTTGGTATTGGCACGTGTGGCATTTCTGGTAGACCCATGACTGAGTATACTCCTGGTGAAAAGTGGAAGAAAGGTGGATAATATATAGCTGTGCCTGCTGACCATTAGTGTTCATGGTTTTAGTTAATAATTATTATTCTTTATTTTTCCGTATAACCTGAAGTCAGAAAATCTTTATATTTGCTTTCATAACTTGAGTCCTTTAATTGGTAATCCTTTGTTTTAATAAAATAAATAAACAATTGCACAAATTGGTTGATTTGTGGATTGGAGTTATGTTGACCCTCCTCATAAATATATACACTATTTTTTATTTCTTTACTCTAAATAAATAGGACAATGTTTGCTTTAAGTTATACTGGCTTGTACTTCGCCTGCTATAAATAGCTATCCCACTCATTACTAGACTTTTTATGTAACATCTTTTACTAAGGTAAGATTCATTAATAAAATCGGAAATCCGTATGGATCCGTTTTTTAACGAGTAAGATGCGCAAATCAATAGAATATTTGCAAAGTCTTGAGAACATTATTGGCTAAAAGTGTGTATGTAAAGAGACCGAGACTATTTCGCTATAGTTTTGAGAATACCCGAGTCACCAAGTTTTGGAATGGAAAAGGGCGTAAAAATATTCACTTGATTTTCAATGAAATATCATGATGTTGGTGTTTTTTACATTTGCTCGTATTGTATAGTTTTATTTATAGACATTGACATTTCTTGCAAGAAGCTATAAATTTGGTCTAATGTTCACATAAAGGTTTAATTTAGTATAATACATAGTAAATAAAAACCGTATAATACAGTACTCCATTTTTTTTCCTTAAGCTTACATTTATTAGGTTTTAGTATATAGGTAACTTGCGCACACAACAATAAAGTCAATAGCTAATACCGATCAGATTCAAAAACTATTCCATTAACAGAAATACCGAAGATAGTGCACATCTGTGCACAATCCTTAAGTTCACTTAGATCCTTCACTTAAATGCGAATAATAAAGGAACAGAGGGCCATTGGTTTGAAATATGATCGTTGGTTCCGATCTTTTTTTAATAAAATGCAAGACGGTAAATCCTATATTTACTTCGGCATTGGAACCCGGAACTTTATTTAAAACTAGACAGTCGTACCAAGCAAGTAAATAATAAGTTCACATTACTTTGCAGGATTACTGATTCCGACGTAATCATTTTATGTACCTACTCATGTTTATGGTCATCTTCATAAGCGCCCGCGGTGGTGCCCTTTAACCACCACAAGTACATATACCTACGTACCCACTAATAGACTAATGTTAATTTGCCCGTCTGTCGCAGAGATAAGGGTCATTCGTTACGCAACGATGTCGTTACCAAACAGTCTAATACCATTTATCAAGTGAAAGTGTTTTATGTTTCCGTGCACGCATTCGACAACAGTTTTTGTTGAACGTAAATGTACCCTACTTAGCCTTCTGCTCGACCATATACGGGTCAACCGATCCCAAAATAATAAATTAATAAAATACCTGAACACAACGCAACAGCACCAGCCTACACCGTGGATCTCAAAACAATGATCGATATTCAATTGTACATTCAGGAATCCACAAATACTGGTTAACCAAGACAAGCATTAGACAACATCCGCTCCTGCCTGCGTCGTCCACATAACATTCCCAGCGAATGTAACAACAAACAACTGCCTAAGAAGAACTATATAAACGCTGTAATGCACCACTAAGATAATTCACTATTCATCCGTCTGTTAGATTACTTGCAAACCATTGTAATCAGTCTAATTAAATCAGTTGTATCGCATTATTTTCGTATAATTTTAACTGGCGCCCAACGTGGGGCCCAGATTCGTAAAAGACATCGTAAAAGCCAGATAAAACGCGACCTTAAATCCCGTGACTGTGCCTGTGTCGACTACGTGACTTCTAAGTCAAAACACCTGGGCAACCCGACAAAGAAATAAGGAAGATTGCGGAAGTATGCTGTACGCCACCACGCTGCTAGTGCTGTAAGTGCCTGTATGCATCCTTTTCAAACCACCTCATCCTTTTTCCTAAAACCCGCAACTTTTGTATTTAAATCTAAGGACAAGAATAGTGAGTTCGACCCCAACCCTGTGATCGGGAGTGATTTAAGCTCTGCGGTAAAGCACAGCTCAGCTAACGTCCCAAGTAGTAAGTCTTGCCCCATAGAAAAGGCAATATCTAGTTCTTCATCTACTATGGACCCAAAAACTTTGATTAGTTTTGTTCCCTCGTATGACGGTGAACCATTTACTCTTTATAACTATTTAAATAGTGCCAAACAATGGCTAGAAGTAGTAGGCGAAAAACGCGAAAATGTAATGCTACTCTTAAGTAAATTAGAAGGTAAGGCTGCTATTAGTGTAGGCATGGTGGACCATAAGTTCACCTGGACTAACGTTGTCACCGTCCTAAAACAGGAATGCGGCGACAATCGTGAATTTAATACATTACTAATAGAACTATCAAATGTGAAAAAACGTGGATCTTATAGAGATTTTATATTTGAGCTTAAGCAAAAGCTATTTTTTATTAAAAGTAAATTATGTGATAAATATTCCGATAGAATACTAGTTGACGCAGTAATGGAGCCATATATAAATACGGCTCAAAACACTTTGCGTAACAGCCTCCCCTATCATGACCAAATATATGTCTCAAATTGTACCTTTAATGATACTGCACAAAAAATACTCCAACTTGAAGCGGAAGGTCGCTTCGACAACATTAAACAAAAATTTTCTCAAGTCCTTTCACCTCCACGCATAATTAACCAACAACATTACACATTCGAACCAAATTTCCAACAATCGCATCTGAACACTAGTCAACTGAGACAATCACAGCCACATCCTCTGCAAATACAAACAATGCCGTACCATGTACGCCATCAATTGAATGAAAATCAAAACAACCTTTTCAGTAAACCTAAACATCTTTTCTCCCAAGCTGCCCCATATCAACAACAAAAGATCATAGAGTTCAATCATGTAAAATCATACTTACCGTATTTTGAAACAAATAATCCAACATTAAAAATATTAATTGACACGGGTAGCCAACGTTCTTTTATTACTAGTAATGCTGCCAGACATTTTTCCGAATTTTGGAAACCCAGTAAATTTGTTGTAAGAACCTCCCATGGCATCACTTCACATAACGGCCAAATTGAAACCCCATTTTGGTGTAAATATTTTGGCGATGATAAAGGACCCCTGAAATTTTATGTTTATGACTTTAGCGAAAAATATGACGTTTTAATGGGCACTGAAATGATAGAACAAATAGAAGCAAAAATCGACCTTAAAGAAAGAAAGCTTTCCTTACCAGAACGGGAAATATTACTTTTCCATATGACTGCAGATGACACCCTTAACATAGAAGATTTGTGTAAAACTTACGCGGATTTATTCACTGAGGATGTCACTAACAGCGCGACGACAACTGTTCGACACAAAATAGTTTTAAACTCTAACGAACCAATTTACCAACGTCCTTTTAGATTGCCTCAGATACAGCAAGAAGAAGTGAACCGGCAAATTGAAAAATTATTGCAAGAAAACATTATTAGACCATCAGACTCTCCATGGGCATCACCCGTCCACCTTGTCCCAAAGAAAATTGACCAATCTGGTAAACCAAAATGGCGAATGGTAACTGACTACCGTCGTCTTAACGAAGTCACCAAGTCAGATAAATTCCCTCTGCCTAATATAGAGGAACTATTCTCTAAGTTGCAAGGAAATAATTACTTCACCACGTTGGATTTGACATCAGGATATCATCAAATCAAAATGGAACCCGACTCAATCGAAAAGACTGCGTTTAGCACCCCTAATGGTCATTATGAGTTCCTAAGAATGCCATTTGGCTTAAAAAACGCACCTGCTACATTCCAACGTATGATGAACAACGTCTTTAAAAATGAAATTTCGAATAATATATGCCTTGTCTACTTAGATGACGTCATAATCTACTCTAAGACTAAACAAGAACACATTAACAGGTTACAACAAGTTTTCGAGGCCCTTAGGAAGGCAAACCTTAAATTAAATAAAAATAAATGCGTATTTATGGCTGAAGAAGTTGAATTTTTAGGCCACGTACTTACCAAGGATGGCCTTAAGCCTAATCAAAAAAAGATTGATGCTATTTTAAATTTTCCAATCCCAAAAACTCTTAAGCAAGTTAGAACATTTCTTGGTTTAATTGGGTACTACAGGAAATTCGTACCAAACCTAAGTAAAATCATCAAACCCTTAACAGAAGCTACAAAAAAGAACGCAGTAATCAATATTTTAGATAAAAAATATGTAGAAGCTATAAATACATGTAAACATTTACTTACAAACGCACCAATATTAGCTTTCCCCGATTTTAACAAAACGTTTGTAGTCACTACCGACGCATCGGACTTTGCTTTGGGAGCAGTCCTAAGCCAGGATGGCCACCCTATAGCCTACGCGTCGCGAACACTGTCAGATACCGAACAAAAATATAATACGACGGAACGCGAATTGCTAGGTGTATTATGGGCAGTTACACAATTCAGACCTTATATCTACGGAAGAAAGTTTATATTAAGAACAGACCATAAGGCACTTATTTGGCTTACTAAACTCAAGGAACCAAACCAAAAACTCACTAGATGGAAATTGAAACTACAGGATTATGACTTTAAAATAGAACATGTCAAAGGAAAAGACAACCGTGTAGCCGACGCCCTAAGCAGACTAGAGCTATTTCATACAGAAGATGATGTTTCATCACAACAAGCAGGCCCCTCGCGACCACTCAAGACCCGAAATCGAGACCAAAGTTCAGATTCAATGCAAGTCAATCTAGGAGATAATCCAGTTCTGTCAAGTAATAGTAGCGAAATCGATAATGATAGTTCAGGACCAACTATTCACTCCAACCAACGTGATAGCGACTCAGGAATTCCCATATTAGATGCCTACCCGCCTAAAAGACTGCGCAGAGTTGTTTTTGAATATGCACCGTACAAAAAGGCCCTAAGAAAAGATTCAACCTGGTACTTTTACATATCACCTGAAGATGAAGAGCGAACTATCAAAGAATTCATGTTAGAGTATCTCCCATACGAAAAATATGCTTTTATCATTCCAAACGACGACCTTTACTACAAAGTATCAGAAGTTTATCGTAAATACTTTGATCATGCTAAATTTAAACCTACAAGATTTACCAAATCCTTGATAGAAATAACAAGTAAGGAAGAGCAACTAAAACTAATTGAAAACTATCACTTACAAGACAACCGTCACGCTGGAATAGAAAGCCTTTATAAACAATTGAAGGAAAAATATTACTGGGAAAATATGCGAAAGCATATTAAAAAATTTGTGCTCCATTGTGAGACTTGTAAAAGAGAAAAATACAATAGACATCCTAACACAACTTTAGCTAGGGAAACGGAAACACCACTCGAACCTATGGAGGTGTGGCATATAGACTTTATGTCGTTAGAACGTCAATGGTATCTTACCATTATAGATAAATTTTCCAAGTATGCTATCGTTAAGCCAACAGAAAAGAGTAGAGTCTATGACACACTAACCGAGATATTTGCCCTGATCGGAGCACCCAAGAAAATAGTACACGATGGAGAGCAATCATTTTGTAGTGTGATTATTAATGAACTTTTCCAGACCTACAATATAATAAATCACACAACATCCCCCCAGCATCATAAATCGAACTCTGATGTGGAGAGATTACATAACACAATCCAAGAACTTTATAGACTACAAAGAGAGACAGATTTAGATCAAATGCAGAAAATTTACTACATTACTCATGCTTACAATAACACGACACATAGTACTATAAACATGACACCCTTTGAAGTCCATTTTGGTAGGAAACCAAAATTGAAAAGTTTTGATAACCTACGAGTGGCAATTCAACGCTACACGGCACAACAAAAGGAATTTGTTAATAACCTAAACAAAAACGTCCACGACATGATAAGGAAGGAAAAGGAAAAACGAAACGAGTATTTCAATAATCAAATTAGGCCCCCCAAGGAATTTAAAATAGGAGATTTAGCGTATTTAAAAAATAGTATGGCTGAGAGGCACAAAACTAAACCTAGATATTTGGGACCATATAAAATTACAAGTATAGAACCAAATAATAAATATAAACTAAGTAACGGCAGGACTTACCACATCGAGGAACTTGTTGTTACAGAGCCGCCTTTGCCATCGGCTTTAAGCTCAAACACTTGAGTCCAAGTAAACATGTTTTGATGTCGAGCTTACACCACCCCGTATCGAGAAAGGGATGTGGTCTACAATACATAAGCTAGGTATATTACCTATTTAGGTATCTCTCATTTATATCCAAAAATACTATAGATGATGTTAAAATAAATTTAAGATAGAAGATGTAAACCTCACCCATCAAAGGTTAAGAATAAGTTTAGACAAAATAAGCAAAGTTTATAATAATTGTATAAGAATAGGTTCGAAAATAAAATAAAAATGTGTATCAAATAAGAGAAATTGTAGCTATCATCCTTCGCATCCATACCTGCTCCTATCCCTTAATGCAACAGGTCACAATAGCTTTGAACTACCAAGATGCTTACGAAGACAAAAAATGTAAGCAGCTCAAAATGGCCTAAAATGGCAGATCGGTGAGATCAGAAACGTGTGACGCAGTTATCAGCAGCAATAAAAGGAAGTAACAACCTTACTTATACATGAAGACTCATGAGACTACTTCACATGGACTGGATTGATTTATGTGACATAATATACATAAAATTCTGTAAGTCCAAGGCTTGTCGAAACCATGGACTTCAAATTTGGGAGGCGATGGTCAACCGATCCCGAAATAATTAATTAATAAAATACCTGAACACAACGCAACAGCACCAGCCTACACCGTGGATCTCAAAACAATGATCGATATTCAATTGTACATTCAGGAATCCACAAATACTGGTTAACCAAGACAAGCATTAGACAACATCCGCTCCTGCCTGCGTCGTCCACATAACATTCCCAGCGAATGTAACAACAAACAACTGCCTAAGAAGAACTATATAAACGCTGTAATGCACCACTAAGATAATTCACTATTCATCCGTCTGTTAGATTACTTGCAAACCATTGTAATCCGTCTAATTAAATCAGTTGTATCGCATTACTTTCGTATAATTTTAACTCGTACATACCATTGGCCATTGGCGTCAATTCCATACTGTGTGGGACTTGTTCATGGCATTAATTCCATACGCTAGTTGTTACTAGCGTATGGAATTCGTATGTTTCAATGGTTTAAACCTAAATAAATAGGGCAATATTTTGCTTATTTAACATAACTTTTCTTTCTTCCACAATCTACAACCACAACCTAACTATAAACTTGTATAGTAAAACGCTTGTTTAAATAGAAGCGTTTCATTTTTATTTTTTTTTATTCAATATAATATTTATAGAGGGTTTTTACAAAACATTATAATGCCACCCTCATTGTAACTACAAAATTATTTAAGAAAATATGTATCTATCTACGCTTAATTCCCTTCAACACCATTTTGTAAAGTGCTCTGGCTTCCCCTGACAATGGCAAAGCCAGAACACTATTACAAAAGCCTACATTTAATACATTCATGTTATATTTATTATATACAGCTGTTCTTTCCACTTCGTTTTGGACACACTCCACTAAAATCTGAACCACATCCTCCAAGAGATTGCACTCGCTACAGTTGGGGGATTCCACTTTCTTCATTAAAAAGGCAAAACAATTCAGTGGAATGTGTCCCGATCGAAGCCTTAAAGCGGTCACAATGTCAGTCCTACTCATATCAGCACCATCTATCCACGAAGCACGTAAAATGTCGGGTTGGATGGTTTTATACCATATGCCTTTGGTAAGAGATCTTTCATCAAATGATTCCTTCCACATACGCCTACATATTTCTTTCACATTGTACAAGTGATCCGAGAAGAAAGGTAAGGATCTAACTAAAATTCCATCAGTGGTGGCCTCTTTCGCTAACTTATCTACTTCTTCGTTGCCGACGATGCCGACATGAGCAGGAATCCACTGTAGCACAACACGTATATTAACCCTCGCTAAACCATCAATGATCTTCAGAATACTGTAGGCTATCGGTGTTCCTCGAAAATTCGAGGTACACCGAGCCAAATGCTGTAGAGCACTCTTTGAGTCTGTGAGAATTACAAAGAGTTGATGATGTTGCTTATTGAGAGACTCAATATAAGATACAGCTTCCAAAATAGCTATAAGTTCCGCGCACATTATAGACATTTTATATTCAATCTTGAACTTCATTGATAAGTTTAGCTGAGGGTCAAAAAAGGCGGCTCCTATATTTTCATTTTCTAAAGACCCATCAGTATATATCTTATATGACTGTAAATATTTATCATTAATAAATTTTAAACATATTTGTCTCAAAACCAAACCATTGTAGGCCTGCTTGGCTTTATCTATGTCATTTATGTGAGGCAATACAGATTCAGAAACATTGAGATTGGTTATCCATGTATCTAAAGAGAACATTTCTAATTGCTTTGAGACATGGATGTCTACTTTTTTAAGCTGATTATGTGCCACTGCTAAAAGTGGCGTCTTTTTCCTGCGTAACCTATGAATACTAAAATGCTCATCCAATTTATGTAAAACCTCAATGATTTCTTGACTATCTAAAAGAGATTTCGCTTTCAACCAAAACTTGCCCGCAAGGTAATATCTACGCGCTTGTAGTGGCAAAATAAAAAGTTCATTTTCCATGACGTGTATTGGTGTGCTTTTTACGAAACCACCAACGATTCTCATAGCCTGATTCTGGACGCGGTCTAGTATAGTACTAGTAGTATAGACTTGTATAGTAAAACGCTTGTTTAAATAGAAGCGTTTCATGTGATGTGTATGTAGTTAATATGAACCTGTATTCAAATTGTACGCAAATGCCATGAAGTTCCATGGTTCTATTCAAGTCCATATTCATATAATATTTCATTATTGAAAAATGTATATGGACAAAATGATATAATACCGGTGTAAACCAAATAATTAAATAAAAAATATCTTGTTTATCATCTGTTATACATGAAATACTTGAAATCTTGATCGAAATTTTCTTAACTACATTTTCTGAATGTTAGCTATAATAACTTGTGACATATTTCATATATCAAAATACAAATCATATCAAAGAACAGCGTTACACTAAAAAGCATTTATGTGTAAATAAATCCTTATAGCATCCAGCTGGTATGACACGTGGTAGATCAAGCCCAGAACCAATGGCATCATCCACCAATAACCCTTAGTCCCCGTTTCTCGTGGAGTTTACATTCGTAAAAAAATACCTACTCTGAGAAGTCACGATTTGGGTGAAGACATAAAGAGGCAGATAACCGGTACCAACCTGTACCGACTGACTAGTGATGTGCCAAGTCATCTATTTTTAATCTCGAAATATTTAAGAAATTCGTTACAACAATCCAAATAAGGACCGACTGACACTAGAAAATTGTTTTAACTCGTCAAGTATGTGTGAACGAGACACAATAGAAATTCCATTATTATGCGACTCCCGGCAGTCGTTTGATACCTGACTGATTAAAACAAGATTCGAATCAAGACTTGAGTCGGAAAAGTCTCTATAAAGCATTTCAATTCCATGAAATAGCCAACACGGCACAACACTGGTTAGTCGTTGCAGGTCAGTGCGTGTTACCCGCCTCTATATGTCTTCACCATGCATTTTGTTTGTTCTATGCTGTAAGTTTTTTACGTTATTATAACTGTACGTTTGTGTTTAAATCTGTGAATTTAGTTATATACTTATCAAAAGGAAAATGTTCGCGAACGGAATTGACGCGAGCCCTGATTCCGAACTGTATTCACTGTATTCGTAATAGGTATTTCAGATACAAAAAAACTGGTATAACATTAATTTATCACATCGACTTTTTAAGACCATCATTTTCTGTGTTCATCATACGCATAGCCATAGCCTACTACCTAGAGATAAAGTATCAAAATTGTTTAATTACAGTTAACATTTTTTTGTGTCCCGGACATATAAAATCGCACACACACATTGATAAATTAGGTAAAATCTGAGAATCTCCAAACTGTCATATGGCTCTTAACTTGCAGTAGGTACTTAGCGACTGTGAAACAGGGCTTATGTATGAACAAGTCGTTGCAAAGCTCGTCCGAACGTTTCATATTATTATTATGTAGAGTATGGTGGCTAGATTTATCTACAAAGTCCTTGTTTTCATACAATTCATTATTTTTCCTTTTGATTTGAGCCTTAACTTACAATTTTTTGTCAAGATTCACTTAAATGACTCATATCTGTATAGATTAGCGTATGCTTATTATGATACAAGCACTATTCACAATTACTTTATCTTTACCCAAAATTATTTTTAATATCAGTTAACCTACCGCTGGATTCGTAGATATAATTGGATACCAAACTCGGTGTAACATTCACTTAGATGCTCTTAAGTTTCAGTTAACGGCCTTAATCCTATTACTGTGGTTTTGCTAAATGGTCTAGAATTAAGTTCTAGATCTTAAACAGCGTTCCAGACGCCATTTCTTCGTTAAATGAGGGTTTCATTTTTCATTAGTGCGTTGGAGTTGGTACCTTCTTAGTTTAGTTATAAAGATTTAATGGTTCACGTTTAAATTGGAACCAACCGTATTTTTAAAGGTTATAAATTCGTGCACGCAGTAATATAAACGCGAATCAGAATGTATCTGATCGTGACGGTCAAGACACAAATGTTGTATTATCATCAGTATTTTACGAAATAGCAGTCATTAATTAAAATTGTGTTTGGAAGTACATAATAGATGAAACACCGTTAGCAGAGCATCAATAAAAAGTTCTACATAATTTGAAACAAAGGAATAAAGAAAAAACGTTTATTCAGTACCAAATGTTTTTACAAAATTTTGATCTTACTTTCTGAAAACAATTATTGGCACTAAAATGGCTGTTTCTTTTTTTTGACTGAATTTGGTAATTTAATTATTTGTAAACAAGTACGTATCTGCTTGTTCTACTGTTATGAATTTTATCTGTCAACAAAAAGGATAATATTTTCAAATATAAAATGCTACTTTAGAACTCTCAAACGAAATTTTCTCCTCCTTAACTCAGTGTGACAGACGTTAAGTATAATTAGGTAATTAAATTTTCGCGTGATTCCTTGAAGGACGGAGTCATCAAAAGTTGTGAATGAATCGCTAATTAATTTAAAATCTATCTAAGGATGTATTTATGAGTCCCTGAACCCTCAGACTCACGCGTGAATAATTAAGAATTAAAATATCTAATCATTTCATAATTCAAATACCATTACCTTGCTGGACATAAGTAATATTTAAAAGATTAGATAAGAAACCAAAAAATTACGCCCGAGTAGAATTTGAACGCACGTCCTCTGAACCATATAATAAGGTCACCTCGTTTTAGGTGATAATATTTAAAGGGCCAATTTAGCACAATAAATTAATCATTTTTTGTAGAAAACACTTTGGGTTTTTATCCACTAGTTTTTGAGAAAATTGAAGACAAAGGTAAATTTTTTTTCGGTTTTTTTTTTCTTAATTAATTAAAGCTAAGATTAGAGATAAAGACGGTTTAGGCATTGAATTGAGGAAGCGAAGCCAATGACGTAGATAACTTTTTAAATTGCCAGGGTGCTGTTTTAAAAAATAATAAATCGTCAATGTTAAAGAAAATAATAAAAAATTAAATCTCGATTTTCCAAAAAATAATGATAGTATCCTGTTTTTATGATGTATAAGGTCAAATCATTTTAAGTGATAATATTTTAACAGTGGCTTTGTATACATCATAGATACAGGACACTATCATTATTTTTTGGAAAATCGAGATTTAATTTTTTGTTATTTTCTTTAACATAGACAACACAATTTTTTAAAACAGCACCCTGACAATTTAAAAAGTTATCTACGTCATCGGCTTCGCCTCACTCAATTCAGTGTCCGAACCTTCTTTTTCTCAAATCTTAGCCTTAATTAATAAAAAAATAAAATCTGAAAAAAAATATTACCTTAGTCTCCAATTTTCTCAAAAACTAGCGGATAAAAACCCAAAGTGTTTCTACAAAAAATGATTAATTTATTGTGCTTAATCGGCTCTTTAAATATTATCACTTAAAACGAGGTGACCTTATATACAAAGCCACTGTTAAAATATTATCACTTAAAATGATTTGACCTTATATAATCTTATAATAAGAAACACTGTGAGTGAGTGTCAAAACTATTCAAACAAATACTGATTCAATGACTGTAACGGATTTGTAATGTACTATACTTTTTTGGGAACTCTACAATCCCTACCCATTACAGAATACAGTTTCTATAGAAAAGAGTTTAATACACTGATGTACTTTTATCACATATAATTTCATGAACAAAATGATAACCTTTTATTACGTGTGCCAGCTCATAATATGATAGCGACATAAATCCCTCAGGTATTCTCCAAAATAATTAAATATGCTTTCCTAAACATCAAGCCACTCTCTCTGATTATGAGGCAGCTATCCGCGTTTCCCGGAAGACAATACGTGAATACAAAAGCACGTGTACGGAAAATGAATTTTAGATATTCGTGTGATAAATAAACCATTTTTTCCAAAACAGGTTTAAAGTCTACAGAGGAGGCTGCTGATTCCTGTTCTATGCCAATACTTAAAGCTGAATAATTAATAAGTTATCTTGATTATCGTAATCAATCATATCATGGCATTATTAAAAATAAACATGTAAGGATTTTGATAAAATGACCATAAGCATTTTTTAACGTAATAACAATTATTTGTCTACTAGCTTTTGCCCGCGACTTCGTCCGCGTGGAATAGTGACTTCTTTCTCCCGTTTTTTACACATTTACCACTATATCTTTGCTCCTATTGGTCGTAGCGTGATGTTATTAGCCTTCCTCGATAACTGGACTAACCAACACGAAAAGAATTATTCAATTCGAACCAGTACTTTCGGAGATTAGCGCGTTCAAACAAACAAACAAACAAACAACAAACTCTTCAGCTTTATAATATTAATTAGTATAGATATCATATCAATCCGGTATATTTCACTTCGAAAATCGTTAATCGTTTTTGTCATGACATAGTCCAATTTTCCCTAATTTAATTTTAATAGCTCATGGGTGTCGAAGCATTGATTCATTCGTTAAAATCGATTTCTGAAAGTTTTAATTATTTTCCAATTTACCAATCTCTCGGTGCGTGCGTGACCGAATTGAAAACCTGTGTTGGCCAAAAAAGCTATTATGATCGTTAAAACCATTAGCGTTCATCCAATACACTCAAACAAGTACAGTATACGATTATAAAAAACCATACAGGATGGTATTTTTTAACATTACCCGAAAAGGGAAATACTAAGTATAAATACGGACGCTAGCATAGATTTTTAGGGTTCCGTAGCCGGATGGCAAAAACGGAACCCTTATAGTTTCGTATAGTTTCGTCAAGTCTGTTTGTCTGTCTGTCTGTCTGTCTGTCTGTCTGTCCGTCCGTATGTCACAGCCACTTTATTCCGAAACTATTAGCATCACACCGCTGAAACTTGGTAGGTAGGTGTATCCTGTTTATGGACGCTTCCAAAGTGGTAAAATGGGCGTCCCCCCCCCCATCTAACTTTTGAACTAAGGAAGTGAAAATTTTAAAAAATATATATGATGTAGATCGCAACAAAAACTTTCAACGAAAATTGGTTTGAGCGAAATCGAACAAGTAGTTTTTGAGATATAGCACATTTTTATTAAATATAACTTTGTCTTTCATACAAACACTATGAAAAACAAAGTTATATTTGCGGTCAATATAATATTGTGGTAATTTGGCTAAGTGGAAGTAAGAAAGAATCCCTAATTCAGTTAAAGTTGGCACGGAACCCTCAGTGCGCGAGTCCGACTCGCACTTGGCCGGTTTTTTTAAAGAAAATTAAAGATTTTGTAAATACGGTTTTCATTTCGTGGCATCTGACCGACGTCACGGCTATAGCTCGAAAGTCTTTTAGACAGCAAAATACTAGTCTACTATGAAGAGTTGTCAATGACGGCAAAAAAAGACCGCCATCGCGCAAGGCATGACGTCACATCCTCTGATAGGCGTTTGCGGTTACGTGACCAAATATGCGTTTTGGACAAACTAAATTATTTAAAATTTTAATAATTCTAATTTAAATTCATAATTTTATTTGTTTTGTTTTATGATATCTCCAAACCATAATTAATCACTAAAACTACCCAACATTGTGATTTGTTCTTAGTGAACACTAGCCTATTGTTTGTATTAACGAGGAGCTCATTAAAAACTTTTCGCGTACCACTTTTATTTTAAAACTTTATTTTTTTAATAAACAATGAGTCGTATGCGTTCAATCTTCTGTGGAGTGATTCATGCATGAACTCAAATATTGTCGCTGCGTCCCGGTCGCCATGTTTGTCGACTTCCCTTTGTTTTCAAATATAGCTTGACATTTTATTGACGGACAATAAGAGGTTCTTCAATCTATCTCCAACCAATCTGAAGGCTAAAATCGCGCCATTCACACATTGGAAGTCAATGAAAGTTGCATATTTAGTGATGATATTTTGTTCCAGATGACAGAAGGTCGGTCCCGTGTGCAGCAGAATGACCTGCTGCTGCACGAGGCCGTCATCAAGAATGAACCAGCGGCGGTCAGGGAGGCGCTGCTTCGGCCTACTGATGTCAACTGTAGGAACAATGTGAGTCATCATCATTATACTTTTCAGACGATTTTTAGGAAAAAAATATCCATGACGTGATTTTCGATCGCATTATAATTAAAAATTATACAAAATATAGTTATGAGTACTCTCAAAATTGAGTTATCTTTTTTTATTCACTCCTGCGTCGAGGTAAACTGATTAACATTTGAAAATCGAAGATAAATAAATGAATATCACACGCCATATTATTTGAACGAGTGATCCAAAATAGGCCAGGCGGTTAAGAAAAAAAAGTTTTATATCCTCCTTTAGACGTTTGCAATTTCGTTAAATTACGCACTGGCCATTAAAAAAGCTGTTTTCTTTTTATCGATTTTCTTTTGTTATTTTTCTTTTGCGTTCTTCAGGTGAGACTCGACGTTAGAGACATTGTATGACGATTTCTTAAATATTTTGCTCTCCGAAAAGACACTGGGGCGGATCCGAATGTATAGTGGACATAAAATATTCATCCTTTGTGATGTTTCAGTACGGTCGTGCGCCGATCCACTGGGCAGCCAGCAGAGGGAACGTTGACATCATTAAACAACTCATCGATGCCAAGTGCGACATCGAGGCGGCTGATAAGGTACCTAATTAAGAAAACTAATTAATTAACAGCTTGGTTTTCATTATTTAGGTAAACAAAATGACATTATGTTTTAACTAGCTTTTGCCCGCGACTTCGTTCGCGTGGACTTCAGGTTCGTCCCGTCTAGTAGCGCAAAAAATGTGTTTTTTACGACCTCACATTAGAAACCTCAAAAATTGTAGCCTATATGTTATTCTGATGTATAAGCTATATTGTGGTAAAGTTTCATTCAAATCCATTCAGTAGTTTTTACGTGAAAGAGTAACAAACATCCATACATCCATACAAACTTTCGCCTTTATAATAGTAGTAGGATTTACTTATTTTTGCTGTTTGAATGAACGAATGATTAGGTATCAAAATCTCGGAAAGTAATCTCGAAAAGTAGAAAACATGCTTTGCCACATATTGTGATTGATTGATTACAAAATTTATACGATTTTTCTCGATAGGATAAATATTTGAGTTCATTTTTGTTTTGTTTTCACAAAAAACATAAGTATTACGTTTTTGAAATAAAATTAAAACTGCAGCGCTTATGTTATTTTTTCTAATATATTTTTTTTACCGATCTCAATTTGAGGAAATGCTACTTCTTCAAATTAATACTTACTTATATACCGACATTGATGCAAAATAGTATAATGATAGATAGAACTTAGTCCTTCAATGTTGTGGGTATAAATTCCCACTAGAAACGCCCCAGCGAATCCCCTATGTTGCAAATTAGTTTTGAACTAGCTTGCAGCATGGCGTAGTATTAGCAGGAGTCAACATAGGACTTCACTTTTGAAGGCAGTTCAAGTTTAGGGCCCAGATAGCGTTAATAGAACTTTTCCCGTGTGGTAATTTTATTACGAATTTCACAGTTTAAAAAAAATCTAAAGGATGGAAGAAATTGAAATGCATTGAAATCGTGACCATAACTCGATGTAACGTGAAGAAAATTCGGTTGATGAACTTTTTAGTATTTGAACTGCAAGAGAATTTGCTCCCCTAGTGATTATAATACGATTCGTTCCGGCGACGACAAGAAAAATAGTTAAAATCAGAAGGTGCCGAATGGCGGGTCTCCGCGATAGTTGACGAATAACTCATTCGTACTTCATTGTTAAACTTTTGTACGCAAGAGACGTATGCTGTCAAAACTTTTGTGCATTGATTCTTGGCTTTTACTAGGTATATAGTCCATAAGAGGATCGTGTGCAGGCGTAGCGCAGCACGAGTGTTCATACATTTTGAACACGGTCGAAATATGCTTGCGGGGGAAAACGTTTTCCTTCCCGTATACCTTTATGGAAAGAGACAAATTTGGTCTCATTCGTTTTCATACATCTTGAACTACGCTTGTACGTTTTCGATTTTTTGTATAAAGGCTTCATTAGTTAAAAATGGACGAAATTCCGAAGAGATTTTTTTGTCAAAAAAGTGAATGTTTAGGTTCTTATATTTTCGGAAGCATACAATATTTAAAAAATATAAAAACGTACGAGCATAGTTTTTCAAAATATCTCTAAGGTGTAAAAAAATTACAAAAACGGACAACGTGTAAGAGGTGGAAAACGTTTTCTCTTTTTGTATGGAAGCTTGCATGATCCTCTTATCAATCAATAATTGTTTTACGTTGACCAATATACCAGGTATTTTTATAGTTAATTAGAACATTCACAGTTGTTGTCCGAACTGAAACCACAGCAAATATTTGCTGCTTCCTGCCTTCACTAACATTTCCCTTGTCACCGGTGGAGGTGCTCAATTAGAGTATATATAGCTTTAATACCATCGATAGTATTATGTTCAGCATAGGAACACCTGTATTGTCTGTATACCGATATTCATATATTATTTTTACACAATACACTATTTTGTCGGCGTAGTGTTGCGCAACTTGGTACCAGGTAGCCGTCCAAGAAACCGACGATATACGACACCCCTCGGCCAAAATTCTTCTTTCGTGAAGGTCGACAGTTGTTTGGTCGTAACCCTTACCACAAACGAATTGAAATTCGTATTATGAAGAGAATTCAACCGTTCGACCCTCAGTGTGAACTTGGTCTTAATACGGATATTAACGAACTCAAAACAAAGCTTTGTATTACTCATTTAAACTTATACATTTGATGGTTTAAGTCGAAGAAAAAGCTTTTAATTTGAGCCCTTTCAAATGTTATAAGTATTAGACATGACGGGTCTGAACGCGAATAAAAACTTAACTTGCAACGCGAAAGTTTAAAATCTTATACCTTTCAAATGTTCTCCTTGAGACGTCACATTGAAAAGTTACACAAGCAATTTCTATTATGTCTGTGAACTAAGTTAAAAGTTCAAAGTATGATTTATTTGGTTTGAATAAACTGACGCAGTAGACTCTACTACTACTACTAAGTCTATTAATATGTAATTAGATCATGTCATATACCATTTTCTGTGTTCCAAAATAAATATAACGACTATATGCGATACATATGCCTAGCCATTTATTTAATAAAGCGTGTTGTCGGATTTTTATAACTTAAATTTTAATTTAAAGTTTTTAAAAAGAACATACGTTACTCATCTCTATTTGTCATTGGATAGTAGAACATAATTATCGGGCTTCATTTGCGAATTGCGAATGCATAATGCAATGGATGTTATTTCAGTTGTGAAGTGCTTGTTTGTCGCGGTTCATTTGCATTAATTAATTAATTCGGTGCGGACGAAATGTAGTTTAACACTTTTCACATTGGTGTCACTTTGTCGCATATTATGTTCAACGAATCTAGGTCAATTTGCATTTTTTTTTATCGAAAAGGTGGTTCCTTGAATTTTAAAATATTTTTCATCTCTCCTGTTCGGAAAATAGCATTTTCCTGTGTAGATAGCCGAGTGGAAAATAGCTTATCCATCCCTAGGGTGGAAAGTAATTTAGTTTTATTTGGCATGGTATAGAATCAAAGCATGCACTCTAAGCTTCGGTCAAAAAAGATAATTGAGTCACATCATATTATAAAAATAATAAACATTTTTTTCTTAGATATACCACAGATAATATAAAACTATACATTGAAAAGCATGTTGATTATGATCGTTGATATAAAAAATATACAATTGATTCAATCTAAAATTAAAATAGACAATATTATAAATCTGTGATTAAAATAATCGGCAGTCGGCTTCCCGCCATAATACCAAGATGACACTTTTTTTTATTTTACATTGTCAGTGTCATTTTTTCTTTTTGAAATCTATGCCTATATTTTAAATTTTGACAATTATTATCTGTGGGGCAAATTCGATCGATATTTTTTACAAGAATTTTAATTATTTCGTATCGTCTGCTTTTTCGTACTGTTTTCATGTATTCGTGCCGTTATTCTTTCTTCATCATGTTAAATCATGTTAAATGTTTGGAGAACTGTAAATTAACTGTCTTTTTGTGCAAAAACTTGAGTTTTCTATTCTCGCTGTACTAGGTACATAATACCTCACCATGACATCTACAACCACTATTATAAATTTAATGTTTTTCCTCACAGTCGAAATGAAAAATAGTATGTTTAACCCGGGTTAAAGCACCATTTCACTCTCGAATTATTGGCGCTCTCACTTCGTTCGAGCGCCAGAAACATCTCGAGTGAAATGGGTCGCTTTCGCCCCTTGTATAACAATCTACTATAGTTTCAAAACCCCTCCCTCCCCATTTCGTTCGCAGTTCGTCCGTTATTCGGTCGATTTCACCACATTCCTTCCCCACAAGTACCAGGCTACCATAACGCTTTGAAGCTAACTGAGACGTTTGCCTGCAGTTTGGCATGCGGCCGCTTCTCATGGCCGCGTGGCACGGACACCTCGACGCGGTGAAGGCGCTCGTCGCCGCCGGAGCCTGTCTCGCAGCTACTAACAAGGTATGGTCTCCTCGTACTTTGAGAATCTATTTCAGATTTGCATTCAACTATTTTTCGATTAAACAAAAAAAATAGTTTTGCGGTCCAAACGTAAAAAAAAATCTTATTTTTTTTAAACCAAAATTACGCAATTTTGTGACATTGCACACCGATAGCATAGCACTGCCGATAACCGCAACTATTAAATTTCCAACACCTATGGGTTGGCTGGAAGAAATCTCTTTTAGGGATAAGGCCACTTAAGTTCACGTTGTGACTTCGAAATATATTTTCTGTACAACTTGTAAGTGCAATAAAGAATATATAATTGTTTATACATAACAACCGTGATTTATTTATGTCGTGATCCCATCATGAAGGAGAAGGCCGTGAACTAATATGAGTTTTCTGTGAGTAGCAGTTTCAGAGCTATTCAAAAATACGTTCATCGTATGGAGTCGGTTACGTACGTAACCAGAAACAGTCTACCACACATCATGTACAAACTCCAAATTAATTTGTTACTCCTAATCCTAAATAGAAGACAAATGCTTTTTTTGTAAGAACGAATTATAAATATAAATCAAAAGACATTACAAGCATACAAAAAAATAGCACGTTTAACAAACAACTTCCATGAAATAAAATTTTACGTTGGAGTGAAAAATACTAGCCTTGCAAAATGAAAATACTCCAAATAAATTGATATCGAATTAGGGTCAGGAACAAATGGGCTTAATCGGTTTTGCTCGGAGCTTTTGTTTCGGCTGATTAATGGGTGTACTACTCGTACATAGGTAATACGTTATTTTGTCTGCTTATTTTGATTTTAATGAAACGATAATTATGCGATTTGGTGTATACCAAATATACTGCTGATGATGCTGGTGGTCAATCATAATGTACGAGTACTTAAGTATTTAAAACCTTTTAAATATTTAGCCTTTTAACCTTTTACTTTTTAAATGTTTAAGATGCAATGCAAAACGAAAAAGGTGATTACGATAACGTTCAAAATTGACAAATACAATTAAAACATGACGTGGTATTTTCAGAGAATAAAATAAAACGAATCAATTTACCTTTTTTATGCCTTGAATGGTTTGAAATTAAAAACCTTTGTGAATATATTTCAAGTCAACTACAGATATTTTCGTAACTGAATTTGATAGAAAGCTATTTAGGATATAAAGGGTCACCTAAGGAAATTAATTTTCATAAATTTAAGAAATACTTTTTTCCGCGACACGACATTAGACGAATTTCGTAAGAAAAAGTGAAAAAATACAGTTCGTCTATGTTGTTACCAAAAATATTTCTTGCTTTAAGAGCGGCATAAAATTAGTTTTTTCATTAAATCTTGGCAAAGGAACTTAAGATTAAAAAAATAAGCAATCTTTTTGATGCGAGCAAATTACACACTGAAGTTTCAGAACTCCCGAGTACTTTATTAAAATTTAACATCAAGGTTGTAACCACTGAACTTAGTCGTGATATGTTGAAGAAAGTACATATAAATACGTTGGTTCATTATTAACTAAGAAATAATAATTTTCTCGTAAAGTTTTCCTGTTCTACAGAATATAACAAACCAGAATTAATATTTCATTCGATAAAGTGCAAGAAAATACATAAAATATGATACCACACTTGCCTAGTACCTATGTGAAATGATGTGCATTATTTACAACGGGGTCCATGCCCATATCCCCTAAGAAGGGAAAGTATGCCTAAATCTTGGTAGGACTCGGCAGATCCTGATTCTTAGTGCCAAGATGAAGTTATACAAACAGTCTTATTTTATAGTTGTAATATTCTGAAAACAAGTAAACAATATTCCTCAAATGTATTTTCACGGGAATCTGTCAAAGCCACATAATGTACTCAAATATCTAACGAAGTTATTAAAATAAGATAACTCATTGCACATAGCATTAATTAATTTACAAATTCGTGTAAAGGAAATGTACAATTATTAATAACAATATTAATACAATTATATTAGTATTAATGCAATTATTAAGCATTAAGTTCGCCATATGTAATTTCTTTTGTATGTGCAATAAATAATAAAATAAAATAAAAATATTATTTGCAACTTAAACATGTTGCATAATTAATTAATTTAATAAATGATATGATAATAATTCAAAATATCATTTGAAAGATTTAAAAATATATGAACCAAAACACGAAAGTGCCGATCATTAAATTAAAAAAGAATGGATCTCTCGCCCTGATTCCACCCTTAAATGCGCCCATGTCCCAGAAACCGTGCGTAACCGAATATTATACGGGACGATTCAAAATAGACGCACGTACACGATTCACCCGAATTAGAACCACTTTACAAATGAGAAATGAATTCAGTTATTTTCCTGAAGGCTCAATGAGGGTTAAAGGTGAAAAAGGGTCCGATGTTCGCATTATACGACACGAGCTGTAACTGTAATTTTTTCAGAAGTTAACACCAAATTATATTTATACTTAAAAATTTAATTTATTTATTCCTTAAAAGATGAAATAAGAAACCAAAAATTGTGCACGGACGGCACTCGAACCGGCATCTTTTTTGCTAACAGATTATCTGGCTTTCTTATTCATTTGACGACCCTTAAATAACCTTAAGAATTTTTATCGTGACGTCGTAACTTGTCTATCAGATTATGTGAGGTAATCACTTGTTTCAATAAACACTTACGTAACTTGAACTATGTGGGTTAACTAAAACTTTAGCCAAACCAAATTGAGCAGCTAAAGTTAACGTTATCGAAACGCGATAGTCCCCAATTATAACTTTGTAACACGTCACGAATCCAGAGATAATTTAACGACAGCGACTCTATTAACGAAGTTATTTATGGCAAATATTGGGCAATCCGCGAACCCCGCGGAAAAGACAAACATCGGCTGAACACAATACGATCCTGAACTGTTTACGAACTCGGTGAGTTTATGAAGATATGGTATCATTTAACTTAAAAAAAGATGATTTTTTAATGATCAACAGCTAATATTTTCTCTGCAATTAAAAGCCATCATTAAGTAGAATGAAGTTATTCGTTTCTAACAGTTTTTTTATCGATATCATGTAGTTAAAGTGGATAAATGCAGGGAGTCCCGAAGGTATTCTGGATGTGCTATCCAAGGATTGACTCAATGACACTCGTATACCCATGATGTATACCTAAAATATTGGAGAGACCACCAACAAATCAACTAGATATTATAAATTGCACTTGCAAACTTTAACTGTGTCAGACTAGGAATCGGACCCGGTGTCTTACGCTATCCGGGCGCATGCCTGTACCACTCAGCCATCGACACATTGGCAAGCCTGTTGAACTTTCTTAAACGCTTGGGCGAAACCTCATCAATGTTCCGAGATTGGTCACCCAAAATTACTTTTTTCTACCCACAGAAACACAACGACATTCTCCAGTGCGCCTGCTCCCGCGGCTCGCTAGATGTCGCTGCGTACGCGCTCAGCTTGGGCTCACAGGTGCAAGGCGCCGACGCCGCTGGTGACGCACCATTAGCGCTGGCTGCGAGGGCTGGGCACACTGCACTGGTTGAGCTATTACTGGAGAAAGGAGCGTATATAGATGCCATTAACAAGGTTGGTGATTCACCAGGAATGGGCTCGTATTGCGATGTTGTTTTGACAGCTATGCAGCTCTGCTTTGGAACGGATTAGCAAATTCATATTGCGATTCCGTATAATCCACTCAGTAGATTAGCGCAGTTGGTTGGCAGTTAGCATTGGGGCAGTACTGCACAAGTAAGTTAAATAGTTATACTTTTAATTTTGCCGCAGTTGCATCGCTATGAGTGGGAATTGATTGCCTGGAACTTGAACGGATTTAGCAAGATCGCAATACGCCCCCAGGGCACACAGGATTAAGTATCACCTAACCGCATTTCCATACATTCGTGGTCAACTCATTAAGGACACTGTCATAAAATAATCAAGGGCTTTCCTAAACACCGACAAATGTATCAAATCCCGAGGCTTTCTAGTATTATCTTATTAAACGAGTACATAAACGAACAATAATTTTAAATATTTATTGGTTGGCAAGAAAATAATTTGCTTTTGCTGCCACAACTTTTCCCACGAAAGCTACACTGCTAATTCCTCATACTGTTTGATGGGTAAACAACAGCTAAGGACACGAAGAAATTTTTTGGACCTCAATCGAATGCCGATATACGATATCAGCAAGGACAGTTGGAAGGCGACTAGTTGAATCGAAGGAAGCCCTCGATTATTATGTGATGGTGTCTCTAATTAGTTGACCACGCACGACTATGTGCACGTAGTCACATAATGCAGGCTTGACCTGCTACTATGAAAATTCCCTCACTTTTCCCTAAGAGCGATACTCAGGAAGGCAAGTAAAGTGATTTGTAGCGGGGAAGTGCGGGAAATTAGATAGCAAATCGAATTAGTGAGGAGCGCCGCGTTTATTATACAACTAGGCTACACACGCGACTTCACACGAGAATTTTGATAGCACAGAATTTCAATTTGTAGAGCTCTCGCCTCAATTTTCTGATGCCGAAACTGAAATTGAATCGGCGTACTTCAAAATGTTATGCATTTACAGTATGCTTTTTTTATTTCACCGTGATTTTAGATGTAGCCTAGCTTATTATTCTGCAAAGTCAGTAGTCTATGCAAAGCCTGGTGAAGTAAAGTTAGCCTGTAAGCATCCCACTGCTGGGCAAAGGCCTAACCTCAAATGTGAGGTAGTATAAGCGACACTGCACCACGCGGGCTCAGTGCGGACTGGCGAGGGGTGTTTGCAAGGCAAGCGACCAACCTTGCTGTCAGATTTTATCAAGCAGCCCATAGGGCCTCTGACTAGGCTTAACGACTATTACCAATCGATATTAGCCGGGACCAACGGCTAAGCGTGCCTTCCGAAGCAAGGAGATGCTCGTGATATATGCCACTTATATGGTCGGAATGGTCACCCATCCAAATACCGACCGCGCCGTAAGTTGCTTTATTTCGGTATTACTACCAAAGCGCTGCCACCACTGCGCTATGAGCACCTCATGCAAAGCCTTAATGTCTGAAATCAACAAGCTATTGTATTAGCATAAGTAACAATTCATATACTAGTTCAATCAAATACAAAGGTGTGTAAGAGTTTAGTGTATTCTTCGTAGTTATCATAAAAATTAAAAACCATTTATATCAGATGTGAGACATTTGACCTGAATGGCTGAATCCAACCCTTCACTTACTCAGAAGTGATATCTTACCACAATTTACTTCCAATTAACTGGAAACTAGAATGAATGAATGAATTCATGTAACAAATAGAACATTAGTTAAACGCGTTTCTAGCCTAATGGCATAATAAATAACATTAAACACCTGAAAAAGGTAGCGTATTGGCCGAGAAAGTTCTAGATGAAAATATATTGCTGTGCAAAGTTAGTACGAGCTAAATTATTAGACATTTAGTAAGAATACAAAGGCTGCTTTTTAGACACTGAGTTATTTTCTTCAAAAAGCAATAGGATAACTTAAATTATTTGATTTTTAGTTTAACTAAGACCAAAGAAAACTTAAATCATTGTTTTACTTGATAGGCTTATAATTTTAGTTAGGTACTGACCTATATTTGATTAACGCTGATAATAATTTCGTATGTATTATAGAATTCTCTATTTTATAGTAATTACTTTGTGAACTTTGTACCACTTAAGAAGACGAATTTTAGGTAGGCAGGCAGGCACGTTCCTCGACATTTTGGAACGGTATATTTTCTACGACCTTCGGTGTAAAGTATCCGTTAATAGTCGCCATGTTTGCCGCCCACCTTTTGTTTGCGATGCAAATTGGGTCCGGGAGGAGATTGAAAGAAAACATTAAAAATTGATAGCCGTCTTTGAGCTATATCGGTCAGAACAATAACAGCTGTTTGTTTATAATTGTTATGGTTTTATTCCGTGCCGTAATAACTATCGTCGCGGGTTCGAATCCCGCAAGGGGCAAATGTTTGTGTGATGAGCACGAACATTGATGTTATATATATTTAAGTATTTATGGAAGACGCCCCCGTCATTATCGTTGTCTGGTACTTCGTTACACAAGGAAGAAAATTCCTCACTACGAAACCAGACAATTGGTGTGTTGTCTGGCGCATATTTATTTATTTATTTATATTTAACTATTTTATTTAAAAAAACGTGATGTAGAATAACGCGATCCTTGGTTCTGGTGCTCAGCAACTGTTTTATAAAAATAATTTAAAGTTGTTTTTGGACGTATATCTCTTACTAGAGTACTATTATATTTTCCGTGCTAGAGTAAAAAAATATATTTTTTTACCCATAATTAATTAATTAAGTATTAGTAATTTGTCTGACCGTCACTGTTCAACCATGAAACAACGTCGTTAAGTACCATAATGTGCTCTGAACATTATTTATGTAAGCCGAAAATGTTCATCTACTAAGTAATGCATTTGAACAATGAGAGGATCCTCGATAATGGCTCAGTGATCAATCAAAGTGACGTACCGAAAGGGCTCGTCATCCTGATAAATCCAATCGAATAAGCAATTTACGCGAAAGGAAAATCTTTAGCTGTTCTGGTATCAACATATTTTTGAAACAACTTTTTCCGTTTTTGTTCGTTATTAATTATTATTTCACACATAAATAAAGATGGCCATATGAATAACGCATCAGAAGAAAACACATAAAAGTTATATCATAAAATATAAATTGTGGTTATAATATCCTCTTTTGAATAAAAACAAAGTTGCTTCGTATTCGTATCACATCACCACGTGTGATGTGTGGAGTTCAATAGATTTGTTCGTTGCCTAGTTAACTAGTGTTATTTTTTAACTAGTGTTATTTATTTTTTAGTTAACTATTTTATTTAAAAAAAATAGTTAAAAGTACCAGGATTACATAAAAGCATTGAAGGTCGCCATGTAAGTATTTCTCTGGTTTTCAATAATAACACACGAGTTCACACGACACCGGCACCCGGGCGCTGCATCAGCGAAGCAGCTGTCAGCTGCAGCTACAACAGCTCTATTTGTGTTGCAATTTATATATACCTCATACTTGTGACTTTTAAGTAATATTAAATTTTGTTTATTGTTTTTCTTCTTTAACACGTTCCGGGACACTATTCCAGACACAATAGATGTTTTATTGTTTTCACGCCTGTAGGCGTTTACTGTCCCGGAACGTGTTAAGACCTCTTCTTATCAGATTATAATGGATAAGGTTTGACCAAGTTTCTTTGTTCATTAAAAAGTAATGACGTCAAAATGCCCATGGTATCCATTATTTCAAGCATGAATGACACAATTATCTTTCACCTCATCGAATTGATGAGATTAGATACTTACTGCTGAAAGTATTTTCCAATTCTTACGGTATTAGATTTTCTCGGAAAGAAAATAAATCTTTTGTAAAATTATTTTTAAGAAAAGGGAATGAAATCTTTTGCCAAATTATTTATAATTGAAGCATTTCATTAATTACTTAGACAACCATATCAAATCTTTGTAAAATAAGTCATAAATGTATTTACCCTATTTTCAGTAGGTACATTTCTACGAGTACGTACTTACATTGTAACTTTACGAGTATTATGTATGAATCGGAAAGATATCTGAATCTTATTTCTTGGAGTTCGGCCACACATTATCCTCAAACTTTTCTAATGCAACTATTGCCACTTGATTGAATATCTACTGCTTCTGTCCTGGTACCCAAACTGACAAAACAGAATAGTTAACTCCTGCCTCGCTCTCTCCTAATATTATTATTATGACATGTTTTTAAGTCTCACAAACTATTTAACTTTTATCTCTCTCCACCAGCTGGAGCGTACTGCTCTTCACGTGGCCTGCGAAGGCGGGCACTCCTCAACCGCTACTCTCCTGGTAGCCAAAGGTGCAACTAGAGAAGCGCGAGACAACTCTGGCCGGACACCGCTCCACCTAGCGGCGGTGCACCGACACACGGAGTTGGTGCGGGTGCTTTTGGACTCGGAGTGCCATGTCGATGCGACGGATAACGTGAGTGCTACTTGTTTGAGATTTATGCGCGCCTGGTACTTGTGCCCGACTTGTGACGTCGTAGGACGTTCGGTGGCGCTTCTTCGTGTGGAAAGGTTTTTTTACCCGACTGCGGCAGATGGAGGGTTTTTTTTTTCATTTATTACCGTATAAATAAAAAGCATACAAACGGTTACAATAAAAAACAGCACGAATAAACCACTAAGGTTTGGGATAATGCTGCTTCAAGTCACATCGATACCATCTAATAAATAGTATTTGTAATAGTATTTATACTAAGATTTCTTTATTTTCAGAATGGTGTGACAGCTCTTCAGATGGCATGCGCCCAGGGGTGTCGAGGGATCGTCGAGCATTTGCTCACATTCGGGGCAAATGTGCACTTACAGAACAATGTAAGTTCTTATTCATCAAATTATCACATTAAATAGCATCCTTGCTGAAACTGATTCAGCAAGCCCTTCTTGTCTATTGGTTAACTGGCAGATAATGCATCAAGACGCCATTTGTACTTATGTACTCTTACTATAAAAAAAACAACTTATATTATAAACGCGAAAGTTTGTGAGGATTGATATATGGGTGTATGTTTGTTATTTCTTCACGCAAAAACAACGGGATGGATTTTGATGAAACATGACAATAACATAGCTCATATTCATAACGACATTATTTGAGATCCGTAAATACTAAATAATTGAATATTAATACTTCCAAGCCAAGTTTGTAGACCAACATGATATCTCTAAAGTAAGAGTAAATAATGCCCTAATAATGTTTCAGTTAAGACATAATATAACGTTTTATCTGTCCTTTTTGTTTCATTTCTACAGTTTCCTTTTCTTCTAGGTGGGCTCATCTGCGCTTCACGCAGCATGCGCGGCTGATGCAGCGGACATTGTTGAACTATTGCTCGCCCACGGCGCAGACCCCACGCTCACCGATCAGGTAACAATAACCACCATCGTCTTTACCAATAGCATTAATACAACACTATCATAACCAATGTGCCTTTCTTTGACAAATCATTACAACAAACGAGATCTAGAGATTAGCGCGTCATTGATCCTATCGTATCAAGAGGTCAAGAGAATGGCGGAAAAGCGTAAAGAATGGGAAAAACTTCACCGACGAACGCCTAGCTCTTTTTGATGATGATTAAATGTTTTGAGTGGAGCTTTTAAATGTTACGTTGTTCGTACGAAAAGTAGTCAGAACTTGGTGTATTTTTTTGAATAACAAGGAAAAAACTTTTGAAAAGTTGTAAAAATAATGTAGTCGTAAAAAACAAAAATGTAAGTTATCAGGGGACACCCGGGTTTGAACCGGGGACCTCTCGATCTGCAGTCGAATGCTCTACCACTGAGCTATATCCCCGCTGTCTGGACGGACGAAATACGTAAACAGTTTATAAAACTGGTTCTACAGAGTGACGTCACATGCTGATATTGATAGTACAATCGGCTCCATACATTCTTCGCCCACTGATAAAGAAATGAATCATTCTAAAACTAAACAGTGATTTTAAAATACAATAAGTAATGTATTTTTGAAACTTGATCAAACGAAATGTGCGGATACTAGACCCAAAATTATCGACAAGAAAAATAAGTTTTTTTGTCAGCCATATTTATTTAATATTATTTCTTCTTTTCAAAATAGTCTCATTTGAAAGCTAAACAGTTTATCTAGCTTATAAGATAAAAAATACAACCATAACTAATAAAAAACTAAAAAATAATGAGAAACTTCTAAAATTTGTACGAAAAATATTTTCAATGCAATCTTATTAAGATAATAAGTAATACATAATGATACCGATACAATAGTATGCTAATTTTATTGTTAATGCTGAACAATAAGTTTATTAAATGCATTTAATTATGTATTTAGGTATTGAGTGCCGTGAGCATTAATAGGAATCATCATAAACAAATAACTTATAACGTTTACGGAAGTTACAGCTGACGTAATTTCTTAAAATTTTCAGGTATCTTCTTATGTTTTTGAACTACTATAATATAGTATATTTTCTTCTACAAAATACAATGGGTCAAGTAAAAAGACAGAGAGTAAATAATTATTATTTGTCAACAAAACGTTAAGAAAGTTTTATCCAAAGACCAAACATTAATTTGAGGATATATAAATCTGGTTGCCATGGCAAGGATGAGTGATGATAATGCTGAAAATAGCCCACTCCATATTAATCCACACTGTTTGCGTGACAAATCATTGTGACGTCACACTGTTGCCAAGCACGTTGTAGCCGGTATCTCATGCTGTCGAAATATCGTGTGGGTGGTGATGGTAGATGGGGTGACTGAAGGTTATTGTAGTTCAAAGTTTATTGCATTGCTATAAGTTAAAAATTAGTGAACTTTTTTTGTCTATGGAATTCCTGTCAACTGAATATTTGCTTTAAATACTGCGTAAGTTATTTCACGAAATATCAGAATTTTTTGGAACTAACATAGGACCACAGAACATTCTAAAGTATATTCGATTTGTTAAAATTACTTACCTATTCAGTTTAAAAGCTGTTTTTAGGTAAAAAACACACTTGTTTGTTTGTGTGTATAGATAGCCGGCATCACGAATATGACTGAGTGTAATAAAATTAATTTAACCTAGCCGTAGCCAAAATGTAATGACAATATTTTTCGCTTAATTGTAAATGTTGTAATCAAAACTGTACACGAACAGTATAAATGAAACGTATCTATTTGTAAAAAAAGGCTTTTAAAATATCCCCTGCCTGCAGCTCTCTAAAACAAACATGGTAAATGATTCATTCAAGTGACTTGCACAGAAAATGAAAACTAATCTATTTTCTCCGAACTTTTTTGTTGAAATCATTCACCCAAACCAAAATTTTAATTTTAAATACGATTTAAGCTGTGTGCTTAAATAATTATTTACTATGAAATAAATAGGCCTATAAGTTGTGGGTGTCAATTTTAAAGGTTTGTTTATATACATATTACAATATCAAATGTTATTTCCTTTCTTTATTATACCCTCTTGACATTTCACCGACAAGCTGCAAGAGATAACTTATTTTATAACGATTGACGGTTCAGTGAGCGAAGCGAGCGAGCGAAGCAATAGCTCAGTCGCTCACTAACTCACTTAACTCCAATTAGTTAGTGTCCGCTCAGATGGAGCTCAGAGCGTATTTTTAGTTAAAAGTGCACCTTACACGGACTAATAGACCTTTGATATACATATGTCAGAGTTCAGGATTTGGTTTCATGCCTACATTTTTAAACAAGAAATATCGAACTCTACTTTATATAGGAATAATTACATACTTTATTGCACACTAGAGTTAGAAACAATTAAAAATACAGAAAAACTTCTTAAATATGAGATAGCAGTACAATTTGTATGCAAGCTGCATAATAACAACTTTATTAATAGTATAGTAATAAGAATCGAATATCCGATTCGAAAGCTTTCAGCAGTTTTGGGAAATTGTTAAAATACCTACTTGGATTTATCAGTAGAATGCATGTATCATTAATTTTGGGCTTTTGACAATCATCAACATTACAATCATTATAATTATTTTTCGATAAATATTATCCTACTGATAGTTCATTTTGTGATTGGTTTATCAGTTTGAAGGGTCTACTCCGACAAATATGTAGCTAATTTTGCTGCATCATTACTACTACCCGTAGGCGTTACTAAGCACTTTCAGGACGCTAGAGTATACTCGTATAGTTAGGTTCTTAGGCTAGGAATTATCACCTACCTTCTAAAAAAGTTTCGTTGTGGTGACCTAGCTAGCTAGACCGTTTGGCTTCCTCTTGGTACTTTCTATCTTTGCTGGTAAAATTCCCCGAATGCCAACGGATGCTGTGAATTTAATCAATAGAAATGTGTGATTGAAACTGTGTGTCATTAAAACATTTCAGCTCGTTGTTTTATTCAGGCCCCAGGGACAGGTCGATGGGGCAATGAGCCCTTAATAATGCACGAGGTACGCAATCCCGCTTCCATGTAAATTTCATCTGCTGCGAATCGAGTCCCGATACAATTTGCTTTGTAAATTATTTATCGACCTTTAGCAATCGGAATTGTGACTTGTGAACGTCGATACTAAAATATTCCTGAGTTTAACGTCTTCGATTCTACATCTTCTTATTGAAAATTTCAAATTTATTCAACTTTCAAACACCATCGTCACCTTTAAATTCACAATACAATCTGTTGAAGATGTTTACGAATTTCTCAGTCCAAAGACTGCTTTGCAAATTTGGGCACCACGGCTGCAGAAACATACGGAGGTCACATCGTAACACCTAAATAATTCATACGCTGGGACTCTGACCAACTCTATGGACGGCGTCGACTGTTTTCATATTTATTTAGGCCTGCGAATGTTATATTGGAAATTAACGTACGTTTACTACGATATTTATAATATCTTTAATGTCAAAATAAAATATTATGAAGTAATAAAACTGTTAGTATTACTCGTATAATTACCTATAATTTTCAATTAGCGTACTCGCATTTTGTGTCGGTCGAACGATCATTTTACGACGTCTACCTTTTTATTTGCAATTTAATGTGTACAAACTCGCTAATAGCTTATCAGTAACATTCCTAACTTTATTATAAAATAATATTCTCCGCCGCGGCCGCGACCGTCTATCTTTCTGTTCGCAATTCGCTATAAACTTTAAAAACTGCATGTCAGCATTTTAAAATGTTTTTTTTTTTTCAATATATGGAGGGATTAATTAGAAAGTTTTACGTTATTTGTCGAGAGAAATCTTGATTGCACCCCGTGCGAAAAGTAGGAATCAATAGATAAAATCAATCGTTACCAACTTACCCTGCTGGACAATTTCACATTTCACCTCACCACATAGGGCGCGCAGGCTAGCAGGAACTAAATTATGTAAAGAGGATGCTCTCTGACCTCCGCGCGAAGCTGCTCTCCTGGTAGCAGTCAGCTGCATAATACAAGATGCTAATGCTCGTTTTGCACACGTGTGTACGTGAACTTCTACGGGTATGAGAATCAAGCAACTTTCCTTTTCCCCGTGGAAATGAATATATTTCCCGTTTTATCTCATAATATCTATCTATACGAGAGCTGCACCTCAAGTGCGAATAATTTGCGTCAAAGTACCTTTTCGTATAGTAAGCGTAAACAATTTGTATGAGAATCTGACTACTGTTACTAACTACTACTACCTTTGTAATTAAAAAACTTAAACAAACCTATGTAGGTAGCCTTCTTACTTGATCAATAATGCATAATCTAGTGAATAAAAGTGGCTGTTTCGAAATCAAGCTACTCTATGATATTAATTACTACCCTTGTAGGTAACAATGTTTTGCATTGTTATTAAGTAGCAAGCAACTCAACAACTACTTGAACCCCAGGGAAATTATCCGTACAAACTTGAAGACGATAATTTGAAGATAATCCTCCGTGTCAGGATATTATGAGAACCATGAATATTAGGTCGCGTAAACATCAACTTTTGACTTAAACATAATACAACTTTAATTTGTAATGAGTTTGCTTAATACTTAGTATTAGTAGTAAACCCAAAGAAGTAGTAATCATAGCCGATAGAGGTACTTATCTGTGAATCAATATTTTTGCGATTAGTTAAGATAAGATAGTAAGTACTTAATTGTTTCTTTCCAAAAAGAATTACAGTTTAGCTTGATTTTATAATACAACAAAAACTAAATAATTCTATTACAAAAGTATTACATAGCATGTGCTACCGAACTATGATAGGTGTACTTAGGTATCCTGTATTTCAGTAAACAGCGCCTCTCACCTCGGCTAATATTTTACAGACAAATTTAAATAAAATAATATCAAAACAATTAGAATAAGGCCTCTGGATAAATAATTATAAGTACATATTCTAGATATTATTTCTTAATTTAATATATAATTTGGTTTGATATATTTATTTACGTAAACATGTGTAGGTACAGTTCATTTACCATAGTATTATTTACAAACACAGTAGCAGTAGATGTTAACTTAATTCATTACATTTTGATGCAGTAGAGATCCTTTCTGTGGAAGACTGGTAACTCTTGGTTATAATATTTGACCCTTTTTGTAAATATTAATTCGCGCTCGACTTGGCGGGGGTACTGCCGTGCCCCCTGATGGTTCTCTCTTAGTTTTCTTATTGCAGCCAATAGAACCCAGGGCGCTATTTTTGAATCACTCGCATCAATATGGCGTGTGATTTGGCGAAGATAAATTAAAAGTCAACGAAAATAAGACGTTTTCGAACGAAAATCAGTAGGAATATTGATACGAGTGATTCAAAAATAGAGCTCCCAGACACGTACCTAAACGAAATTAATTTTTGTTCATAGTGCAGAAATTTTTCAACTACATTTAGTTAACGTAAAATTTTAGTAATTAATTTGAATTAACGCAGTTAATTAAGTTAGCTCTACTAATTAAAATTAGTTTGATCCTATCTAAATAAAATTATTTTACAAAGCTCATCATGAGCGTAATTGATTCATGTTTTATTCCTTATAATAATAATCTGTGTATATTTAAGATGTTTACTTTGATTTTGCCTTATAGAAAATTTATTAATTTAATATCTTCGCGAAGACAACTTAGATACTAAATTGTGTCGTAATGTTAAATGAGAAGGCAGTAATATTTTGATTTATTAACTCGTCAAGTATGTGTGAACGAGACACAATAGAAATTCCATTATTATGCGACTCCCGGCAGTCGTTTGATACCCGACTGATTACGCAACTTGAAGAAAATCTCCCCTATTTGTTACTGCGGGCGAAGTCTAAAGCAAAATTTCAAAGCAATAACTTTAAAAATTAAACCACCTTCAAAAAACTGTCTAAGAAGCTTAAAATAACACATTTATCTTCTGTTTTGAAGAAACAATTTTTTTTGGAGTCGGTGCATGATGTCAAGCTTACGTACACCAACAGTCTGCACACTGCAACACATCATGCACCGACTCCAAATGATGTTGTTTAATTTTTAAATATTTTTCCTTCATGATTTTTAGTTATATTTACCCATATCTTCCACTAGACCGATTTTGATGAAACACACTGTGTACCCTAAGCGGAAGTGTACTTGATTTAACTAAAAAATAATCAGCTCGCTATGACTAAATCCGTGGACAAACATACATACATTTACGAAATTTTGCACACGTGTTTGGATTTGGAAGCCTTAACAGATCATCATACTCAAATTTTATCAATTTCTAACGATATCATATACATACAGATATGTGTTATTTTAATTTGAATACTTGTTTGTACGAAAAATGAAAATCATTGTCTTTAGCTCGAGTCGATGTGGACATAAATATCTTTTAGTTAACAGGTCCGTATGCACAACATCAACAGCAAAAGACAGAAAGCGTTAACGAAATTATTTCCAATGGTTTTCCTATCGCTAATGTACTGATTAAAAACAATAGTGAATAGGTAAGTAATGTATGTCTATTGTATTGTGGTAATAAAGTATTAATCCCGACCGTCCTAATTATCTTACCCATGTTGGATAACCTAATTAGAAGTTTGGTACGTGAGCGTAATATCGACAAATTGAGTGAATTATAGTCTAATTATTTAATAATCGTCAGTAGCACGCTTGATACGATTAACGTTCTCAATCTATTCAATATATTAAAAGCAACCTGAGCTTACGTAACACAATTATCCCATGCGGTTGACTATAAGAGAATGCCTAAGGCAATTTACAGCTCTCAATGCAATTATGTTTTGATACATAAATAATTATGGTCAAACATAACCTATTCACTAAAGTTCCGTTGCACGAAGTCACTTCAATAACTCTACTTAACATATTAACAAACGTTAAAAACTTTTATCTGTCAAACTAAACACGACGAAATATCACGTGTGGGAAATAAATTTTAATAACTGTTCCTACGTTAAAATAACATTGTGCATCGGAGCCTTGGTCTTCATGTGAGAAAAAGAGAGATAGAGATTTGTAGCTTTAAAGTTAGTATAATTATGTATTTCCTTGTCATTTTATCTTTATAATTTTGTTTCCCCACAGTGGTCTCAATCGCCGGTGAGCGTGGCGGGCGGAGGAGGCACGGACTGCCCTCCCGAAGGCTTTCGACGCGCCGCCCGGGGCTCCTTCTCAGCCATTCTGGACCTGCTCACGGCTACAGCCAACTTAGACCCACACCCGGTGAGTGTACACAGCCTATACAACAACATAATGTACCTGCACACGGCTACAGGTTGAGAATAAGTAGTCATTTGATTAGCGGTACTACTACCTCGTGACTCTGGATTACCCATTTCCAATATTTTATCTCCGTTTCCACTACCAAAAATTCAAGTTTAGAAGACATATATAGGTTGGTACTATATAGGTTGGTACTAGGGCAACTTTTGTAAAAAAAAACGGAAACCCTTCAAAATAAATATTAGACCATTCAGACTCCCCGAACTTTTTTATAGAACACATTCGTTAATCTGTTAGCAAAGTGGCACCTTCAAGTTCACAAGTTCACCTTCATGTGAAGACCGGCAAAATGTACAACTTCTCCGACGACGATAATCGGGAAACCTGTAAGTGTCTTTTTATTGGTTTTACAATATTTTTAACACTTACAGTGTCATATTTTATTCTTAAAAGATGAAATATGAAACCAAAAATTGCGCACGGGCGGGATTCGAACCAGCATCTTTCTGGCAATCCGGGCCAACTGCTCTTCCAATTGTCTTTTTATTCTCTTAAACATTGAATATCACACGCCATCTTGATGCGCGTGTGTAAGCTCTATTTTTGAATCACTCGCTTCAAGATGGCGAGTGATTTTCGTTCGAAAACGAGTTATTTCCTGTGACTTATTCTACTTCGAACAAAAATCACTCGCCATCTTGAAGCGAGTGATTCAAAAATAGAGCTTACACACGCGCATCAAGATGGCGTGTGATATTCAATGTTTAAAGTCGAATTTTGGAATGAAAACCAGTTGTAATCTATACAAAAAGAATTTGAAAAATCATTGCTCAATTTAGTGAGTACCTACTCACGTCTAGATTTTGAGTGATTTCCGTTGATTTTTTATGTGTTTTCGAACGAAGTAGACGTAAGTACTCACAAAATTGAGCAATGATTTTTCAAATCCTTTTTATGTAGATTACAACTGGTTTTCATTCCAAAATTCGACTTTAAACATTGAATATCACTCGCCATCTCGACGCGAGTGATTCAAAAATAGGGCTCCAGATCTTTTCCATGAGTCCCTCGAGCTTGGATTATGTGTAACACGACACGTGTTTTCGATATTTTGACATAATCATAGCTAAGCAGAAGTCATTTCAGAAGCACAATACACTACATGGTCTATGTCTAGTCTAGTAAATATAAGTACTTACTCTACCTACTGTGTACTTTATAATCTTAAAAGTTATTATAAGTGTACCGTAGTGACTGGATTAATATAGTAAAACCATAACAAACAATATTACCTACTTAGACGCTACCTATCGATATAAACTGCAAATTGCATCCTGCACCGAGGCTGAAAATGGCGGATCTGCAGGTATTAGACTTGTTAGTACACTATCAGAGCAACCTATTTGTCCACAACTTTCCTGGACCCACATTGTTTTTACATCTCAGAGAATAACAGCCACGTTCTTCATTTACAAGCATAATAAGTCCTACTACTATTATAAAGGCGAAAGTTTGTAAGTATGGATGTATGGATGTTTGTTACTCTTTCACGTAAAAACCACTGAATGGATTTGAATGAAACTTTACCACAATATAGCTTATACATCAGAATAACATATAGGCTACAATTTTTGAGGTTTCTAATGTGAGGTCGTAAAAAAACACATTTTTTGCGCTACTAGACGGGACGAACCTGAAGTCCACGCGAACGAAGTCGCGGGCAAAAGCTAGTATAGAATAAAATCATAAGGCCGTGATTTGTGTTCGAAATATTCTAAATTGGCAATATGAGCCAAACCGTAAGCATAGCTGGGCATTAACTCGTTAATCCGTTAATCGTTAATTAACGAAGTTAACATGTTGATTAACGGATTAACTTTTAAGTTAACTTTCAAAAATGTTAACGGACACGTTAACTTCCGTTAATATGAAGCTAAGTCCGTTAATCGTTAATCCAATGCCTACTGTTTACCGCACGGCACCGCAGCGCGGCGCGAAAAACAGGTGCAGACAAGTAAGTTTTTTGATAATTCTGTCACACAGTCTATTGAAAAACCAAAAAGCTCCAACTCTCTAACGAGTAAAGCGCAAAGTCTCGTTCAAATGTGGTTGGACATGAAATCAAAAAACTCGTTCAACGATACTGCATTTCTCGGGGAACAGATATTCATAAATCTATTCATTAAATACCCTCAAGTACTGCAAAATTTAACGGCTGTTATCCACGGGTGAAAACATTTTAACATCAAAACGAGGATCGCTTTTAGTTTGTAATTTTTATACATTTTGATACAGTATTTTGAAATTATAAAAAAATAATTATTAAAGGGGTATTTGTCACCGGTACTCAAAGACCTTCAGAAGCTGTTTAATTCCGTGCTGCTAGAGGGCATCACACCTGAGGCATGGAACAGGAGTGTGGTGGTGTTGTTCTTCAAAAAAGGAGACAAAACCTTATTGAAGAACTATACACCCATCTTACTCCTGAGCCATGTCTACAAGCTGCTCTCAAGGGTCATCACGAATCGTCTCGATCGGATCGAATCGGTTTGATGACTTCCAGCCTCCCGAACAAGCCGGATTCCGAAAAGGGTATAGACCACATCCATACGCTTATGCAAATTATACAGAAGTCAGAGGAGTATAATGTGCCTCTATGCTTAGCGTTCGTGGACTATGAGAAGGCCTTTGATTCGATCGAAAAGTTGGGCGGTGCTTCTGTCACTTCAGCGGTGCCACATAGACTATAGGTATATAGAGGTGTTAAAGTGTCTGTATGACAACGCCACCATGTCGGTCCGAGTACAGGAACAGAATAAGAGGGTGATTCCACTGCAAAGAGGTGTAAGACAGGGAGACGTTATATCTCCGAAACTGTTTACAGCGGCACTGGAAGACGCCTTTAAGCTCCTGGAATGGGAAGGATTCGGCATCAATGTCAATGGCAAATACATCACACACCTCTGGTTTGCCGATGATAACATATTATAGTCACTATATTATAGTCGTTGTGGCATGGATGATCTGGGCACTATGCTCGAAGAGCTTGATTGAGTATCCCAACAAGTGGGTCTTAAAATGAATATGGAAAAGAAGAAAATTATGTCAAACTCCCGTATTGTACCCACTCCGGTATCTGTTGGGAACTCAATTCTCGAAGTGGTTGAAGAGTACATCTACATGGGATAAGTAATCCAATTAGGTAGGTCCAACTTTGAGAAAGAGGTCAATCGAAGAATCCAACTCAGGATTCGGGAAACTGCGCAAGAGCGTCTTCTCGTCTCAATTACCTCAGTGTCTGAAGACAAAAGTCTTCAACCAGTCTCTAACTATGGGCCTCATAAAGAAGCTCAAAATCACACAACGAGCGATGGAGAGGGCTATGCTCCGTGTTTCTCTACGAGATCGAATCAGAAACGAGGAGATACGTAGAAGAACTAAGGTAACGGACATAGCCCTGCGAATCAGTAAGCTCAAGTGGCAGTGGGCAGGGCACATAGCGCGTAGAACTGATGGCCGTTGGGGTAGAAAAGTCCTAGGTTGGAGACCCTTCGACCAAAGGCGCAAGCGTAGGACGTCCACCGACAAGATGGACAGACGACCTTGTAAAGATCGCAGGATCGCACTGGATGCAGACCGCTCACAACCGGTCGTTGTGGAAAGCCATGGGGGAGGCCTATGTTCAGCAGTGGACGTCCTTCGGCCGATGATGATGATGAATTATCAATCAATGTCAAATTACTTAGCAGAAAATCACACACAACTGTAGCACGATAGAATCACTACAGCAGCCGCTGTCAGAATAGCGAGGTGTATCAAATCACTATCGTTGTACAAGTGATTCACAACTCAGTGAAGACTCAATTAGTGGAATTGTCACCCAGATGAGAACTTCAACATGTCAATTGCATGAAGGAAAATATGCACGAAATGCCCGACGATTAAATTACACATTTGAAATACACAAGTATTTCGTTTTGGCTCTAACCTGTTTACTTCCAGAACCTAAACCAACAGGTTTTATAAGTTCACTAACGCAACGATAAGAAAAAGAAATTTTACACATATTAACGGATTAACGATTAACGTTAACTTGCGTTAATTCTTCCGAAATGTAACGCTTTAACGTTTAACGAAGCTAACTTTTTTGTAGCGGATTAACGATTAACGAAGTTAACTATTTGATTAACGGTGCCCAGCTATGACCGTAAGGTTTGAGAATATGATGATAACTAGGTAGATATAATTATTAATTAATATTCATGAATTTTTAGGAAGATTTTATTCCTACGGTGATGAAAGGATTGAATGATACTACTAAATGGTTAATCATATCAATATAATATTATATTTTATTAGCAAGTAAAAGTGCGTTTATGTTCTGGCTGTTATTTATGATACTCATCGTTAACTCTGGAAAACTACTAAATGGAATTTCCTACTTATACGATAATTGGATAAGGCTACAGGAATTGCTGAACATAAATGGTTGTTGTTGCGGACTGGAAGCGGAAGGCTTTGTTCAGTGCTTCGACTTTGATGATGCCTACAGTTATTACGAAGTTTGAAATCTGTTAACTACCTACGAAGTTTAACAACTGAATGATGGAGTTAACAGTCAATATTATAAATACCTGGTAAAGCTCTATTGTTGGGCACTTATGTATGACCATTGTTTGTATATCATCATAACGTACCCTTAAGGTAGGAACATAGTTAGTTAAAGTTCGAATGCACTAACTCAATTAAACTTGTAAACTCAAATTCAAGCGTTTATTTTCCAAGAACACATGTAATGAAGATAGCAATAAATAGTTCCTAACAAGTGCGATCGTGGCATTCGTTGGCAAGATATCCGTTTTTTAATTATTTAAATGTAATTAATTAGGTATGCTGTGCTGGTATACTTTTATGCTAACCTAATTTGAAATTATTTCATCTCCGTCAGTCCCACACCGGTAATTTTCCGGTAGCTAACCTGCTGCTGACCAGACAGATTCCGGTTCGAAATAGCGAATAAACAGAATCAGCTATAATGGGAATTTATGGCGGACTTTGATTTTAGACTGGAATATTTTGTGAGGGATACCGGCACGTAGACCGAAAAAGAAGGAAATTGCTCTCGATAAAATTATCGATGAGTGTTTTTATTTGGCCGCGGCCCTATCTCTACGGCACGGCGCCGTACCGTACTACGGCGCGAATTCGTGCCGTAGCGCGGCGCCGCGCTACGGCACGTTTTTTCGCCGTGGATTTCTACGGCGCAGCGCCGCGCTACGGCACGAATCCGCGCCGTAGAGATGGGGCCGCGGCCTAAGTCTCGTGAAATGTATTGAGAATTCGGAAAAAAATGTAAGCGGTAGGTAGACGAATGGAATGTCAAAAACTTGCTTGAGTTATTTATCGTGTAACAGGCCATGATAGAGATACGAGTAAGAAATGGTCTCGGGTACTCGGTAGTTTGAAGGGCATTCATTTTCCATTCCACAAACGCGTTTACAATTTATGAGCCAACTGATGTTCAAAAGGGCTAACTGCTTTCATGGATGGAACTACTAAATGGGCCGTAATGGTATTGAGCGGGCTAATGAGTAACTAGCGATTTTCTAAAAAAACTTAAATCTTGTCATAAATTAAATTATTCAAATGTAAACTAAAAACATGTTTTTCATGCATAGGTAGAGGTACCTATTTACTTCACAATACCCAAAACCTTGGGGACTACGAGATTAGGTACATAGGTAGGTAGTCGTTATTGCCGTCCACTCAGTCAGGAAAACCAATTATCATGCCACTTTGTATTTGCCGGTAGATTGCCCCATCTGTCCATTCACTCACATTTCGAACCTATAAAACAGTGACACGCTGAAAAACCAATTTATCTGCGATTTGTTTGGTTTTCGCGTGATTAATTCCACTAAACATAAGCAACGGATTTAACCGCAATATGTTGTACCTACCTACCTACCTACTAAATCGATACCAACTTATAAGCATTTATAAATAAATGGTTGTATCAATTGTATCTACTATACAGTCTACTTATCTCAGAACTAACTAGGTGTAATAGCACCAATAATAATGTACAATCTTTAAAACGAGAGGAAAACAATCTGAAGAATTTTATTCGTGCGAACCAAACAATGATAAATAAATAGTTATATTTTTTAACTAGCTATTCAACGGTCCTTCAGGTTCTGTCTATTAATTTTTGCCTACATCAGAGACTAGTTATTTCTCTTTTACCTTAAAAAACAATGACGCCATTGATATGAATAATACACAATTAAATTAAATAAGTACATCATGATAATAATAAACACAATTAGAGTAAGTTATCTCGCTCTATTTAGCCAGCCCAATCACCCAAATAGCGGATAGCAATGCTCCTCGCTGTACCTACTGGTACTGCTGTTTGACTAGTAATGTTTGGTCAGCATTCAGGAAAGCAATTAATAGCTGCTATGCTGGGCTAATTGGTAATGTCGTAGTGTCAACAATACAGCCTCTCGGTCCCTGGATATTACAATCAAAACATGGAACTAAGTAGTTACCATACTTACCTACATGGCAGATTGATCTTTGATATCAAACATGGATTTATGATTGACCTCTTCTAAAATAAAAACATTTCAATTACTTGCAGCATAGTTATAACGTAGATTAAAAATGACGCGTCAATAATACCTATTTCCTCCTCTTGTTTGTTGACTGGAGGATTATCTCTAGCTAGGTTCCCAATTCGCATATAAGACGTGCTCTTGATCAATGGTGTCAATTAAGAATAATAAAAATAATTGCGATACAATTAAATAGTTAAGTAAATCATACTTACAAACTTTCCTCAACTCTACCTTACTTTCTTTTTTCAGGAGCATTCCGATGGCTCAACGACGCCGCGTAACGACAAATCGGGAGGCCACTCGCCTGCCGCTAACGAGGGTAGGCTACATAAACTCAATCCGATACCGATCGATCTGAGATAAATCCGGGAGAACTAGCCGCTCGTTACATTACATCTCGAGTTTATTATGAACTAGTAGGTACCTACTCCATCGAGTAGACACCTCATCCATCATCATCAAACTAAGAGTTTTAAGCTCTTGTCGGATGATTTTTTTTCCGTTCTTTTTACATTCTCTTCACCTCTTGATACGACGCAACCTTTTTGCTTTATTGTATGTAAGTATTTAACCATTTATCCCTCATCAACGGATCTAACATAATATAACTCAAATCTCGGCTAAATTATTAAATTCAATAGGCTTTCTCGGGCGAAAATAATTGAACCGCTCAATCTTAGGCCGGAGACATTAACGGCAGGCACGTCTCGGATATTTTCACGCAACGTTAAATAGCTTTAATTTTGGGAATGAGGATGGGAGGAACGACACGTTGTGATGCACACTGTCTGTACATTGGACTAAAATGGATGAAACAACTTCGGATGGCCGTCACCTACGCGTCACACATCGCATTTTATAAGAAACAGCTCTATTTTTAAATCACTCTCTTCAAGATGTGTGATTTTCTTCGAAGATGAATTAAAAGTCAAGGAAAAATACTAGTTTTCGAACGAAAATCACTCGCCATCTTGAAGAGAGTGGTTCAAAAATAGGGCCCCAGCACTCTGAAACCCTCTGAGAGCCGAGATCCAAAGTGTCAGAAAATGTGAAATTCTGGCTGTAAGCCCAGTTCTTTTGATTTTAAAAGAAAACTATTGCGTCACCTAGTGTACATCCGGGCAGCTGAGCCAGACGCCTAGAGAGATCTGGCCTATCTAGGCTGGATAACGAATCGTAGGTGACGCTGGTATATCCAGGTTTCATCGTAGGTGACGCAGTAGTTTTCTTGTAAAATCAAAAAAACTTGGCTCAGACAGCCAGAATTTCACATTTTCTGACACTCTGGATCTCAGCTCTCAGATGGTTTCAAGGCGCTGTTTCTTATAAAAAGGGATGTGACGCGTAGGTGACGGCCATCCGAAGTAGTTTCATCCATTTTAATCCAATACTTTTCGAGAAATCATGATAAACGTATGGCTCAGACAGCCGGATATCCGGTCGTCTGAGCCAACTTGTTTTTCTCTATATTTCACGAAATACTATGTTTCGGACAAATGTTTTAACGCTTAACTGATGTGACGACGTTAGTGACAGCTCTCGACCAGATTTTAACCTTCGTGACGCACGCGTTTAGGAGCTATTGAGAAAAAGCTGCTGGCTCAGACAGCCGGATGCTGGCTGTCTGAGCCACTCAGTTCTACCACTTCCAGGTGTTCTACGAAGCTGGAAACTCATCTAATCTGATGTGACGCGGACTCTGAGTAAGTATAATCGTAAGTGACGGCTCTATATGCCGGCAATCAAAAGTTATAAGCAATTCAATACTTTTCCATACATTGATGCATTTGGGTGACCACACTTCGCACTTTTTATGGGAATGAAAATACAATATAGTAGAAAATGTAAGCAAAAGCCCCCATTTCAAGGCAGTTGCTTTCTCCTGCGTTTTAAATATGTAATTATGTAGTTAATAACTTCGCCGATGAAGGAAAATATGGTAATTATTTATGGTCTCAGGTATGATGTACTCTTTATTTGGAAATAACTACTAGTTTCAGTTAGGTACTACAGTATTAGAGTATTTCGGTAAGGTACTTCGTACTTACTCAATACTCATCTCGTCCCATGTGATTACGGCCCACTTGGGACAAGATGCAAAAAAACAAAATTAATACTAACTTCATTTTGCGAGTCGTCTCCTGTTTTTATGAGTGGAAAATACAGTCATTTATCAACTCGTCCCACCATGCCTACAACTTATATGGGACGAAATTTAATTACTTTCAGTAAATCTTAAACTTTCTCATCGTTTGAAATGAGATATTTTTTAAAAATTCTAGTATAATTAAATAGAGCTTGTAAATAAAATTTACTTACCGCAGAAGCGCGATGTTCACGTCTACGAATGCAATTAATTTCCTTCTGTCAACAAACAGTCCGTTCATCTACTTTAGCTTGGCAGTTATGGCACACAACACAACTAAACCCGGCTGACTTTCCGCTTGCAATAAACAAACAAAGTTCCAATGCACGAGCAGGACGACGCAAAGTATTCGAAATGCCAATGAAAATTTATCTTCACTAGGCATAAGGTTCAAAATTACT
>OY757252.1:8065308-8159922 GCA_963584085.1 Pyrausta aurata
TTGGCATAAAATGTTTAGGTGAGAATGAAATCGGCAAGGCGTGTTCGGGTACATGAAGATGCTATACGTCATACTCATAGGTAATACATTTAATATATTATATTTTTTATTTGTAGCTCTGCCTAGACAAAATCTTCATTTCATTACTTTACCTTGACTAAAAATTACTAATATATCCAATTATTCCTAGTTCCTACCTGATTGATTTTGTTTGCATTGTAGATAGTGTGCAAAATTATAACTATAGACATTTATTTGAATAGAAGCGTTATTAGCTGATCTAATAATACAAATACTTACGTTTGTTCCTCTTTAGCCGTCACAACCTACCTTTTATAAAGTTAGTCAATCAACTTCTTAATAACTACCTTTGTATTAACGTGCAACTCCCAGATGTAAATATTTAAACTTGGACCTATCCCTGACCTGCTACCAGTACTAAGACCCTTACTCCAATGCATTCTTCAGTAACACACACTTCCTTTCTCTCACTCTTTTTCACTCGGCGTTATTTGAATTGATTCAATTTGTTACACCTATAAGGTCACCAACAGCTATCTAATACACTTACTGGTTACATATTCTACCTACTTCATTACCTTTAAGATTTATACTTATGAAACTTTCCAAAAGTTACACTTTTAAAAGTTTAACTTTCCAAAATCCACTATGATGAATATTCTGTTTTGCCACCAAATAACTGCTTGCTGAATGCTATCAAACCGACCTAACCATGCAAATTTTTGAACTTACCTCCAAATTCAGGCATCATTTTATGAAAAAGACAAATCGATTTCCCACCGCTCCAGACAATACGGTGAGGGAATAACAATACGTCGTATGTGAAAATAGTATTTCACGACATCCCTCGGCTTTACTTGTTGCGCCAGACAAAGATCAGATTACAATAACACAGTTGACGGTGACAGGTAATTTGTCTCTACAGTCCAGCGAAAGAGAACGATTAGGGACAAACAATTCTTGGACGCGATAAAATATTGACATGATTGATAGCACAGACCATTACTATTAACGATGACTCATTAAACCGTTGATATAAATAAGTACTAGTGTATGCAGTTAACTGCCTCGGTGGCGCAGCGGTGAGAGGGTCGCATTTTAAAGCGACGGCTGCGCAGGAGGTCCCAGGTTCAATTCCCGGGTCGGGCCAAAAATATGTACCGGAGTTTTTCTGTTCAGAAATTCTCAGGGTAGCCCGGAGTTTAGAAGTTGGCGGTGTTTCACCCCCGTGCCTCGGAAAGCACGTAAAGCCGTTGGTCCTGCGCCTGATCTCTCTCCGGTCGTGTCAGATTGCTGTCCCATCGGGCTATAAGAGTGAAAGGAATAGAGAGTGCACCTCTGTTTGCGCTCACACTTGTGCACTATAATATGTCCCGCGCAGTCGGTTAGTCGTTGTGACTGGCCACCGTAGTCGAAATCGGCTAGGGAGACTCCCAAGTAACACAAACGTGCTGACTAAAAGTTGAGTAAGAGCAATCATTAAGACAATAAGCTGAATACTAAGTTGAATAACGTCTGAGTAGCATCTATTCAGACTTTATTCAAACAAAATAGGCCCCAAAATAAAATGCTTAAAGCTTAATAACGTCTGAGTAACTTCTTAGTAGGAGCTGCATAATGGTACAATTACCTGAATAACTTCTGAATTACAGCTGACATTGCTTTTATTTAGCTCTTACACCTCAAATATTCAGCTACTTATATTATTAGTATGCAGTATTTTGTGTTGATTAGAATGAGTAGCCACTGCATTGATATTACTAGCCTATAGATAAAAAAGTTTTTACTAGCCTGTAAACATCTTACAGCTGGGTAAAGGCTGAGGCGTCATCTTAAGTTGGAGGTTTGAGATGTATCAGCCAGAAAATGTTTTTTTAACAACTTATTAAAGCAAAGATCACAAGTACCTGGGGCGCATGGGCACTAGCTAACATAATAACAAGTTCTCTTAGCTGGTTTCCAAACAAAATAAGAGCAATATTGTTTTAAGTGCTGTATTTATAAAGTTTAATAAAAGAAGTATTTCTATGAGTTCAATACCTGTTGGAATTCTAGACTTCAGTAATTACTTGAGAAATCACTTCACTAAGTTTAAATAGCATTAACTATTATCAACTAGCCCATACATACTGAATTTGAATGGAAGCCTAAATACCCATTTGTAGACATAGGTTTAATACTCATATAGGTATAGATTCAATGCAAGTGCTTTGAGCTCGCCGCCGAAAGGCATAATTAATGTTCAAATTAACGAGTATATTCAGTTTCAATATTTTATCAGCTTGAATTTAGAGATGAATTGGCCTGATTCTTATTCATAATAGTGACTAATAGTGTAGTACTAGTTTAATACTCTTAACTAGCTGCAACTCAAAATCGGTATATATGTATTCTAGCCTCTATAGAATGGAGCTATTGGTTGTTAGTTTGCTTTCTACTATGTAGTAGGTGGAACATCCCAGAATGTTTAGTCCATGAACTGTATTGATCGGTAACTGATTAGGTCACTTTGGAAATTATAAAAAAATATGCGCCAGACAACACACCAATTGACTGATTTCGAAGTGAGGAATTTTCATCCTTGTGTTACGAAGTACCAGACATGGATTATGACGGGGCGTCTCCCAGAAGCAAACTTCAATGCATATAACATTCATGACTTAGGTACTAATGTTCGTGCTCATCACACAAACATTCGCCCCTTGCGGGATTCAAACCCGCAACCGCTAGGGAGCGCTTACCACTGCACCAAACGTGTCGTCAATTAGGTACTTGTTTAAGTCTAAATATAACAATTTTTGAGCCTTATGTATCAAGAAAGTATATAAAAAAACAACAGAAATAAAGGAAAATCACAGAATTTCCTTATAAATTACACGACGTGCTGGCTCGCTGCCAATTCATGGGACCGGAGCCTCTCGGCTGCTCGAGTGGCCCGCATTTAAGGACATTCAATAAGCAGCCGTTTTATGAAAGCCAAAGTAGAGAAATCTTAATCCACATATCCGGATCTCGATTTTTTGGGGTAAATGAGCTTATTAGGGTTTCACTGCATTGCATGGTTGGTTATGAGATTGTAAATACGTAGTAGCCAAAGTAAATTGTATCAAGCAGCTAAGAATTGTCAACTGAATTAATAAAAAACATAATAAATTTTAACTCATTATCTGACTATTCTATCAAATATCTTGGATATTTATAAAAACATCTTGCAGAGGCAGTACTTAATTGCTTCTGCTTTTATAGTAAACATCTATGTATACAAAACATGGTTCCAGGGTTAACGATTAGGACTGAATCATTCACCAAAGGCTTAACCACCTGAAAGTGTGCTCCAAAAAGCACGCCAGAGTGCTTGCGGCTTTATAAGTTTATAAGAAGTGGGGAAAGGCACTTGAAGGTACTTTCACACGACTTTTGGTGAAGGATTACTCGAACGAGTCCAATTACAATAGGGTAGTAGGTACATACCTACGAACATTATGATTATAGCTTCTGTGTTTTCGATATCAAGTCAAACAGAATGGCCACAAGCTCCAAATTCAAAATTCAAAATCAAAATCTTTATTTCAATTTAGGTCATGAAATGACACTTATGAACGTCAAAATATATAGTGAAAAAAATAAAAATAAATATGCCCTGAAAGGGCCGAAACATGCCTCTTTATCTTTTGGGCCCTACCAGCGCTTCGAGACAGAACACAGACAATTAGGCAAGTGCTGAGAAGAAACGCCGGAACAAACTCAGTCACCACTAGCTGCCGTAAAATCAAAATCATCAAAGGTAAGTACATCAGTCGGTGCAGGCTGGACGGACCACACATTCGCGTCGTTTAGATAGGCTTGAACCTTATAATAGCCTTTAGACATAAGCGTGTTTTTAACGTAAGCTAGATTGTCAATTTACTTTGTAAGTAAATACAAGTTGGCCAACCAATTCCTTTTTTTATTCTTGAAACAACTTTTAGCAAGTAATTGGTATAATTATGATGATTAGTACCTAACAACCTTCAATATTAAATATCTCATCCTTTAATTGTACGAAAACAATACGAAACACTAAATATTTTCTGTATTTATTAGCTGAATTCCGAAATTAATCAGTTCTCTACTACTAAAAGTGCGAGTGGATGAACAATAAAATTTCATTAAAAAATACAACGACGAGTCAATTTCATCTTTCGTTGTTAATACTAAAATTAAGTCTAAACAGCCAATGAGCGTCGTTGGTAACCGTCGTAGCATATGCTACGAAAATAAATCTCGTAGCACATACCGTAGCATTATTTGTCCTCTACGGCAACTGACTGAGTCAACCATAATATGCACTGAAATGGACCGAAGACTTGTCTATCGTGTATATAGTACACTACTCGACTATAAAGGTGTGTCGACCTTAAAAATATTGGGTTAGGTATCTACTGCAACAAAATTTTCACTCATTAACCATTACGGTGTGTGAAGCGTAAGAGATCGTGAACTACACTATCAATAGCTGGTCTCGTACACTAGTATGTGCCCTAATTTAGCAAACCGCAAGAAAGAGTTTCATCCATTTACTGTGCCGTGTTAAATTAATATCGTAACCTTACTCCAAACGAGACAAACATTTAATATTTTCACGCCGTTTCTTTACGACTATCCACGTAACGAGATGCTCTCGCGAGGACTCTAGCTTGAGACTGTTAATGCTATTATTATACAATCTAATCAGCTATTCTACCACTTGGATCGTAAAAAAATACGTTTATGATTCGTTTCGCTTCTCTTTACAAGTGCACCATAAACACAAATACAATTTTCTTAGGGTGCTGTACTTAACGTTTGCTGATAATTTATATATTAAATGGGCTGGCACTTTATTACACTTTCATCCAAGAGTTCAAGGATTAATAATGGTGGTGGTGAGATAACTTTTACCCAAAAAAAATGTGGTACTCTTCGATTTTCCATTGCTGAAAGGAAACAAGTAATGACAGTTTTACCTATTTTATTTTACTCTCGTCATATTTGCTCTCGAGCATAACATTCACCTTGACATAAATCAAAAACTCTTCTCAAAGACTGTTCACACTTTCAAACGTACATAACATTGTTGTTTGGTAAATGAGCAAAATATGACGCTTACTTATTAACAATTTATATAGGTAATAACATGCAATCAGCGGTAGATTACAGGCCATTACGGCAGAATGTTAACATTAATAAACATTGCTACAGTTTCAAGGCAGAAACACCCAAGAGCTGTTTGTACGCGTAATAAAAACAATAGAAATATGAATAACAAAGGTAGCGCATATTCCCGACAAGGCGAACAGCTGTTGTAGAGAATATAAGAATATGATGGACTAGCCATAGTGAACGCGTTCACAATTCCTCATAAAACTAAAACGAACCTATAACGACTGTGGGTGATTCCTAGGTTTTGGGTTCTTTGTTTGATTCCTCTGGTGTTTTTTTATGTTCAAAATACAGTATTATTTGGAAAAGATTTATTCATGTACCTACGCGTAATGTTTATGTTATGTTTATGTAAATTTATTTTCTAAAGACTTCCTCCGAATAGGCAATGAAATGAAGAGACATTAGACATACAGCCTAATCATGAAGTATTTACCATACACACTTTTTTCTCTTTTGCTCTACGAGGTGGTCGAGGCCAACTCAATTTTCTAGTCTCAATGTGACATACGATCCGTGCATACGAGTCGTGTTCAAAGTTTAAATTATATTTATTCCTTAGGGATATAATGGTTTTTCATAAAATATTGCGTCTCTAGTTCACTTTAAGTTCAAGAAACATGACAAACTTACCTATAATCTTGCTATATAACATTGCTGAGCAATTTTTGAAAAATTCATAAAGTTCTCTAATAATTATGAGGATAAGAAATTTTACTAAAGAAAAAAATCACTGCTTATTACAGCTATACAATAAATTGAAGTAATTAAAGCAAGTTAACCACGCGCTAATTTTCTCGCTGAAGAAAATTAACTCGCGGAGGAGTGTACATAACGTAATATAATATTTATTGTAAGGGAATTATTAAAGGAGAAACTTTGACACGATCTCTGACGTCGGGTTACACTGTTTATGAGTTGTTTACGATGTTATTGGCTCAGGACTTGCCTGATATAAGCTGATGCGAGTGTGTTGTAGTCAGATTATAATCTCGGGGGATAGCATGATTTCCTAAATTATATATTAGGTATACGATTATTATACTATGTACTTTAAGTACTTCTATTAATCTACTCGTAGGTACTTAATAACGCATTGTATTTTTTTAAATGAAGCAGTTGAATAAAGTAACGGTAAATTTCGATGTTTTCTTTTTACTTCTTAAAATAATGTATTGTCAAAAATCCTATTCATCTTAACACATAGGTACTCGTATGTAACAGCAAGCTATTAAGTTAATAAATATTGTTCACTTTCAAGCCAACCAAGAAAAGATTCTGCGCAATAACAGGCACCTCGACATGAACGTTTGACCCAAAAAATAGCTTAATCGCGGTGTGGGTTTGATTCCATCGACGATACTGTCACCGTAATAATTCATGAGCATTCAGTAGCTCCGGGACTGCGAGTGGGAGTTCACCTCCCGTCCCGACTTGTTTGTTTACATTTCGATTTCGTGAGGACAAACCCATACACTGCGACTACAAAGAAATGGAAAACAGCTCACATACAAAGAGGAAAATGTAACATCACGTTTTATGTTCACATAATAGCTCCTACCATCGCTATCTGAACACGTCCAAAGAAACAACCTGACATTATACAGTTTTAACTACAATTTTAGAGACAATATTACGAGTTCCAAAAACAACTGTGACAAATGACTGTAGTTTTCAACGAACAAAAACTATATAAATGCATACGAGCTACGTAACTCGTTCCCTTTTATGATGGCTGTTTCAATACATTTTAATGTTTAGAACTTTACACAACTACTTATTGTTCTCACAAAGATATATAATTACCACAACATTTTAAAAAGCTTTGTTAGTAAACATAAATTGTTAGTAAATACATCGAGTGTGTAATTAAACTTTCAACACAATACTCTATTCATATTCATTTGTACGTGCGTATATGCACAATCCTACTACTATTATAAAGGCGAAAGTTTGTAAGTATGGATGTATGGATGTATGGATGTATGGATGTATGGATGTATGGATGTTTGTTACTCTTTCACGTAAAAACTACTGAATGGATTTGAATGAAACTTTACCACAATATAGCTTATACATCAGAATAACATATAGGCTACAATTTTTGAGGTTTCTAATATGAGGTCGTAAAAGAACTCATTTTTTGCGCTACTAGACGGGACGAACCTGAAGTCCACGCGAACGAAGTCGCGGGCAAAAGCTAGTGTTAGTATAGTTTCTAATATCTCGGATCTAATCATGTCAAATTAGAGAATACAATATAATAACAAACAATTAATGAATGCCTAACTAGGGAGTAGTTGACAGCAGAGGGAGGCTCGTAGTTGCAAGTTGATCACGGCGAATGACAAGAGCGCCGGCCGGCTCCCCGGGGTCTTGCGTGCCTACGTCCAACCAATTTAATCATCTGCCAAGTAACAGCTAACTACGTTACACTTTAAACTTGACGTGTTTAACATTTATTCATGTTTTAATGTAAGAGGGCGGCGTCTGTTTACTTTCGTAAAACTAGACAATTCACCAGAGGTGTTTACTGCATTTAAATACAAGTTTGTGAGGATGTAAATAAGCATTTTGTTTTACAGAAGAACTTACCCAGCGTGCTTGTAATGAACAGAGTAGTTACCTATTTTAGTGTAGGATTTTATTTTAGTGAAAATCTCGTAGTAATATATATTTTTTAAATATCAACATAAACCTTTAATAATTATGAGCTTCAGCCCTGCTATGTACTTGCTTACATTTATCCGTTTCATATCGTCGTTTACCATATCATTGCTACATTTTGTCTACAAGAATCAATGTGTCAATGTGCTGCTACATTTCGTAAACATGAAGCGTAACGTAAACGCGGCTAATATGATCCCGGTAAACAATAACGTCATGCGCTTGTGCGATTAGTAAACGAGAAGGTGTTAGTAACGAGTACGATGCGCTCCGGGCCGGTGGTGGCAGGCCCTACCTATACTTAAATTGTTATCGAGAGTAAAAATGGATTGCGAGAGTGAATGGACTCCGCTCCGACTTCGCCTTGCAGTAGTGTACCTATGTATTTCATTCCCGCCGCGCCAGTTAAGCTCGTAGCAGACTCGGTTTGTTTACTCACCGGCTTTCCGCAAGTGTCGCGCCGAGATTACCGAGATTGATATCCCATCGCAGGAACTCACGATAAGGGGTCGCCTCACTGTGTGAATAAGTGCCACAACGCCCACAGTATAATTTCCGTGCTTTTGTACTTTTAGTATCTTCGTCGGCCTAGTTTGCAAAGTTTGGTCGTTCGCAAGTTTTTGTTAAGAATTAATTTATTTTTATGTTCTGTGCCAATCTCATGGCTGTTCAGCTCATTGAAAAACATAATAAGTATGTATATTTCTGTAGTTTTGTTAATTTCAGAATATCTTTCAATGCCACTCTCCCATTATTCTTATGTAAAACATTCTAATTGAGGCAGTTATGTTTGTGGGTTATAATTAGCCACAGTTGGCATTTTGAGCACAAATTTAACTTTAAGCAACCGCAAAAGCCGACCTGTGTCCGCTTAAACACTGAGATCTAATTAAAGTGGAAAGTTTGTAATTATACGAAAAGTAAAAATCCTTGGTTAGCTTAAGCTTTAAGCCAGTTAAATGGTTAGCAATAAACTTAAAAATGAGAAGAAAATGCGGCAGGTACTTTTTGATCTCTCAGCTTTTAATTTAACGGATTCGATGCATTCATCTAATAAAATATTTGGTAAAAACTGCTTTATTAACTGTCAAAGAGTTGTTGTACAAACCCTCGTAAGCCGCGCGGTAGCCCGGTTACTGCTATATGAATTGATTACTATCTTGAAATAGCCTGTCGAAGGATTAAGGAGCGGTGGTATCGTTGGTTGCAGTGAGAGCAAGAGTGGCGGCGACCGGCTGGCGACGCCGCGGATGTCGCTGCTGGGCAAGCCGCTCAGTTACCGCGCCACGCGACGCGACGCGCGCTACCGCCGCCTGCAGTCCAAGTTTTACAACTTCCTTGAACGGCCCAGAGGTGTTAAGGCTGTCCTCTATCACATGATTGTGTAAGTTAACCCACAACTACAGTACAAGACCATTGACGACGCCACAGACGTCGCTGCTGGCCAGCCGCTCTACTGCGCCACGCGACGCGACGCGCGGTATCGCCGCCTGCAGTCCAAGTTCTAAAACTTCCTTTAACGACCGAGAGGTGTTAGTTAAGTCTGTCCTTTATCACATGATTGTGTAAATGTACTCACAGACACAGTAGAATACCATAGATAGACTGTAGTCGCTGCCGGGAAGTCGCTCTACCCCGCCACGCGATGCGCTTCTATACTTTAGATTCTTATTTTAACAGTAACTTTTTTTTATTATGGAACTTTACCAACCATATGTTCATAATCAGACGCACGATTCTTAAGCGATCAAACTTTCCGATACGTGTACGCCGTATACTTGAACTAACACTTTGTTTGCTGTTAAGTAGTATCTTCAACACAAAATACTATTCGCAGACGATATCGTCAAGGAAAGTTATTTCGAGCGCTACTCGCTCAAGCATAATTGAACACGTGTGTTTGATTTGTCTGGATGCAAAGCGGCACACATAAACATTATATTACGCCAGAAACTGGCGATCGATTGTGTTGACTAATATTTAGTAAAGTATATTCTATGAGTAAGTAATTGAATGTTTAATTGCGTATTGAACCGCAAAGCAGCTGCAAACTAATTTAAGGCGGGCGGGTCGCTCTCGAATATATTGACTCGCGTCGAGCCTCTACGGGCTCAAAAGTTGGGATTAATTTCTCATACTTCTTAAAGACTGCTGGCGTAATTGGTATTTAGAGTGGCACGAGTTTCTAACAACTTCGGCTCACTTATTTTTCCATATAATAAGCTCTTCGAGATTACTGAACTGTACAATCTTTTCAGGTTTCTGATGGTGTTCATGTGCTTGTCGCTGTCCGTTTTTTCGACAATCGAGGAGTACGAAGCAAAGGCTGGAATTGTGTTGTTCTACATGGAGACTGTTGTAGTCATTTGGTTCGCAATAGAGTTTTTTTTAAGGTCAGTAAACAAATATATCCTATATCTCTTTTACTTTTTGTTATTAAATGTTTTTTTTTTTCAATAAGATTCCTAGTCACTTCCGAGCTCTCTTAACAGGCCATTTCAGATCACTATGGTAAGAATAATTGCCTATACATCAATAGAATTTACTTGAAAACAAAATGACCGTTAAAACCTACCTATACTGCTTATGTATAGTATATCCGTTAGTATAGTTGTTTGCAGTCACAGGGTTGCTAATGCTCAGTATATTTTATTTCTCCCTTTCTTTTAGGTATCTCATCTTTTGTTCCGTAAAATTTTTAGGACATCGCTATGGTAACGCATTGATGTAGGAAAACACTTTATGGTGTAATCCACACCAGCCGGCGTAGCAGGTGCGGCAGCGGCATTTTCCATAGTATCTGACAAGTTTTGGCGTAGTCCGCTGGTGTGTATACCCCAGTAGACCATCGACATAGATTTAAGTTTCTTTCATGGACAATCTACGTTACATACATGCACATGTATACTTAAATATGCTATAGGCATCGCATCGCGCTACTTATACACCACACAAAGATAGACTATAAAACGAGCTTCACGAAAAGAATCTATCTCCTTATTTTATATTATGTCTTTAAAGAGCATTAAAAATATGAATTTCACAAGATGTATTTTTGTCAGATAGCAACCCTAATGCGTGGGCACAAGCCTCAAACACGAACTCGACGTATATAGCGCAAACAGCGAGCACTCGTAGATAAGCTCTGAGAGCTTTCGCGTGAAGTGATTCGTCACTCAATGTAGACGGATTGCTTCGCTTCAACAGGCTCACACGTTATTTATTTATTTCATTTATACGCCGAATAAATACAGCAGCGGAACTTAACGTTCTTCATAGACGTCTGTAGGTTCTCGTCTTGAACTGTAAATAATTACTTTATCGAGTAGATTGGTAGGTAGGTAGCATATCTAGTGAATATCACAAGCCCGAAAAAAAGCTCCACATATCATTAATTGTCAATTTAGTAATGACACAAGTAACTACTGTTACCTATACTATAGTATTTGTCCGAAAGTAAAATAATACCAACTGAAAGTATTTGATTAAAGTAAATCATGAGTAGGTCCGACATCAATCAATCTCGATCAATTGCTATTTAGTGTTAGAGTTCATATAAATAATAAAACCACTTCAGTAGCTATAAAATCTAATCTAAAATTACGATATTATTAGCAAGCTTATTGTGCTACTCATAATCTAAAAATACAATTGGAAGAAGTTGCACAATTTTCACTCATTTAAGAGAACCGGGCGTTTGACCGCTTTCTAAAATAGAATGGAGACACTATGAATAAAATAAAATTATAGTGGTGCTTATTACTCGACTAGTTTTACAAAGACAGAAAAAGTTTGAGCGGATTCAAAGCCGAATCTTTAGGGTGATTAGGTACATTACTTGCGATAGCGATGGGTTTGCAATTTCTGTGGCATAACCTTGGGGCAAAACCATCGAGTCCGGCGGACTGTCAGAGGGGATTCGCAATCAGGAGGCCAATTCTCGTGCATATCGTATACGAAAAAAGTTCACCAATCGAATTTTCTTTTTCAAAGAAAATACAGTTATTGCTTTATCCGGGTCACGATTTCTATGCATTTGGATTTCTTTAATGCGTTAGTTTTTTTTAAGTGGATAATATTACTTGTTTTCGGTAAAACAGTGATACCTCGTAATCGAATTACCACACAAAAGTAGTTCGATCATGCGAGAATCGGCCTCCAGATTTGAATCCGATCCAAGCCCATGCGATAACCAATGAGATGTACAACCGTATGACGGATGACGCTCATCGCGTAAACCACAGAAATACTAATACGACTGCGCTAGGTCTTATTTTCGCGGGTTAGACACGGATTCGTATCGGATGTTGTATTGTATGTACGTAATTGTCTCAAGAATATCTGAGAATATTTTTTAGCGCTATTAAATATGCTAGTTAGTAGGGCTTGCTTCGAAACTTTCGAAATATTGTCGATGTCATTGCATCGTGGATGCATTTGCGCATTGCGATGGCAGTCGTTACGGAATAGCTCTACCGGTAGTGTAATGATCCTGTTTCCATTTCCGCCGTCCCATCGCGCGCGTCCAAAGAGCTCGTCTCGGAACAACGAGCAAATTGAAATTATCTGTTTTATATTACATGTACATTACGTTTACATCGTCGTACATTTTCACCTGTTTTTTTAAAAAAACAAAAGCGATATATTTATACAAAACCTGTCAATTAGCACTAAACGCACCTACTTTCATCGAGTAGCATCTAACGCATGTAATTAACGTATGTTTCATTTTTTAAACTGATATCATATGTTACTACTTAATGAATAATGACCATCACACAGTTTTTTTAAATAATTTAGACTTTTGTACGTAGAGTCGGTAATATTTATTGAAGGTAATTCAAATTCGACCATTTTTCTTTACTAAGCAATATTCTTTTCATGATGAGATTAAAACTGGGGTACAAATTCAAAGCTTTCTGTTTAATTTACTGAGCTTGGTCCAAAATTCAGCTGTATGGATATTGACTTTCTACTAAGTTCCTAATTCACCTTTTCAAATAAAGAGAGTTCTCAAATTTACAGAACACACAATATAATCAGAACTTCAATATTCCTTTATCTTTTTATAAAAGGACTTTTTAAATAGGGCAAAGTATTCAAATTGTTTTCTCTCCACAGGTTATGGTCGTCAGGATGCAGGTCACGATACCAAGGCTCAATAGGTCGCCTCAAATTTTTGAGGCGACCTTTCTGCATTATCGGTAAGCTATTAGTTACTTCAATCGTAAAGGTACTTAAAATTACTTATGCAACTAATTCATGGAGAAAACACTGATTACAATTGTACAGAGCAACTGTGTGCTAAACTCACAAAATCATTGTACCAACCTAGGTAGGTATGGTTAAGATTCAAAAATGCAATATAGTTTGAAGTACCTACCTGTAAGAAATAGGTATGTATGTGTAAGACCTAGGTAGGTCCACAAGGTAGGTAGGACCTCCTTGTTTGTGTCATAAATTAGCCATAATTACTTGTAAAAACATTTGCGGTTCTCATCTGGATCTGTTTCTATACCTCGAGATACAGACTCACATCTAGTTCGAGGGGGGATCACTTTCAGCTGCTGAACCCACGCTGTCCTTTTTTACTAATAACTGCATTAGTCTAAGCTGACCTGATTGTAATATGGCTCAATAAAGATTTATTTATTATTATTTATTATTATTCTTTAACTTAAAACGTTCCGGGACACTATTCTAGACACAATATATGTTTTATTGTTTTCACGCCTGTAGGCGTTCACTGTCCCGGAACGTGTCAAGGGGTCCGCTCTTGTTTTTTTTTTCTTCTTTTCTATACGTATAAGCCGTGGAATTAATTTATAACGATGATGACTGGTACCTATAATATGTAACTTTGGCTTTTGTCAATTAATTCTGAGTGATTTTTACAATGTGGGTTTACCTTACTCAAATCAATCAATCTCGTTCATCATCCTGGGCTTATTGGTTTGAACCACCCTTTTCAGGGCTGCCCGCTTTCACTCAGTGTTAAAATAAAATGTTGAGGTAATACATCATGTAGTCAAAATGATTGTTTTTATGCATACTTTACATAAGCACAATTAACAATACAAATGGGTTACTTTGTTCGTGAAAGTCTTATAGTTAGCAACATTTATGACTTCCGCCAGAGAATAAATAAATAAATAAATAAATAAATTCTTTATTTGCACCAATACACAATTTTACATGAAATGTATGAAACCCTGGCTGCCAAACTAGTTTAAACTGTGTTATGGAAGCCAGTGTCTTCCCAAAAAGGCTTGCTAATTTGATTAGTACAACATATTACAAAATTATTATATCCTCATGTTTATTAACAATGGCTGAAAAATCTAGATATTTTAGAAAATTAAACTTATACAATTACAAGGATTTAAAACAAAATAATAAAGCATTGCATTACTTTATGTACATAAGATAGTATATGTGTGTGTGAGTGTGTGTGCGTGTGTGTGTGTGTATGTGTGTGTGTGTGTGTGTGTGTGTGTGTGTGTGTGTGTGTGTGTGTGTGTGTGTGTGTGTGTGTGTGTGTGTGTTGAGGGTGTGTGCGTGCGTGAGTGTGTGGGTGTGAGTGACATTGTGGTCAGCAGATCGGCTTTAGATACGATTCAATTGTGTCGCTGCTAGTAGATAGCAAGAATGTATGTAGTAGATTTTTTAATTCATAATGAGTGCATTTTAACAATCCTAGTTCATCGTTTATTCGCGTGTAAAGCTTTGGTGCAAGATAGTTATAAAATTTTTGTGAAAAGGGACTAGAGATTTGTGGTTGCGGACAACGAAAACGACGCTTATTGCACCGTGGCAAGGATGGGATTGTATGCCTGTGGTACCTTCGAAGGCATTGGTATACAAAAAGCTTACGAACTGATAGGACCTTGGCCATATCATAAACCAATACTGTAGGATACAATATAGGGAGAAACAGCATGACCTTGATCACCGCCCTTTGAGCTCGTTCCAAGTGGAGCAGGTGCGTTATGGCCGCACCACCCCAGACACAGATACAGTAAGCGAGAAGCGATTCACATAGAGACCTATATGTTTGAATGAGAAGCTTCATGTCTGCTACTAGGCGCAAGTTTTTAAAAGCATATAACAACTTTCTAACTCTTTTAGAAACAAGTGCAATATGTAAGTCCCATTTAAGCCTATTATCAATAATCACTCCCAGATACTTTGTGGAATCAGCCTGAGCAAGAACAGTACAGTCACACGCATTATCCTTGTATTCTACTGATGTATTACAAGGAAAGGTATGAATTTTTACCGTAAAATCTTTATGGGGGCAAGTGGCAGATGATTTGCTAAAACAAAGGTAATGTGTTTTAGAAGTATTAAGGGACAAGAGGTTGTTCTCTAGCCAATTTGTAACCCGACACATACCTGTGTCGATAATTTTGTGGACACCATCCCAACCGTCTTTACTGTGGAAAATTATAGCTGTGTCATCTGCAAACATCAACAATTCGGCACCTGGGAGATCTATTTTGCACAGTTCATTGATGTAGATCAAGAAAAGTGTAGGCCCAAGAGTACTTCCCTGGGGCACACCGTATCTGCAGATGACATTATCACTCTTAATACCCTTAATACGTGTTTGTTGACTCCTCCCAAGGAGATAGCTACGAAACCAGTTATGCACAATGCCCCTGACACCGATACCTTCAAGACGCGCTAGCAATATTGGAATGGAAACCGTGTCAAAAGCTTTCTGCAGGTCGAGAAAAACTCCTACGCACCGTTCTCCAGTGTCAATATAGTTAGTTATAAGGGAAGTGATTCTAAGTACAGCGTCTTCAGTCGATTTACTACGTCTAAACCCAAATTGGTTGTTTGCTAAAAGATTGTGTGTTTCAAGAAAAGATACTAGACGTTTGTTTACTACTTTTTCCATTATTTTAGAAAGTGTATTAAGAATAGAAATAGGGCGGTAGTTTGAGGGTTCTTTTTTATCACCTGCCTTATACACTGGAGTTACAATGGCTTGCTTAAGGCATGCAGGGAAAACTCCTTGTTCAAAGCTAAGGTTACAGAGATGGCTTATTGGTTCTGCAAGTATGTGTTTGGCATATTTAACTAAAGTAGAGGTTATGTTGTCATTACCCGGTGCAGCTCCCGATTTTAAACTAGATATAGTACTAAGAATTTCACATTCAGACGTAAGGTAAAGTGGCATTGATAGATTTGGGGAATTTTCCATACTGATATTACCAGCCAGATGCTCATCTGTTGTTTTTAGTTTCTTGAGAGTAAGATTAGCAAGATTAGCACCTATCGAAGTGAAGTATTCATTAGTATTATTTAATGAATCTTTTGGTGTAGAATTGCTTGACAGGAGTTCATCACTTGGAACTATTTTGGACCTAAGATTGCAGACATCCTTTATGATGTTCCAGGTTTCTTTAATATTGCCTTTGTTGAGTTCAAGTATCCTTTTATAGTACTGTTTTTTCAGTTCCTTAACAATATTATTACACCAATTTCGATATGTCATGTAGTGTTTTCTGACGTCTTGACTATCAGATTTTTTTGCCTTTTTATGTAGCTTGTCCCTTTTATGTAATGATTTTAGAATACCTGGAGTGATCCAAGGCTTTAAAGGTCGTTGAAGTCGCGGAATTGACCTGGTAGATGTAAATGTAGTGCTACAGTATTGGAGATGTTTGACTATAAACTCAGCCGCCAAATCAACCTCTCGAATATTGTAAAAAGAGGACCAATCCAAGTCTTTAAGGTAAGTCAATATGGCATCAAAATCATAGTCCGTCTTACGAATATTAGGTCGAGGTGTTTTATGCCCTTTACCAAGCAATCCACCAGCGCAGAATAGTATTGGTGAATGGTCAGTTATTTCCACGTCAGCAAACACAATACACTGCCAATCGCTGCTGCACTTGACCATAAAATGATCTAGACAAGTATTTGATGGCTGTCTGGTAGGGGATGTGATGCCAGGCACAAGACCGTATGACGCTGTTATATCTAGGTATTCGCATATAGAGTTAGGGAGTGGGTTAGCAGAGATGTCAAGATTGATATCACCTGTCAGAACAATTCGCTTAGTACGAAGAGTTGGCAGTAGGCGTTCAAGTGAAGTTAAGAATTTAGTAGGGTCACTAAAGCACGGTGGTCTATAAATACAGATAATAGAAATTTCAGAACCTATCTGAACTATAAGACAGTTGCAGTCTTCTGTTATTTCGGATTCTACTACATGGCATTTAATATTATCTTTGACGTATAATACAAGTCCATCATTTTGGTTGTAACTTTTTTGGGTACTATAGGAATTATAATGGCTTAAGTCCATAGGTGTAAAAGTTTGATTGATCCAACATTCTGTGAGCACTATAAGGTCAATCTCAAGATTGATTTTTGAGCAGAACACCAAGAATTTATCTATGTTTTTGTTGATACTACATATATTTTGGGTAATTATAGAGAAATTACCAGTGTCTTTTTTAATGTTAAGGGATTCTGCACAAGTGGTAGGGTCAGAAATGGTTAAACACTGCGTTTTATATGTATTATCAATTTCTAATGAAAGTATATTATCAAGTGAGGCCATCTTTTAAAATAATAGTGTATAAAATATATATATTAGACAATCTATTTATTTATTCTTAAAATAATTAAATGTTATCTACTTGGGCAGGATTATGAGCAATAAATAAAATTGTTATCTTTAGTTCAGAGTCAATATACAATATAGAAGCAATACTAGCCTGGCGGCAAGAATAGGTATCCCACGCCGATTGCTTGTAACAATTGCTGAGTTTTGTGTATGTGTGAGTTGGTTTATCTGTATTGTTCATGTAGTATGTAGGATGTGTAATATGAGAAGTTGTGTGAAATGCAATGCGAAAACAAAATACATTAGATAATTTTAGTGATACAATTGAAATTAAGAATGTATAAAACAATAAATCATGCACAAAAGCTAGGAATATGTTACATTTGATCGATCCTAGTCATTTACTTTTTAGCTTTTCAAAATCGCTTTCTCGTTCAATCTTTATGAGATTATCGCCTTGTCGTTTCCGTAAGTAAATGTTACCGTTTTGACACCAACAAAAGTTAAAGTCATTAGACTTAGCGAATTCTCTCGCAAGATAAAATAGTTTTTGTGATTTCACAGTCAGGTGTTCCGAAATAAATACTGGTTTGACTGGACCCTTAATATTCAGTACTGAAGTGTTCAGTTTGTTGTCTCGGTAAGTCTTGTTGTACTCTTTTACAGCTTTTATGAAGTTATCTCTTGTGATGACTGTAGTGAAATCTACTACGATGGGCTTGGAGTCAGTCTTTGTGCTGACGCGATACACATCACGTATTTCATTGGCTTGAACTGGGACGTTAAGAGTTTTCCCTGTGTTAGAGACGAGATTAACGAGGTCAGCTTTGGTTTCATTTTGCCCTTTTGGTATATTCCTCATCTGTAAAGTTGTGCTTCGAGAGTGACGCTCCATGTTTTCTAATTTTGATTCTAGGTTGGATATTTGTTGCAGGTGATTCTTTCGTTCGTCCTCCAAATGTGCAACCTTATTTAAAAGTTCATCATATTTGTGAGACATAAACTCCATTGCGTTTCTTATTTCTGAATTTTGTTCTTTAATTTCTGTCATTTTATTCAAGACCTCCGTAAACTTCGCATCCTGATCAGTTTTAAATGATGTTAGCAGTTGTGTAAATTGCTCAGTCATCATACAAACTTCGTCATCATTATGTGCGCGCTTCATGCCGCGTCTAAAAGTTACGGTTTGATGTGACGCGCAGAGCGATGAATCATCAACCGTACTGAGATTAGGCTCGGAGTCGTAGCGCGAGTCGCTAGGAGGGGTACGATTGAGCGGCATTGTGCAGGCGATTTACTAACTACCAGGAGCGCACAGCACAAAAGGAGGTGGTATATCTCGCACGAAGGTGAGAGCTAGGCAGCGATGAGTCACTATAGTCGTCCTTATCCAGCAGTGGGCGGGGCCAAGCGGGAGCGAAGAGCGTAAGCACCGAAAAAGGCTAGTTATCCTTGTCTGTATGTGGGCGGGGTAAGGCGCGCGCGCAGTTATAGTTGATAAGAAAATATTGTTTGTTCACTCACGCACTGTGTCCTTTTTTCACAGCTGGCCCATTGGTATTCCCGGCAGTGAACGCTTGCTCCATGTTTATGCACTCCTATTATTTGTGGCGATTATTTTTGGAAATTTCTTAAATGTTTTGCGTAAATAATAAATATGCAGAGGTCTACTAAAGACACGTCTGTACTCCACAGAGGTCCAAGGGGAAGATAAAACAATGTTATATCACGCTGTTATAACACTCATTCTTTTACAATCTGACAAAACGACGTGATCTGTGCTAGAACCCGGCAAGAGCAACGAAACAAATATCATAAAGCAGTGAGGGGCAAAATATAGGTGCTGTGGGCTCGCGTCCTAGAGTACTTTCATCCTCAGCATTTCCAAGTAAAAGTCACGTTCCGTCTATAAACCGTGACGAAGTGACCCTATTTCAGGTGCGACCAATCTACTGTGACCTTCGCATTTTCGGCCTCCTTCCCCTGGTGCTAGTTTCGTGCGGCGGCCATTCCGCTCTCAGGGGAGCCGGCCCGCCCGAGACCGTACTAACCGCCAAACATAGCCGCACGATATTCCTACTGGGGACAATAAAATGAACCTACCCAAATTATTCAACCACCCTTCCATTATTAATGTGTCACTTCTTTCCACTTTTCGCTCGTTTGGCGTGTGACATGAATGAAAAGTGTGCCTGCAGCCGTCAGTTACGACCGTTGAAACAATTAGCTGAATACCCAAATAAAGTTTATTTTTGGATGTTATACTCGGGCCCGAAAAAAAACGAAAATAAGGCATGAACAATAATACAGTCGGCCTCATTTATTTTTTGACTATGCACTTAATCTCGCCCCATCAACTTGCCTGCTTTTTATTGTGAAGTTAGTTAGAGGACTCCCATATAATATATAAGGAGATGTAATGTAACACAACGTGCGTTCTGTATTCTTCGGCCCGAGCCAATTGACCACAACTTGCGAATGATTGAGTGATTGTGTGTGAACAGCATTTTCTTTTACAAACACAATGCAATGTCTAAGGATGCAGTACCCGCAGCAACCAGACAGTGATCGGGCCGCCGGGAAATCGAATGTAAAATGGCTGCCAGTCATATTGCTGAACAGATCGGCTACCCGGACTGGAATGGACTGCATTCCATTTGATTCTACAGGGTGTTATTGCATGGGGGTGCCAAATTTTTGGAGGTGAATGAGACCGTCAATATGAACAACTTTTACTTCGGGGTCATGGTCAAAATCTTAAATAAAATTTCAGGTTCCCCATACAAAATCAGTCACCTACATTGACAATAATGTATGGAGAGGCAGAAAATAAAATTAATAGTTGAACGATGGTCCCAGAGTAAAAGTTGTTTATATTGATGGTCTCATTCACCTCCAAAAATTTGGCACCCCCTTGCAATAACACCCTGTATTAACATTATATTTGCAGAACGCAAGCTAGCTGAAAAACCTCATTACAAATATATTTCGTAGTTTAGCTGTATACTTTTTAATAGAAAAGTTTTGTTAGTATTCCATCATTTACATTTACCTTATTTAGTAGGGTACCTAATTGTTATTGGAATCATGATCAAATCAAGCGGTTTATCTTTGTTAGAATAGCTGTGCTTCATCTAAACTAATTTGGAGAATTTAATGATAAATTAAATATTATGTTCTACCTACAGCGATATCTCTAAAGGCTACCTAGTTTTGAGTAAAATTGGTTGCTCTTTACATGATACAGATACATAATAATATATTACTCATATATTTGTGTGCTAAAAACGGAATCAACCTAAAGAGGGAATATTACACTAGTATAGTAGCTTTATGTTGAATATGAAATTTGAATATGCTTTGATCAAAGTAACCAGGGTAGTGTACATTCCTAAGAAAAAGGAAAAATCTTATTCGGTATGAGCCAGAGTAATATAATTTCCATTCTCTTTGAATTCACTGAAGCGCTGTTTGTGACAACTCGTGTGTGGGTCTGATTTGACTTCCAGACAACGAATTGAAACGTACGTGGAGGTTTCAACACAGTTGTATTTAGGGGGATTAGATTAATAAAGTTTTGATCAACAACTTAGTCCCGAGGTATTCCTTTAACCCGGAAGTTACGATGATCTTACTGGCTTAAGTGTTATTCACTATGCCAAATAGTTCTTGTTTAATGAAAGGCCATATTCTTAGTACTAATATATCTTAAAAGATGAAATAAGAAACCAAAACTTGCGCACGGACGAGACTCGACCCATTGGAAGAGCAGCAGCAAGAATTCAAATATGGCACTGTGAGTGTTAAGAAATATTCTAACTAAACCATAAAATATCTTAACAAGTAGCTTTCATACGAAAAAGATAATTAGGTTAGCGATATTTTTACTACAGCCAGGTACGATCCTTGAATCAGAACAAGCCAATAATTTTCATAATCTATAGCCAACTTACTTTTGTTCACAGTAATTATTTTATAACGTATGTTCCACATAAGTTGCTAGCAACTGTCAGTAAAACTGTAAGAGTGCTCCCACATAATGTTCCGACTAAACACCGTGCTTTAGTTAGTTCACCGCCGTGTCAACTGTGGCACTACTCGCGAGCACAGAACTTACTACAACCACAAACATGCAAGTAATAGTAAGTGGCCCAGTAGCAAGAAGACTAAGGCCCACTTTCGCACGATGATTCACCCAAGATTACTTAGGATTAAATCATCATTCTCTATCTATCAACATCAAATAAACTGACAAACGTGACACCACTAGTTCTATTACAAATTGTATTTGCTTCAGATGTGACCACCATCCTGGCGTCACTGGTGGTGCTGGGCATGGGCTCCTCGGGGCAGGTGTTCGCCGCGTCGGCGCTGCGCGGGCTGCGCTTCTTCCAGATCCTGCGCATGGTGCGCATGGACCGGCGCGGCGGCACCTGGAAACTGCTCGGCTCCGTCGTCTACGCGCATCGGCAGGTAGGATAGTAGAGAGGACCGTAGGGTGACATACAACCTGGTTACCATAAGAATAGATCTGTCATGCATGTCACGCACCTCCCTCCCTTTCTGCTCCCCCACCTGCGTTCGTCCGTTTTGTGCTATTACATTTCATTTTTGCACACTTTTTCTTGCTTCCACATTTTGACAGGTTCATACGATAACCTGGTGATATGGCTGCACCGCTGTCACCGCAATTATTAGTGACGTCATGACAGTATTTATGAAGCGCGAGATCGCATTTGTCTAAAATAACCCTGCCGCTCATTCATTGATCAGCAACAATATCTAGTTACTAGAAAACTACAGTAAAAAAATATAATTTTAATAAACTTAATTACAAAACGCTAACTTTCCATCTGATCTTTAATCCCATTAAGGTTACATAATTTATAGAATATATAGGTCTACACCCAATGATAGTGATTTCTGTGATGAGTGGAAAGTATTTTTGTCTCATAAACTAGGTAAGGTAACAACATTTCTTGTTCTTGATCGATCCGTATTGAGGAAGGACGAGCGATTCATTCATTGACGTAAGCTAATATGCCATTGAATAGTTATATAATTTTTGTTGCACATAAAGTAAAACGTATATAGAGGTGGCCACAAAATAAATATACGGGTCTTAAAAACGAACATATATCTTAAAACATTGCCTTGACAAACTGCTGTGCAGTTTGGCAGATGTGAACAGAGTGTATTATTATTTTGTATATTTTGGAAAATCAATAAAATAAATAATAACTATAAATATTAACTCGGAGCATCCATGTCAAAAAGATCTTCGCACTTACTTTTGAAAATAATTTCGTGAGTACTATGTAAAATACTATATGTTAGTTAATACATGCCGTCCAGCGGTTACACCGATGATCGTTATGTTTTATGAGTACCTTCAAGGCACTGCATAATAGCATATTATAGTCTGTCGTTAATTCGCCTAAATGGTCGTATAGTAAATCTATTGTTTGTGAACTGTTATGATTTATGATGACTCACGCACGATGTATTATAAACTTATAGCTGCAAGTCTAGTCTATCAGATGATTATTCGTGAGGTTAAAGTTAATCGTGGCCCTCTTGCTCACTCAGTCACTCTTCAAACTAGAACACTACTCGAACATAGCAAAGGTCGACAACCCTTCCTTTGTCATGCTGTTTGCTTTGTTTGACCAAACTTCAATTCAAGGTCCTTATTATTTATCCTACATACATACTAGGTACCCTACAACCTCGCAATCGAATAGGTAATGACCAAAAAGTTAAAAGTGAAGTCAATTCATTCTATTTGAGGAGATCAAGTAGAGTTTGAACATGTACAATTAAAAGGTTTAGAATTATTTAGGTACAAAGTCTATTCTATGAGCTAATCACTGCCTAAATCGTACTTAATTATTCAAATTATTACGAGTAGGTAGTATAGTACTACTTACTGCTTATTAAGACATATAAAACTAATGAGACATAATTTTAACGAAAAATAAGGGCTAACGATATAAGTTACTTAATAAACAATTCTGTTACTGCGAGCAAAGGTACGAGGCTTATGAAGTTCTAAAAAACCTTTCTGAAAGGAAATGTCCTAGCTGCAGTGATTACGCTAACAACATTCATTATCTTTACCTATACTTATGCGACGACCAATCTACTCAATTTCATAGCACATGCCCACAACGCCTTCGACTATCTTGTAGAGTAATTTATAAAGCCTGTTTGATAAGTGCTAAGGGAAGTAGAACGTTTTTCAAGAAATTTGCATATCTAGGTCACGACAGGCAGAATTAAGTACGGACGGAACCTTAATCTAGTCGGAGTCTTTGTGCGGCTTGCAATAACATGCGAGTATTGTGTCCTTAGGCAAACCCTTCATTCTAACACATTCTGTCCCGCAGTAATAAGGTAATACATGAAAACATAAATCTTGTAGTACTATTCATACATTATGTATTGTCGTACTACCCAAAATACACGGTATGAATATCTTTTCGAAAGTTCTTTTATATGAAATAAAATACGACGATTTATTTAACTATTTTTCTATTTATAGTACTTAATAACAATACTACGACCATACAATGTCTGTTTTGCATCATGCATGACTCAAGGATATAATTGAATATATGAATGAATTTTTTCTTAAATTCTGTAAGTCTATTAATACAACTTAGCGTATTTTTAAGTGCCATTAATGTATACATATACAAGGTGTTCCGAAAGGTCAATCGTTTGATCGATAAATTTGCAATTAGGCTCCACCACGTGTGAATGATTGCATCACTCACTAGGGCCTCCTCTCAAAATGGATTTTATATTGGATTGCTTTGTGAAAACGTATCACTAAAGACAACCATTTTCATAATTAATGGGACTCTTACCTTCATTAATTGCTTTGAAACCTAATACATTTCACAAAGCTCGTAATCAGTCAGGTATCAAACGACTGCCGGGAGTCGCATAATAATGGAATTTCTATTGTGTCTCGTTCACACATACTTGACGAGTTAATCTACGTTACGTTATGATCGGCGTATGAAATATACCTACGGACTGCTTCAAAGGAAGTTGTTATTACGTGCGAAATTACAGGATTTCCATTTATAAATACGTAATCTTAAACTACAGAAGGTATAAAGCTTGTTCCTACGGCACCACGAGTAGGTATTCGCGTGTTACGGTCATTCAACTTCGATCGAACATTTGTGTGATGTGGATGTTGATGAGAGCTTAAAGTTGCTTGATACAAGAGTCATACAATTTTGCCAACAATATATGAAGCTAACCAACATTTTAGGTACTTAATAAACTAGCGTTAATTATTGACACAATACCTTGCTAATGTCAATCATTAAAAATAATTTAAGTATTATTACCTACCTACCTTAATAAAGTCTCCATTTACACACAAAAACGGTACTGACAAACACAAAAGGTATTGACGTAACATTCATTAATAAGGTTTTCAAACGACGGCTTAGAAGAGGCCATGATTGCTCACGCTTTGAGGAAAATATGAACGAACAGTAATTAATAGCCTACCAAAATGAACTCGCGCGTAATTTTTTTTTGAAGAGCAGATGTTTAGTAATCTAATTTATAACTATTCCGACAAATTTGAAACATCTGGCTCAATATAATTTGAACGTAATTATGGTATTAACGTATTAAGGCTATACGGTGAACAAAAAAAAACAAATAAAACGTACCTACTAAACGTCCTATCAATTGACTTACCTACACAAATGATACTTTAGCAATAATCTTAGTTAGACTCTTTGCTTTCATATGCAAACGAAATGCAGTCGCGATGCTGCATCGATGCAGTCGCAAAATGTCAAACTTAACTTTTGAACTAAGAAAGTGAAAATTTATAAAAAAATATGATGTAGATCTTAACCAAAACTTTTGAATAAGATCGAACCAGTAGTTTTTGAGATATGGCACATTTTCATCAACCACACATATAACAAAACACTATGAACAACAAAGTTTTCTCAGTGCGCGGGTCCGACTCGCACTTAGCCGGTTTTATTGATTTGGCCTGAGAAACAACTAATAAAGCTGATAAAATAAACAAGCATTGTATGTATTAGGTCTTGCCGTTTACGTCAGTACAAACTATTAGTTGTGATAATAGCCGAGCTCCCCACAAGTCCGCCACCCTTTTCTTTGTCCGGACGCGAAGTCCGTTAACGCGATGTTTGGCTCTTGCATAACGTGCCGAGTTGCTGAGTAAGCAAAGCGGCCGCAATTTCCTCCGACAAAATAGGTACAACACAACACAACATAAGGCGTGACTCAATATCTACCACGATCGGTTCAGGTTAAAGTTGCATGTTCACAATGCAGAGCAAGAACCCGCGGCCGCATTCCCGCGCCATCTGCAGTATTCAATAAAAAGGCTCGAAGTAGAAATTGTATGGAAAGTAACCAAGCATCAAGGTACTCCTGGAATTGACATTTTCAATTTATTGAACATGACAAACAAATTACTAGGTAAACTTGGTTTCGCAGACAAAGGACGAACATTATTTGGGACGACTTTCAATTATTACTCGAACTTTTGCAAATAATAAACAGTGTTACAGAAATACGAAAATAACGAATGGATTAGCGTAACCGTGTTAATTATGTTTTTGATTACAAAGTACGTCATGAAAATATACTTTATTAATATTTTTATGATCTTTGAACAAAACGTTGCAGCTGAAATTAAACTTTTAGTCGACAGGCGCACATCTTGAGCCACGTCAAATAATAAATTTTAGTGCAGCTCTCAGCTTACGGTAGAAGGAACTTAGTAAGTAAGTCCTATGGCCATTTGTTTTCTTACTTCAGCGTTCTTTTTCTGTATTTTTTTTGTATTCTGTACAATGCCCGTTTTATATGACAGTACTTACTTATCACACAACTATATGTAGAATTTGGCATACATGTAAATTTAATTTTAAAATAATGTTTCTATTTCCACCCCATATTCTTGACATTAGGGATTGGAGTCTACCAATTAGCCTGTTTGCCGACGGGTCTTAAAGATCGATACCTCGTCCTCAACACCATTAGAGAGTGTCGGCGACGCTGTATTGTACGTCACTCAATGCTGTCCTTATTTTGTTTGTGTTGCTCGTAAAGCATTATCATCTTAAATCAGTCCGCCCATTGTCTGTCGCTCGTCCTCCCCGCTACGACTTAGCCGGTCGGCTCATTTTTATAAATTAAGGCTTATTGCATTCAACTTGCCTAATGTACCAAACCACATTCTCGGCAGAAATACAAATTAGGCTAATTAACTTTTTTTGTTTGTTTCATTTATTTATTATGTATTTTCTATTTCAGGAATTAATCACAACGTTGTACATAGGATTCCTCGGGTTGATTTTCGCATCATTTTTAGTTTATTTAGCTGAAAAAGACGTCGCCGATACCAAATTCAAAAACTTCGCGGAAGCACTATGGTGGGGAGTTGTGAGTACCATTTGTTTGTATTAGAACAAAATATGCGTTCGATAATGAGATAAATCAGTCGTCAATCAATAGTAGAATTTATTTGACTAACTAAATGTAAGTTTTGTCTTTCAGATCACACTGTGCACAGTGGGGTATGGCGACATGGTGCCACAGACGTGGCAAGGAAAATTCATAGCGTCCTTTTGCGCCCTTCTCGGAATCTCCTTCTTCGCTCTTCCCGCTGTGAGGCCCTCTTTATCTCATTTTGTCGCAATTGAGATTGATTTTCAATTTATCGAAAGATGGTCGGATCTAGCGTAGGTGGAAACTGGAATGTTTAATAAAAACGTTACCACAGATAATATACTTAATACACGTTACAGTAAATCAAACCAAAGTTTGTCCTTTTATATGTCAAATATATACTCATTTATATAAAAAACATTATACTCTGAAATCTTTTAACTTTTAATACATATGTGTGTCAATGTTTAACCTAGAATTAAAACTCTTACTAAAGTGCTTCGTGTTTGCTTTCAGGGTATTTTAGGTTCAGGTTTCGCTTTAAAAGTGCAGCAGCAACAACGACAAAAACACATGATAAGAAGAAGACAACCGGCTGCAACATTAATACAGGCATTGTGGCGGTGCTATGCAGCGGATGAACACTCTATGAGTGTGGCCACGTGGAAAATACACCAAGTACCTCTTCCAAGCCCGCAAACAAGGTAATTAATTATTCATTTGGAACAAAAGTGGGCAAGATTGGAGGGAACAGTAAAAATCTATACTCGTTTTTACATATAATGTATATTAGACTGATAAAGTGTAGCGCAACCTCTGCCATACAATACTAATTCAACAAAGAGATCTTATTATTGCAAGGAAATCCAGTGTCCAACCAAATTGAGGGTGTTTGGCGAAAGCCTTAACAGGAGCGTTGAGTGACGGGTGTGTGTATATTGACAGCAGGGTGATGAGTGCGTCGTTCAAGAACAATGCGTCTTTTGTGTCGCGGCTGCCGACGATCCGCCGGCACAAGAGCACCTCGCTCCACTCCCCCGCGCCGCACTCCAAGCCGGCTGCGGCGCACCGCTACGACGTCAACGCCAGCGCTGAAAACCTCGGTAAGCCTCCACACGAACTACACGACCCAACAGTGTGCACACACCATCCACACCCACTTATACCTATTAGTGTGCAAATCTTAGGAGTATACGTGTTGTTCTCGTTCTTTTTTTGTGTTCAAGACGTACCTGTGCATTTACTTTCAAAAACAAAACGCGATCGGTAACATTCTCACTTTGAAAATATACAAATAAATGCATGTTTAAGTTTAAAATGTTTTTATTTAACCAACCACATCAATTATGTATTTATTAATAATTTTTTTTATTACGCTGAACAGAATACTTCTGTTCATAGAAAAATAAAAATACAATTATTTTTCAAAATCAACACAAATATTGAATCCTTTTAAACTAAATACCCAGTTTACGGCCGTACAATCAGAATTGGCTTTAATATCAAAGATACACAACACAGAAACAACAAGGAAGAGCCGAGTCGAATAAATGACTCCTCGGCAAAGACGGCACTCCATTAATTTGTCGGATACGCACTGGAACAGAGAACTAGAAGATAAAGAAAATTATTTAATATTTCAAAGATGGATATTGGAAATGAATCTAGACAGGCAGACGAAACGATCGTAGTCGGGAAAATTACCATCATCAATCACATCACATACTGCGCACTCGAATATCGACACGTACGTTATAACATAACAGTTTGCATTCCTGGTAGATGTGGATTGTGGAGAGCGGAGAGTGATGTTCTGTGCCCTGTTCCGTAGATGCTCGCACGTCGGGCGGGGACCGTGCGTGTTGTCTACTCCATTGTTGGAAAAGCTGCTTTAAAGGTTCTATTCTTCATCTTTTAGACGGCACTATGGCATGACCAGTTACAGTCGATAAACTTCTGCTGCGTTTCTTATTAATTCTTTTTAGTAAAAACTTCCAGAAATATGTGAATACACAAAAACGAGTAATGTTGATAACGTAGCATTAATTTCGGAACGTATCTGATTCTGGCGACGATGGCTAATATGTTCTTAGCTCCGAACACAATTGCTGACATTCTACCTACCTTCTACTTCTTTCTATTTTTCACTTTTTGAAATAAAATGCACCCGCGTAGATAAGATTTCGCTTCGAAATAATTTACCATTTGCAATCAGAAGCTTCACGTACATTTGACAAAGTGGCTTCTATAAATGATGATCGCTTCAGCGTATTATAAATGCTAAGGTAGTCTAAGAAAATGAACTTACTTGAGAGTTGCAACAATTCAGTTTCTAGCATCATAGAGCTCGGTTCACACAATGAATTTTCAGAGTACTACATGAGATAATTGCGAACCTAAAGTTACTGGAATGGCTTCATTCAAGGCTTGTATTTTGAGTTCGGTTGACTTAAAATAAATGATATTTTACACTGCTTTGCATTATTTTATTATGCATGCCAGTTAGTTAATAGGAGTTTTGTAAAATAATAATTTCTATGAGTAATGTATTCCTACATTACAGGTATTTAAGATTTGTTAATATATTACATAACATTAATAAATTAACAGTAAATCTGGCAAAATTCACATTCACGAATCACAAACATGAGTTCTAACGTATCAAAAGCTCGCGGTCAAAATCCGCCTGTCTACGCTTTGTCTGTTGGTCGTAACAGTGATAATAAATATGAACATACTTACAATACAATCTCGTACTTTAACTGTTAATACGTACATTTAAATAATACAAACCATATAAATAGCAAGTCATTGTTTATGGTACAATGATAAACAATTTATGACCCTAAGAAATATCAACTCATTTTGCTAATACCTCACGTATAGTACCTTCACATACGCTCCCAGTCGATTCATATTTCATTCCATATTAAACTGACTTTGTTAATATTCTCAAGATACTGTCTTTCTATCTTTGGGATTAAATTACGTTCGTGCTCGTCTCGTTCAGCGCTCACGACGTCTCAAAAGACCGTGTAACGAGTCTAGACGATTCCATCTCGCGATAGGTCAGGTACCTATGTTATGATATGCAGTTTTGGTAGTTCCCTTGCAAATAAATAAATCCAGACTTCTTAAGCAAAGCCTAATATGTACAAGAAGAGACTAGTCATTAGCGCGGGTAAGGAAGGCCTTATGGTGTCGAGCAGAATCCACTCACTTTAAAATTGTTGCTATGGTGTTTCGATATCAAAATAATTTAAAAATGCAGTATATTTAATTTAAATATATAGAAAACAAAAGTTATATTAACAAATTAAAAGAAAATAAAGTTAACGTATGTTTTAGGTTATACTTTTGGTGTCATTATAAAATTCTTCTCGTTTAGAATCTATTTTCCGATAGGAATAAAATACTTAACAGTAAAGGTAAAGGAGTTTCGCAAAAGCCCTAGTATGAGGGCAAATCATAATCATTCACCATTCATAATGAAACATTGGGGATCCGGGTTTACAATGTGTTTGACTTACTTGATATAAATGTATACCTACATAGGTACAATAACCAGCAATTCAATATACCTATTATACTTATAAATTATCACCGGGGGCTACATAATTATTATTACTGTATCCTACCTATTATGAAACCTCAACACTTGTTATATCTAATCAGAGTTAGTTTGCCCTTGTGGTTCTTGAATGCAAAAATAACAAAAGGGAAATCTTTTTCGGATGAAGTAAACAACTTTCGCTGTCATAAAAACTTAGTCAGTTTTCCGCTATCATATTTATTTGTACGAACAATATCGAAGTTGTTCATTTACTTTTTATTTGCCTTGCAGCATTTACTAAGAATACATTATGAATGAATGAAGCCTATTTGAAGGATTGTAGGATGTTTGTATGTATGTAAGTGCATAATTATATGAATTACCTACTTACTTTGAAGACACATTTCTCCCTTATCTTATGTAAATGATGTCATTAAGATATTTTATAAAAAGAGTTATGTTAAGACAATTTTCGTAACAAAATTATACGTTTTAATGAAACGTATCAGGGTAGCGTTGGCACCTAAGCTAGAAAGAGATAACAAACCGATCGATAGTTTGTCGAGACATTAAATGGCAACCACTGCATTGACCTCCTTATTTAGGTGTTTCTTTGGTGCAAACAAAAACCGTTTCAGTAGAAAGCTACATATTTTCAATAAATACGTTTTTTTAATTATTAATAAGTCCTTTTATTTATTGCTGTAATTTAAGAAGGCTTGACTTAATATTCAGATCAATTCCAGCTCAACCAAATGGTGTCCAATTTGTCATCTTTTGTTCTTTAATGGCCTGTGTTTTGTTACAGAAGCTATAACCCTCTAATTACAAATCGAATTTATTGTTCATAATTCATGCAAATATAAAACATAAAACAACAATTTAAAACATTGAGTTAAGATCATAATATTTTCTCTCAAAACACAGGTATGTTAAATAGCTCATTCTTTTCTCTACAACCCTGTAATATGGTACAAGATGAAAGACAAATCCTACTTAGCATAAGCTATAGGGCAGGGTAAATCTCATCTGGCGCATTTATTATTCAAACACATTTTGCATCAAATGACATTTTAAAAAGAATTCATTAAGACAATTTCGATGAAAGCTTAACCTTTTTACAAGACATTATTTACTAACGAAACGTTTGTGTTTGTATAAAACGTACTTACTGCTTGATACAAGGGCAAGCGACCTTTTTCAATAGACTCAGCTCCACGCATTTACATTACAAAAACAAGAGACTGACAGACAGACAGGCGGATTAGGATGGGGATCGAAGCCTGAAGTTGAATGTTTCGGAACACGTCATCACACTTCAAAACATTATGATTTCTGTAACATAGGTCAGAAACCGTATATTTCTAATCTACAAAATGCCTGATTTAATTAAAAGTTTACTGAAAAGTCATGATTATATTGTGTAAGCACGGCAACGGCAAAGTGAAGTTTCCCTCTAAAGTGACGTAATGTGATCGATCGATTCACTTTCTATGACCAACTCACTGATTGCTTCTAATCACCCCATTTTAAACTTCAAATTATTTGAAAGCGTAATCATGAGAGTTGTGTTAATATTATCAGCAATTTAATGATCAGAATACTTTGGAGGCTAGATCAACTATTTTAGGGAACTTTGTAAAATAGATAGAAAATGTTATAAAATTATGATAAAGACACGGTAAATTTACAACAACATAACATGAAGGTTACCTTTATCATTATTGCTTGTAAAAAAAACGGTCTTCACCCTCATCATGCTTATCAATGGAAGCTATATAAGTAAATTTTCTTTAGTAAGTTAAAGTCTGGTCAAAATCTTTAGTTATGCGAGTATGATACTTAGGAATTCTAAAAATCGCATGCAGACGAACAGATGGTGAGTGCCAGTGATGGCAGCGAGAAGTCGTTTGCGCAAGACTGAGTCAAGTGTTGAAGTGAGGTGTGTGGGTTGGCAGGCGCGAGCGGCGGGCGCGGCCGCGGGCGCCCGCGACCGCACCCCGCGCACAGCCAGGACTCAGTGGCCGAGACAGCACTCTCCAAGAAAAACTCCGATGGTAAGATCTCAGAACGCCTCGTGAACTCTACATAGCCTTTCCGTCCTAGACCTGTCCGTCTGTTGGCTCTTCTTGTGGCTTCTGAGTAGTTTCTTTAGGTGTATGTTTGTATCGAATAGTGTGGATTGTTTAGCTGTTATATTGTACACACACCGACACTTATTCTTCCTCAATGTGTATGAATGTATAAACAATAAATCACTAAATAAAATTATATCCTTTTAGATTTTAATCAACAACCTTGTGTCGTTTTCTTCACCTACCATGTTTAAATTATATATACCACTAGCGGCCCGCCAGCGACTTCGTACGCGTGTAATAGTTTTACTCCGTTCCCATAGACCTTAAGAAAATATTTAAAAAGTAGTTTAATGCGTATAGGGCATTAAACTACTCGTATTTCTATAGACTTCCCCGATAAATTAGCTATCTATCAATGTATCTAACATACTCGTATTTTATAACCGGACCAATAGTTCCTGTGATTAGCACGTTCAAACAAACAAACAAACATCCAGTTTTAAATATTTACGTAGAAATGCGTAGAGATAAATGTTATTTATATAATCTATGAACACACAACACGTAGCTCGGTCTTTAATTTGGTCAAACTTACACGGGGATAATATCTTTTTATTTTACAACGAAATGGAAATACTTACTACGCGTATCGTCAATCGAATATTTCTTTCAGGTGCTAATAAAGAGACCAGGCTATACCCTGTGCGCTTACACAGCATCATGCCACATACAGGCTGTGGGAGAAACGAATTCCCTCAAGTCTTCTCCCGCTACCTTAAGAGTTTGAACTTGAGCTTAGGTTATAGTCCTAGCGAATACTCTACTTTCTTGAATTCAAATCGTGAATTCAAAGGGACAATTCTATGTAGGGATCTACCCCATCTTCATCATCAACACCCAAAAGCCGTCCATTGGTAAACATAGGCCCCCACGAAAAGTTTACAGAAATGTTCCAGATTGGACACCCTTCGACCACAGAAGCAACGTAGAATGTCCACCGACAATATGAACAAACGATCTGCCATCTACACTGGACACGGACCGCTTGATACCTACTCTGTTCAAACACAAAAAAATCCTTGCTGTTCTAATGCTACTGTTACACATGCTCTAAAATAGCATGCTTAAAACCGTGCTATTGAGTATGCTCAATACGAGCATGCTGATGAGCAGTTTACATTTGCTAGCAATAGGCATGCTAGTTTTAAGTATGCTCCTGAATAAGCATGCTCAAAGCAGACATTCAAATACACATGCCATTTTAAAGCGTGCTTCCTCGCTCTCTGTCAGTTCAAATAAAGTCATGGACAATCAAACAGCTATCCGTATGGAGCTAAACAAGATCATTCTTTTGCTGGCGATGCAATGCATCCAGAAGCTTATATCACCTCGTCAAAAAAAGAAAAGTGCACGCGCACTTCACTTGTTGCGAACGACTGATCGATACTAGCATGCTCATTAAGCAAACCTGTTTAGACGTGCTTGAAGCACGCCCCCTTCCACCCGCGCCGCAGGTAGCATGCTCAAAAATCGCACGCCTGTTGATTTTTAAGCAAACTCGAAATAAGCATGCTAATTTTGAGCAACATTCCGACACACATGCTAGTAAGTAGCAATTGCTCAAAATAAGCATGCTTTCGTGCTTGAAATGAGCATGTGTAACAGTACCTTTAGGAATAAAATCTCTTCTGGAGCATTTTCTCGAGAGCAACATCAATAACAAACATGTGTCAAAACATTGTGTCTCAGACATGTCAAATGATTGTCAAAAATGTTATAATAAAAAATATTTGTATCATTAGCACTAAAGAGTATTGATATCAAATTCGAAGCAAATCACCCCCAAAATAACTTTGTACCCCTTTTTACCCCCTTAGGAGATGAATTTCAGTAAAATACAAGTATAAGTCTTCCGTCAATTCTGTATAAGAATGTGTATGCAAAATTTGAAGTAGATTGGACCAAGGGATCTGGTTGTCCCATACAAACTTTGCACCCCTTTTTGACCCCCTTAGGGGAAGAATTTCTGAAAATCCTTTCTTATCGGATCCCTTCGTCATACGAAGAACACGCCCTCCCAGTTTCAGGTCTCTACGATTAGCGGTTTAGGCTGTGCGTTGATCCATCAGTCAGTCAGTCAGTCAGTCAGTCAATCAATAAGTCAGTCGTTCAGGACAAAGCATTTTATAGGTATAGATTATCTTTTTATTTTACAACGAAATAGAAATACTTCCTACGCCCTTTCGTTAATCGTACTTATATTTCTTTCGGGTACTAATAAGACCAGGCTACTCTCTGCGCTTACACAGCATCATGCCACATACAGGCTGTAGCAGAAGCGAATTCTCTCAAGTCTTCTCCCGCTACCTTTTAAGAGTTTGAACCTTTGATTAAAGTAAAATAGCGGAAGATACGGCATGTCATACTAATTGTCAGCTAAAAAATGGCACTACACATTCCTTACGTCACACGTCTTAAAAATGTCACCCGCACACGCAATCCAATGGAAATTAGGCGACGGGGGCCTGGTTTTAGCGGTCCACTTTCGAGTGGCGCGTCACCTATCTTCCGCTATTTTACTTTAATCAAAGGTTTGAACTTTAGCTTTGTTTATGGTTATAGCGAATACTCTACTTTCTTGAATTCAAATCGTAAATTCAAAGGGACAATTCTATGTAAAGATCTACGCCATCATCATCATCAACACCCAAAAGCCGTCCACTGCTAAACATAGGCCCCCCACGAAAAGTTGCAGATTGGACACCCTTCGACCACAGGAGCAGCGTAGAATGTCCACCGACAATATGAACAAACGATCTGCAATCTACACTGGACACATACTGCTCGATACCTACCCTTTTTGAACACAAAACAATATTATTTTCTATTCTAAGGAATAAAATCTCTTCTAGAGAGCAACATCAATAACAAACATGTGTCAAAACATTCTGTCTCAGATATGTCAAATGATTGTCAAAAATGAAATAAAAAATATTTCAATCATAAGCACCAAGAAGTATTGATATCAATTTTGTAGCAAATCATCCCCAAAATAGCTTTCTACCCCTTTTTAACCCCGTTACAAGATAAATTTCAATAAAATTTGATACACATTTTTCGTTATTATTTTTAAAGAATGTTTATGCAAAATTTGAAGTAATCACGATGTCCCATACAAACTTTGCTCCCCTTTTTCACCCCCTTAGGGGTAAAATTTCGGAAAATCCGTTCTTATCGGATCCCTTCGTCATACAAAGAACACACCTTCCAAGTTTCAGGTCTCTACGATCAGCGGTTTAGGCTGTGCGTTGATCCATCAGTCAGTGAATCATTCAGGACAAAGCATTTTATAATAATAGATGATGTAGTACACTGATTAATTGTATTTATATGTGGTGTAAATATGAGGATATGGTGTTATTGTTAGCCTATGCTACTAACAAATCAATAATGCTTTTTAGATACGAATGAGTATGAGCACAATCGCACTCTGATAGACGTAGAAATGTACATAATATAGCGTAGAATCGATAACACCACATTAAAAAAAGGAATTCGTATAAATTAAAAACCGTGTGTCCTGTAGATAGAAATCTTTTAACACAGCATGTAAACTACAAGATAACCACTCTGTTATGCAAAAGTTTGAGTATCAGTGCATCTTAATATATTTTTCTCAAACTTAACATATGGTAGAAATGTATGGTTTTGTTACCCAAAATTGTGTCCTCTTTGATCCTTCTGAAATTATAACATCAAAAGAAACTAGATGGATATAAGTCAAAAACCTCTGATCTGTGGATTACTTTCACCCTTATCAAGAATGATATTTGCGACTACAATGTGACTGTTGTTTTATTATTGCGCATCACATTTAATCAGACTGACGTCAATCCTCATCTTTTGACTTCCTACACCAAAAGATACCCTGGGAAACATTCGCTTGTAACATAAATAAATGTTGGTAACTACGCATTTTTGTAAACTAACTTTTACTTTCATAACTGCCGTTATTGTTAATTTTCTAAAGTGGTTAACCGAAACACATCAAATAAGTAACTAATAGGTCCATTTGAGACGTGAGTCAAGAGTTCAAGCTTAGCAAAGTTTGATTAAACTAGTAAGATACGGTCTCTGCGAATATTAGGGTGAACCTCACGTGTATTTACTCATCTTCCTATTTTATACTTAAGAAGATTATTTATACCATACGTCTGAACTACAGAACTCAACTGATTGAATTTCGACATATAAAGGCTCGCTGAAAAAAACACGTGTTTTTTTTATAATTTTAAATGAAATTGTGTATATTTTAGAGAAATTGTGCTTTTGAAACATGGTGACTTGATCGGTGATAGGTTATTATTAATTACAGCAAAATAACCCTAACAACTTTTCATTTAGGAGGTAAATTTGTCAAAATCGAAGCCTCTTAATTTACGATTTGTATTTGCCAAATCACTTTAAATTGAAAGTACGCACTTTGCTAATTCTTTTCTATAAACGTGTATTTACGTAAAAATTAAAGACAAAATAACACATAATACATATTTACAAATATTTTGTGCAAATAAATTATTTTTCGTTTTACACTAGGGCGATTGTTTATCATGCGGTAAACTAATAATATGTTTAACCTAGGAAGATAGGTATAAATCACCTGGACGAAAGGTAATCACATTTTAAGTTACTACTTTTACTTACTAAAGTTAGTTACTGCCATCCAAAATCGGTTTCGTTTGACAGCTTTTACTTGTCCTTCTATTTCAATAGGAATATTAATGTTATGGTTTTATCTGACTCATTGAAAAATCAGCCCTAAATATAAGAATATTTGTCGTAATATTAAAGACAGATAAACTATAAACTTCCAACTATGTCGCTAACTTCACAAAATATAAGGCTCTACAATGTTTTCGGTACAAATATTTATCCACGAGGAAACGAACCGTGAAGTCCTCTCTGACAGCTCAGCTGTCAGAGAGCACTTAACCTAAGTATTAAGGACAAATATACCACCTAAAACGAACATACAAATCTGCAATGTAAATCATACCCGTAGGTACTACTAACATTGAATTTATGATGATGTCGTACCTACTTTCCTAATGGGTAATAAAAAAAATGCCAAAGATGCAAGACGTAAGTATTAGTATTCACTTCATCAAGTTCTATGTGGGTTTTAGATGAGCATATATATACTTATTTTGTACATCTTACTCCTTATAATTTTGAGAGATAATAAAAAAGTAACTAATAATAAAACAAAGGATGACGATTCTGAAATATAAAACAAAAGTGACTCACTTAACAGAAACCGCTAACGTATAAAAAATCCACCTGACTTTGTTTTTATGACAGCTTATCGATGTTATTAAAATTAAAATCGACACTCTCTGGATAAAACATTTTATTTTTAATGTTTGTTTTTAATGTTGTCTTCAATGAACTATTGATTTCCAAACTCGTTCATACATGACCATAATTAAATTCAGAATTTAAGGTATGCAATACATGATTAAAATTGTAGTCCTGTTGGTGACTTTACATCTTGAACCATGCATCTTTTCAACATGATCGATGAAGATATGTATTCAGCAAGGATATTCCTTAGAGCGGAAAAAAATTTAACTTGTCTAAACCAACCACACTATTAATAAAACTTTGGCATAACAAAAGGAGGAAAACTTTCCCTCGGAGCCCATGCAAATGAACTTTCGTAGAACTGATCCCAAAAACAAATTTACGTACATCTACTAATCGAGAAAATAACATTATTTTTTGTTTAGTTCAAAAACAACATTTCGCCATATTTACAACGTGACTTACTGAAAGATACTGCACAGTATGCGTACTTTGACATTATAGCACATTGTCCACTGATCACAAAATCAAATCGTGTATCAAACAAGCACTCATACAATTCAGTTGTCAGAAAACGCTAATTTTAGTAACTGTAACGAAAGTCGTCCTCGGATCATTATACATTAGTATATTAATCATCGTAATAGTTGGAAAGTAAGTAAACATCTCCACGTACATACTTGAAATCCAACGTGGTTAAAATAGGTGCTGTCAAATTGTTAAAAACCTAGCGAGAGCGTTTTTAACACTAGCACCTTTTCCTGGGGTTTTTCAGCATTATTATAACAGATACATACACATCATTTCTTACAACTGAATGAAACAATCATACAACGAATGGGCGTGCATCCACTTACATCAGCAAAGATTTGAAAATAATAATGAACAATCATCAGCTAATCGACACAACGCTTGAAGTTTTCACGTTTGCGTGTTCTCACACGATCAGCACTTGATGATACATCGACGGCAGTCGTCGCCAAACCACTCTGTTAATGTTTTGTCGCCGTTCTATCGACGACAACTGCAACGTTTTATCGCTGGCTGCCGTTACCAAACTGCTGTTCGTGTGTAAGATCCCTAAGGTAGGCCAAGTCAATGTTGTTATGTTTCTCTGTACAGATGAGGACGAGGAGCCGCGTTGTGTGACGCTCACGCCGCGCCATAAGGCCGCCATTCGATTTATAAGAAAGGTACGTACCAGAAATTCACCATAATGCTGAAATTGTATTCCATGTTGACTCAATATTACTAAGTATAAGTTTGTAAACAGTATAAATATTAACAGAAATGCATCCATGATATTTCAAAGTCATATGTGAATCCGAAAATCCTGAAACATGTGTATGTATATCAAGGTTATGTTTGCTTATTAGATAATACAGAAATCAACTTTGAATAAGATATCATACTGATATAATAATAATATAGGATAGCTTCAAATCAACAAATGACCCACTACTGATCTTTTGGGTAATTTTCTGCCAAAGTGCTCGTATAGTTCAAGAAACCTCAAGGTAGATATTATTTGTTTGTTGGTCATTTGACTTGGTCATGCAAAATGCAAAAGGTTATGGGTACACATCTTAGCCCTATTTAATTTTACCTCTAATTAAGTTGTTCATGTGAAAAGCTATGTACATATCAATACGATGTTAAATGTGAGCTTTTTCGTACTTTGTTTCAGCATCTTTTTTGTCGCGTATACATGAGGAGATGTGTATAGTTGAGGGTATTTAATTTGATTCACATATTACTGTTGAGTCTAGTTTGGCTATGGTTGCTTATTTTACAATACATAAAAATATTTCGTAGTTCGTAGACGTTTGCTACGAACGCAGTGCTACGGCTACGAACCGTAGACAAATCATGGGCTATAGACCCCAGTGCGTAACGGGTATCGACAACGGCGTAGCGCAGGTATTATTTATTAAGAGTCTAACAAAATGCTACATACGACTCAATGTGTTATTTGATTTATTTTGCGCTAGTTGCAGATGTGGAGTAGTAGATGTTAGTACATCTTTCTCCTCTTAAAAACAAATGATATTAAGACTTTTTTAAACCTTCATTTAATTTTCAATCTTTTATGATAATAGTACGATCCTAAAATATCGTAAGATCTCAGTAAATTGCTACTCGACTTCGTTGCATAATTGATCTCCCAGGTAAAAAACGGCCAAGTGTGAGTCGAATTTTTTTTAATGTTCCGTAGGTAAACGCCACCTCAATATATGTATATTTAATTGTGCGTTTTCAAAATACAAATTGATTTTAAATCTGTTTCTAAATAGAAATACACTATACTTACGTTATAAGTTCTGTAAGTATTCATGTAATTATAGAGCCACAATTGTAAAACGTGTAATTTTTTCAATTTTCAATTACGGTATATCGTATCGTAGCTAGTTCCCAAGTTAATTAAGACATTATACAGTAAAAGAAATGACAGTATAAGAGTTAATTTTGTATTTTACGTACGAAATCCTATAACGATTTAATCGCAAGCTTGTGTTTTTAATTATACTGTTAGCAGTGATGATGTCTGTGGGAACTTTAACCTTTGTTTGAACTTTGGCGCACTCAAACTATTGTCAAAGGAATCCAGCCGATATTGCGACGAGGAGATTCGTAACGAACTTTGCGGTAACAATGGATGCCGATTGGAAGAGATGAAAGAGTTTTGTAACAGAAAATATTTATTGTGGAGAAAATTTAATTGTGTTTATGAGTATTCACGACTAGACTTTATCGTAGTATTTCGGAAAACAAAGGTCCGGTGAAATCTACTTTTTGCGAAAAAGCTCACATTTAAAATACGCTAGTTTAAGTACCAAAAGATTTTTTTCATGATTCAAAACGCTATGTCACAACAACGTAATAGACTAGAGTTTTTCTACATAGTTTTTCGAAATATTAAGCTTGTATTGTAAAATTCTGACAGATGAAGTATTTTGTGGCTCGTCGTAAGTTTAAGGAAGCGCTAAAGCCGTACGACGTAAAGGATGTTATTGAGCAATATTCCGCGGGGCATGTCGACCTGCTGGGCCGAGTGAAAAACGTCCAGACTAGGTAGTACAGCCGCCGCCCCCTCTCTCACTTGCACATTTACTTATTATGCGCTCTTACCTTCCTGTCGTCCGGACTGTACCTATAATACTACCTATGTCTTGCAATGTGATCTGTAGACGAGTTGGCATCAATCCTAATATCTACCCTTTATGTAGCTAGTGTGTGTGCAATGCTATTTCTAATTAAATATCTGAACTGTTCATTTCACTTGAAGTACAGCAGCTGCATTATCCTTTATCACCAATATTACATTCTCCTATTAATATTGTAAATAATTTCTCTACTCACTTCACGTGAAGTTTACAGTACTTTATCATAATCATAAATTTTAAAAGCGCCATAAATTACTCTAATATTGAGAGCCCTATACATAGGCACAGTTGCCTATTAGACCATTTAATACAGTGCCAGCCAACGAGATCGAGTAGCGTAGGTACCTAATAGTCTTTCGTTATCTTGATTGGCAGTAAACACTCGTTTGGTTGGGTTCGTGAATCGGCAACGTAAATAAATGTACCTAATTACAAATTATAATGCAAAATTAGTTTAGCTTTGATGAACCACATGTTGTGTGTTGTTTCCGTGTAGCTCAAGTATTTTGTGGCACGCAAGAGATTTAGAGAAGCGTTGAAACCTTACGACGTGAAAGACGTGATAGAGCAATACTCCTCGGGGCACGCTGATCTTCTAAACCGAACCAAGAACCTGCAGTACAGGTGAGGCGACGGCGCGACCCGCACCGGCCTTCCCCCTACCCGCTTCATCACCTCTCAGCCCGCCTCTTGTGAACGCCACTCACCATGCTGAGCTACGAAACACTGCCAGCCATAATACCTAAAATTCATTCACTAACAAAATCAACATATTCATTGGCCTTTGAACGGTTATGACCGGTAGAGTGGCAGCAACAGGTGTCTGTTAATGTCAAAACTAGGCATTTTATACAGATTAATGTGGATTGGATAGACTTGATGTAGCTTTTAATATTGTGTTTAGGTATTGGTCGTAGAAATGTTCTAGTGCTAATAACTGTCCAGTAAAATTTCAGTAGCGTTTCTCAAAATGATTTTGCTCTGTTATAATTTTTACAAAATACACAATCCAAAATTACCTACTAATCAACTCAACATATTTGTTTATATAATTTGATTTTTTATAATAAAAAGAAAATCAGTTTTCGGTATCTAAGCTTTATAAACATAATAAAGTATGTAGTACAACATAAACTCACTCGTAATATAAAGCAGGCTTTGCCTCAAACTAAGTTGCCTGACATCTTTGATTTCCATACCGTAATTTTCGGGTAGATGTCTATTAAATTAAAACATTATCTAGTCCTCATAAAATCAACTTTAAAAATGGCAAATAAACATGTACTATTTAATACGATTTCTTATATCTCACATCGATGCTTATAGCGTAATGTCTGACTTCATGCTTAACACCATCATGCTTGTAGCTCACTGCTAACTTGGTGTAAGTATTACGAAATTTACATAATAGATAGCTTTCGATTATTCTATTTTGCACCATCACACAGTTTTCTGCATCGCATGAGCGTCATTGAATAGTTTTTGTATTGTAACACTCGAAAATTATTATTTTGTAATTATTATGTTTGGATTGATAGAATATACTTTCTACACATAAGGAATATTTACAAAAATAATTGTAACACTTAATTGTCATCAACTCATCATTAGTATTTACACAGTATAAAGAAGGAACGTGAGGTTGGTCAGACATTAGAATTTCTTAAAAAATCGAAAAACTGAAACATCAATCAATACACATTTAATAGTTTTTGTCTTTTCTATTGAATATATATCTAAATGATTATAATTAACGCTTTGGAAAGTATACAAAACCTATAGAGAGGAGACCGTTTGACGGCTCAAATACATACTTGATTTGGCTCCGCTCCACAATCTATCTAATCTATTTTCATTTCTTTGTCGCACCGCCCACAATCATTTCTGCTTAGCCCAAAGGTATGACTGGTAGAGAATGCCATATGGCGTTAAGTCCACCTTTTGTACAAACTGTGGTTGTGCAATAAAGTATAAATAAATAAATCTATCAATCTCTGTGCAAAATATGACTTTAATCTTTAGATTGAATTTATATATATTATTCGATTATTATCGTTATGCTTTCAAACGGACTTGTGTTTCTTCTTGAAAAGAGAATTACATCAAGACGACGTAACCTATTATCTATCTTATTACATACTACGAGTATGTATTTTATCCTACCTAACATCACAATGACTTTGCTTATAATTTTACTGTCCAAAACACAGAACATAAAACATAAAAAACGAGGTCCAAAACATTAACTTTTATTTATCATATTCATTAAATCAAATAGGAATTCTAGATAACTTATTTATTTGTAAGATTTATTTATCACTTACATGTTTTATCCATTCATTAGTTCAGTTTAAGTACACACTCGTCTAAAATCTGGTATAATTGTTGATAAACAACGCAATCTAATTCGAATGCTGATTCTATTGTTTCATGTTTTGTCATGGACGTTCGGAATGCTTTCGTATTGTTTTAGTGGTGTTGAGTAAATATTACGTGTTGTTCATTTTAACTTGTATGTAAAGAATATACATAGCGTGATCATCTCTAGATTTAGTAGTTACTCAAACTTTCATAACACTTGGAAAATTATATCAACTGTGATTCCCCACCATTTTGTTAATACTGTACTCACTAGAAAAATACTTCTGCTAATTCCTCCTCATACCTTTCAGGTTAGATCAAATACTTGGTAAGCAAGGATCGAAAGCGAAAGACGTATATGCATCCAAAATCAGCTTAGCTTCCAGAGTAGTTAAAATTGAAAGACAAGTAAGTGCTACGGACAAATCATACTGACATAAGTAGTATTTTTGAAGTAGTCCAAAAGAGTTAATGAAATTATATTTTTCTTACAGGTAGATGATATAGAAAGTAAGTTGGATCATTTATTAGAATTATACGAGGAAGATAGAAGAAGTTCTAGGAGGTTAACAGGGAACAGTAACGAGTGCGGAGGCGGGAGCGGGGGGCCAAGTGAAGGTGCGCTGGCGTTGCGCGTGCGCGTGTCTGATAAACAGTGCTCCGAACCGAATTCGCCCGTCTCGCGAACATTTGAACAGCCTACGCCGGCGTCTGCGCCGCCTATGCCGCATAAAAGGCCTATGAACAGAGGCTACTCAGATCTAGGAACGAGATTTATGCGGAAGAAAGTCATCGTAAAGTAAGTTTTAATATTTAGTATTAATTGATAAGACATTTGATTTAGAGATCATCCTAATCGATCAATAGGTGTACAACTAAATGACACTTCCTGTCAAGACGGCAACGGTGAAATGATCATCAGTCACTTTGACAGGTGGTGTTTCCGGCGCCCTTCCTTCTTCTTGAACGCGTCGCGTAGATCGACTGATCCTAAAATTGGCTTTTTAAAATCAATAGTTAACCAGAATTCATTACTCAATAGCTAATATTTCAGCTTTTTAAAAATTTACTTACTTTGCTACTCAACCTACAGTAGCAAAGTAGATTTTTTTTTAATCATTTTTCTTTTAAATCTAATTCTTAATCACAGAGTTTTTTGCATAATAGATATAAGTATCTTTCATAACACAGGTAGATAATGTGTAGGTACTGTATACAACAGGTAGAATACCGGACTTGTGGTTGAGGCCAACCGCATAACCACGAAAGCTCACTGCGGACTCTGAGCCGGTTTTAAAACGAGCATTTGCACCGTTTATCAAAATAAACTGGTTATAGCTTATAATACGTTAACTTTACAGTTTCGACAAACCACCGAACGATCAAGCTGTGTATAGAGGTACTCACTACTCACCCAAGAGTATATTAATTTTATGTTTCAGAACATCTTCAAGTCGCAATGGTGAGTCTCCTAGAGACGACGAGGTGGTGATAGTAGTGCCGACTGACCGTGAGGACACGCCCCCGCGGCTCGTCACGGATAGCTCAGGTTCGAAATTATTCTAAATATCATTAAACCTACCTATCTAGTTGCCACTAGTGCACATACAACAAAAACACGTTCACTAAAATCACCTTTACATAGAAAAACACCGACTCACAAACTAGTATGAGCCCCGAATGAATATAGATTTAAAAAACATCGGAAAACCTGATTAAAATCTTTGCATAGCACGGTAAGCTAACTGATTTAAACCAGAACTTTTACAAACCAGCAGACAAATTAGTTTTAGATGAAATTGAAAATAAGTATTGGCAGTTATAAGTATCGGTGAAAGCTGAAATACGCTTTTTATTTTCAGGACTTTCTGTCCACATGCCTACTCACTCATATTTGATCAACTCTTTTTTTAAAGTACAGAGTTATTTCTCGATCTTATCTATTTACTTATTTACACTTACACAATGTACCAGATGTATAATGGCCTTATTCGAAGACAAACAGTTATTTATCACCATTTAACAATAATTTAGACACATTAACTTTCACCATATCATCGATGCGTGTAAATTATTCGATAGTTAACCAATTACACGTCGTTGCCATAGGTATAAATATGAGAATATTACAAAATTGCAGCATCTTATGAAGACTATTCGTCGTCGACCTCTCTCTGACCGCCAACTTGGGAGAGCCCCATACTAATCGGCCGCCGACGGCTGCGTGAGTCCTTCTCCTCCCCTATCGATGTGTGGAATGTTTACAATAGTGGCTCTCTCCACCCCGATACCCTTCCCCATATGTACTCCTACCCGTGTATGTTCCCATCAAAGATGTTGTATTTAGCTCTTCCTCATCCATTTTTATCTTTACTCGTAATGTATGCCTATCTCTAATTAGACTTTTAAATGTATAATACAGATTTTATTTACAATATTTGCCAAACACATATCTTCCGTATACGAGAGTATTACGATCAAGGTAGTATTGAGAAGTATAACAAATATTGAGGCGAGGCTATGGTATGTTATATTATAAAATATATACGATTTTAGATTTTATTAAACATGGAAGAAAAGCTAATTTTATTTCTAAACATTCCGTTGAATGCGCTATTAACTATTTTATTTCCACTTTGCACAAGTATTAATATTACATTATTATAAAAACGAAAAAAGCAAATAAACCACTTTTCTTCCAATTATTCGATACAATTTATGTAATGTTATTTTCTTCATTTATCCACACCTATCATTCTCAGCATGATTTGTGAAGTAGAGTAATTTTATTTACGTATGTAAGTAGCAAGTTATTTCTACTGACACATAATAATAAGCAGATTTTTATTCCTTTAACTTTTTGTAAATTATTAGAGCTGGCCAAAGAATGACACAAATTAAACCTGTTTTGTGAAATGCGTGCCAAACGTTGTAAACTTTTAAAGTGCCAATAAACGTATGGGTTCAGCAGAGCAATAGAAAGAGAAGAAACAACTTTCAAAATATAAGCACTAATAAAGTTTTTGTTCAATACTGGTAGAACCTTAGAGTTCATTCTATCACAAGCAGACGTTAGTTACTACCTACATCTGTGCCTTTTACTGCTATCCCACCGCCATAAAAAAGGAATCGGTAAATCAATAAGAGCTCTCGGGCTAGTGCGGATTCAGCGAGAAATTAAGACCCTCGGACCGTCCGGTCGGCGCGTACCACTTTTCTTTCAGCCGTTTTATCGAAATCACAATGCCTACTATACTACACATTTTTCACAAAACAGCGAAATACCGATGAAACGTCTTCGTAATAATATCACCTAAAGACCTGCTGTTTTATGTTTATTTAAAACTTATAGGGAACCTACATTTCGTTGTCGTATCATAAATATACGCAAACTTGTTCCCGTACACGAACTTTGCGATCGTTTTTAATTAAGGTAATAAAGTTGATCGTACAGCACGCTTGATGTGTTACAGAGGTGTGCGCGAGCTGCTCCGTGGAGGTAGAGACCGAAGCGGAAGGAGCCGGCTCGCGGTCGGGCAGCACGGGCTCGGCGTCGTGGTGCGAGGGCGAGCCCGAGGGCGAAGGCTCGGGCGACTCCCTGGCCGAAGACGCCGCGTTGCTGGGCGACGCCGCGCACCCGCCGCGCATCGTGCGCGCCCAGCGCCGCGACGTCGCCGTCGATCTGCACCTACTTCACCCGGACGCGTGAAAACTGCGCACGCACAACGTCTAACGAGCACTTTTATTTATGTGAAGACGAATACGAATAATTACGTGGACTACTTACTCGTAATATCGTATAATATCTGCTAAAATGCTGTTTCTTCATTTTAAGGTTTTGTGTTAACACTTATACGACGAACCAAACGGCCAAAAATGCTTGATTAGGTTGATATAGGCACAAATTACATTACGTTTTGAAGACAAACTACCAACAGACCTAAAGGAACTAATACATTGTTTGTCCTTGTTTGCAATTGAATTAATTGTGTAACAAAAATCACTTCATTATTTACTATTGCATTTACGAACATTACTTACATATAGGAAGTGCTCGATTGACGACTGGGCTATCTCCCTTGTGATCCTCAGCATATTTAAAATATATTGTACATACTGTAATTTTACAATAATAATTATTATTAACTGCCCCGCTAAAAGAAGTGATTTAGACTATGAGTATTCGCAAGTATGTATTTGGTAAGTACATACCAAAGAATTCCAAATTAACGACGAGGACTGTCGTCTAGATGGTTCATTTCATAAAATAACCACCCAGCATTTTAACAAATATTATGTTTTATTGGGACTGCAGTTGCTGAAATAATTAGGTAAGTGTTTACTACTCGATCCCACTAGTTCATAAATAAACAGGTACGGGACGGAGGCTGCACAAAGCAATAATTATCACAACACAAATGCTGTCCAGTCACAAATTAAGTATTTATTATACAGCTTTTGTTTAAATTAACAATAAAACTAGATAGGTGCTTTTAAGAATTTCAAAAAGCAATCATAGTTTAGTGTGATTGAATATTTGATTAAAGTGTGTCTTGTGCTGCTCCAATAAATGCCTAGTTATGTACAACGAGTAACGGCGTGCTTAAAGTAAGCATCATCGATTTCCACTCGATTTATATTTAAAATAAAGACCAAAGACTCGAAAGTAGTACTTACCTTTACGTAGATAGTATCAAGTATTATTACGCTTATTTTTTAATTATTAGGTGCTTTAGAAAACAAAAGGGTATTTCTCGTCAACGAAGCAACAGTGATAGTTACGTTTAGCTTTATGTATGTTTGACATCTGTCATTAATTTTTATATACTTACTTATTTAATGGCCTAGTACTCGTATTACAGTTATTTGGGAGTATATTCCCTAGGGGTATTATTTTCGAATATCAACTTTGCCACCTCGTATCTCAGCCGCGCCGCCATGTTGAAATAAGCGCGTCTAATAAAAAAACTTTTTAGACGATATTCTCGTTTCGGCTCAATTTACGATACCAAAAAAATTTGGTCAAAATTAAAGTAGAGACAATTTCCAACTAAATGAAACGCGAGTTACTTGGCTTTTTGCTGAGCTCGTACATCGAAACTATTGATTTTAGGAAATATTATTTTACACGCGATTTTTTCAATATTTCGGCGCAACCGGCCGAGCTACTAAGTAGCAAGTTGAAATTCAAAAAGAGCACATCAGAATCTAAGATAGCTCATTTTTAAAACTCCCAAATAACATACTAGGCAAAACTACAAATTTCTTGAACCATAGAGCCGTCAGCATAAACAATGGTCAAGAGATAAGTAATGTTCTTAATATTTATAAAATTTAAGTTGCTAAGAGATTGTCCCTTTTGCTTATAAACTCACGGCTGTTCGATACTTATTATAAACTTAATTGTAAATACAAAAACACTATGTCAGCTAGTACTAATTCCTGGTGAACTGAGTACGAATGAATCTGTTAGCCCTTCAAATACACAGAAAATTATAGCTAAAGTTATAGTATAGCATAAATTAAATTATAGCTGATGTTTGTTAAACAGGGCGTAAGTAATCGAACATCGCGTGAATAGATGCTACTGATTTTAAAAATCACTTTATAGTTATTTGTTAAGTTGTAAATATTTTAATACCTTAATAAGTTTTAAGATTAACTGTTTTTAAAAATATAAACTTACTATGTTACATTCATGTTTGGTACGAACATGTCAAGTACCTAACGGTAGAGATGTAGCATACGGTAGAGCAACAAAGTAACGTAGCAGGTTTAGGTAACTTGGGACCGAACAAAACTTTATTTTAGAAATGCCTAACATTGACAAAGAAAAATTAACTATGCATAATTATGGTCACTACTTATGAACGTGACAGGCCTAAAAAAGTAACTTAATTATTTTAAAATATTGGACCAAACATATTGGACCAAATCTAAGCAAAACTGATGTACACAGAAAAAGACACCATTTTGTAAGCCATCTACTCATCCTAGTGATTATAATAACATTGTACATTCATATTATTATTGCCTACTGACCTACGCATAGGTTTAATGAAACTGCATACTTACAGATATTTAATTTAGTACTTAGCAAGGTACTAAAATTTCCCGTCAGTATCTAACCAAGAGATGAAGACCCTCCTTACACTCGTATTCTGGACAAGTCGACTTTCATCCAGCCTTAGGCCCTAGCCGAGGACCTTAAGCTGCTTTTGAAATGTACCTAGATTTCAGTTATATTCACAACAACTAACGAAGTGTTTATATCACTCCAGTTTACTTATATTTTTATTTAAGTTCGAACACTTGTCATGTCCGTACCATCATATAAGCCTTTAATTCAATAAAAATAATAGGTGCCGATATGATCAACCCTACGTATATCGCTATTCTATGTATAAAATAGCTCAGTAAACTTGTTTAAAAGTATATGAACAATAAGTATCTTGATTTTTTTACTGGAATAACCATCTATTTGTTCGTATGGTACCTATTACAAACCCGCATTAACACACATTTTACAGTCATCATTACCGTACTTAGATATGGCTTTTAACTAACACAATATCAAAGTTAAAAATAAAATTAGCAACTTCTTAGCGCTACCTACAATCGAACCAATTTTTCAAGAAAATAATGTTTCTTAAAAAAGCAGGGTAAATATATGCCTGAAATTCTTGATAATCATAAGGACGATATTATTACTTAAACTTAAAATTTAGGACTTGCAAACAAATACAACCGGGTCTAATTGTAATAATACCAATATTCCAAATGTTAACAGCATAAAAGACATTTTAGAAAGAAAAATAACTTAACTAACCAACTTTGGCCTTAAATTTTTTCCAATATGTGTTAAGTGCCACTTACCTACCATGATGTAATTTATTGTGGCACTTTCTTTCATTACGTAATAAAAAAATCTACCTACTGATACACAAAGGGACCTACTGTTGCCTATCAAATTTTTATTTACTATCGTGCATAAGAATCTAGATACTAGTAAGACGAACGTCTAGTCAATTAGGACTAAAGTAATTAACATTCACTTCCATAAGAATCATCGTCAGGGTGGGGCGTGTAATGAATCAATTCTAAACGGTTTTATTATATAGTTACTTTCCAACAGAAAAAATCGAACCAGCTATGTAGGTATTGACAACAAATGTGTCCAGTCATAGAACTTGACATTAGCATAATTACGACAATGAGTAAGCGATTTTTATATACATTGATTAAGTATTATAACTCTGGACTACTACCCCATATCGCTGAGTGAAAGCATTTTAGAGCAATAAAACTAAGAACGCATACTCCGTAGAATCATTGATTAAAATTTTTGCTCCTTTTACCTGTAATAAAATACATATAATACAGCGTGTGGCCTGCCACACGCTGTATATTATTATCATTACATAAACCTATACTACTTAGCCATAGGTTTTATGCATTTTGTTAATATTGGAATTAGAAAACAAAATTAAATAAAAGGTGAGGAACTACTTGCCTAAAACCTAACCGTTTTATAAGAACCATAAGTAATCGAACGAACGTAAAAAAAAAACAAATTTAAATTTCCAAGGATGAATGAAAGGCACGTCGTACTATCTTGTGATGAAAATATTCAAAATAAGATAAAAGAAGGGATGGTATGGTGGTTTTGTGTATACTATAAAAAGAGATATTGAACAACGTCTATTTAATGCTATTTATTTAAATAAATAGGTAGGTGCTTTGACAGTTTCATCTGACATCATAACACGTAACTATTTTACCCCCTTATTCCAAAAAAAAATAGTATTAAGTTTTAACCAAGCACTAAGGTTACCTAAATAAATAGAAACAATTCTTCTACAGATAAAATGTCATCATGATGACATTATTTTTATATTGGTTGGTTAATACCACTGGTTAATACAGTTCTAAACTGGTACTATGTTTTGTAATAAAGCTGCCTTTTGAGTGTGGGATATAATATATTAATTATATCTCTCAGTGAGAAGGGTTCCATTGTAAACTATGGTGAGCAATATCGATTATATCTCGGTATAATTATATTAATATATATTTCCAAGTGAATAGGCAGCTTAATTAAGGGGTTTAATATGCCCCACAGTTCCACTACGAGGGTCATGCCAAATGAAACTAGATACTTAAAAACTATATTATTTATTTATTGTAGATATATACATATCACAGGTATTCCCCCTGAGGACGTATACACTTTTTTATTCGTCTAATAAAATACCGCTGCCCACTTTTCTCTAGAAACCTTTGAAATCTCCAAATTATATGCAGCGAGCCCTCTGCTTTGCTTTTTTATTTTATTTCTGGAAAAAGGTAAAAATCGCAAGGTGCTAGATTGAGGGAAAATGGCAGGTAAGATTTTTATATTTGAAAGAAATAAAGTTTTGTAGCAGACTTACGTGTGCGCCGAGCCATTGTCGTGATGCCAGAGAAGCTGCCGATTTCCCGACTTCGGCCACATGTCATTCCAATAAGCCACATACCTACCATTACCAGAGTAACGGTTTATTGATATTCTAACATTTCACAACTTAATTTTTCTTTTTTTTCGATTCTAACACCACGTACTAACAATATGATCTGTCTTGCGGGCAAATGAAGCGACTATTTGTTAATGCATTCTTTTTGCACGGTGGCATTATGTTGGAGTTGGCTCATCATCAAAGCAAGATCGGCACCAATACCGTCGACTATCGCTTTGTTTCAGGATATAACTCCATATTCAAAATTATTAGTTGATAACCAGCCTATACGTAAAGTTCTAACCTGCCAGTGCCACTAATGAGTTATTTATCTTCTTTTAGCATGCCCCTCTAGTCTTATTCTGTGTCTTATCTTTGTCTATATTGAGAGAAGGTTACATTCTATTCAAAAAGATATGCGCTAATGATAAGTTTTTACTCAGAACCAGAACAAAATGACTGATTCGAGAACGGTTGGACCGATATTTACGATTTTCATTTTGTTAGATTCGCCTTTGCTCCGAATAGGATATTGAGTGGATAACAAAGTTAGCCGGTACAACAACTAGAGAAATGTTATTAGGAATTCAAGGCTTACATAACCTTTCTATGCAACTGACATGATATGAATGAAAGAGAAGCCATGGATTAATAAATAGTTACTAAGAAATTATTATGTAGTTCCAAATACATTGTTTTGACACAGAATATGAGCCTTTACTTTTATAGTAATATTTTAACGAAACTTAAGAACGAACATTCAAAATTAAGTCTTACCTACGTACCATTATTTACTTACCTGCCTACTCAATAAGTAACTCCTCATTGATACTACTTTAATAGAGCGTCAATGAGTTATAAATTATTCTTACAACCTTAATAAAAAAAAAACACAACATGTAAGTATATGTACAATGCATCCCACCCACCTACCAGTTCATGCCAAGCTCTATGATGATAAATTGTCCACGCTAAGCACAAAAATGGACACGACGTTTTTAATGTACCTAACCATAATTATAGAGATACATATTTTGTTAATTATTAATGTCTATTTGAATAGATAGCTATAATATTTCCTTGTGTTGTTCATATAAAATTTCAAGTTAAGAATTAAGTAAATAAACTATTTGATAGCCTGAATCCGTGCTTTTATTTAACATTATTTCAGTGCTTATTTTATATGGCCTTCAGCAGGCAAATTAGAAAGCATTTTTTTATAAAAAGTATCCATCATGAATGGCTTGAAGTAGGTATGTATGCTGTATGATGTAAGCTGTGTGTGTAACTACCTATTCAGTCAGTGGCACTCTACCAATAAAGGGAACTATCCACCCAGTATATCAAAAGTAATCAAATGTATATCACAAACTTTATAGATGATCGCAAAAAAAGTTTGGCAACTTTTGTTCGCTTTGAAGCCTTAAGAAACCTCACCTATCAACCTAGCTAGCTAGATCCAAACCATCAATGTAAATCCGTCCGTAGCATTTATATAGTGAACTACAACGTGCGTGACCAACTGACCACCATAAAAGAGAGACTTCTCGTAGCAGCTACGAGACTTAAAACGATGACATAAACATACGTAATGTTATGAATGAATCACCATAGTACATTAAATAATCTCCACGAAAACTTTTCATTCTAAGTGCCGTACTGATGTAGGCGGTTTTCTTTACACCGTTATTCCCGAGGCATAAACGAGTATATCTATGTCCGATTGGAGAGTCAGAAAAATTACATGCATATTTTTTTTCTGAAGGAACTTCAAAAATAAAGACATATTTTTTCTTTTTTATTCACTTTCACTATTTTCCCTAAAAGTAAATTACTAAAAACTTTACATAAGAGCGTAAGTACAGGGATTTTGATATTACAGACTTTGCTATTTACATATACTTATGCGATTTAAAAAAAATTGAACATAATAAATATCAAATAGTATTTAAAATTACATCGCATACATTGCAATATTATTAGCAATATCACTTAATTAGGTATAATTCGAGAAATCCAAAGTCCGCTGAGTACATACAGGATGTAATAAAAAGTACGTGCCATATTTAAGGGGGTGGTTGTCAATCGAGTTTAGAATACAGGAAAAAAAATTAATAAAAAAAACTATATTCTAGTCTAGACTCTAAGGTGTTTTTCTATAAACTGGTGAAACTTTAACAGAACTTCAAATTACTTCAGAGAAACAGGACCCTATCGTTTTTTTTAAAAACGGGCTAGTCTTTTTTAATTTTTCCTCTCTCTCTTTTCCCTCATTTCCTCAGGTGATGACGTTGGGATGTTTCAGACTAGACACAGGATGCTTTTAAATTTATTTATTTTGTTAGGTAAAATAAAATAAAAACTAGCCCGTTTTAAAAAAAAAAAACAATAGGGCCCTGTTTCTCTGAAGTAATTTGAAGTTCTGGTAAAGTTTCACCGGTTTATAGAAAAACACCTTATACGTATATTATATGTATATGAGCCAAATTCAAAGGGGTGGTTAAGAGAAGAGTCTAGATTCTAGACTCTAGAATAATGGAACATTGCGTCTGTTATCCTAGGGCGTTGAAGGACAAGGATTTCATCCACAGTCTACCTACACTGGTAATATAGTATCCATCAAGGTCACCTCACCATTTCATTGGTGGTCACCCACACCCACCATGATGGGTCGGTGGATTGCATCCGTCTGCTGGACTTGGAGATTACATGATCTCAGTGGGACTGGAAACGTGCTTTAATAATATGGCAACTCACAAGCCGTGTAAGCCAAAAACCGAAAAAAAAAGTGCTTTAACTGTCACTGTCATTGAGTGTGTGTCTCCTGTCTTTTCAATCAAGGCCGCGTTCCGAGTTGCGCCAATATCATTGTGAGCGCTGTGAGCGACAAAAGCCGTTCCGAATTGAATATCGCGCTGACAGCGCTGTTGACGCGATTTCATTTCGGAACAGTCTATTGGTGGCTAACGAGCATCACAAGCTGTCATCATCAGCTGGCTGTCATATCATATCTATGATTAAACCGGTTGGGGACCGTGGCGTACGCTGTCAAATTTGCCTGATTCTGGCCGATAGGCCCAACCGTACGCCGGCGTACGGTCTCGCCTATGGAGTGTTTCAAACTCGTACTGTGGCGGTATTATTGATCAGATCTTAGCCATGTTGACTTTTTTGAATAGATGAGACCGAATCCTATACAATAGACACCAAAAACAGCCGAAAACAACAACTGTAAGGAGTATGGCACTTGGCAACAATAGACTCTCGAAATTTCGAGTGATGATACTTGAAAATAAACGTTCTACACATGTGTGTTTCTGTTTGTGAATTGAGTGTTTGGTGTTAGTAGACGATTTCGGATGAAAGATTATTTAGATTACGTCATTATTTTAGTACTTACGACAACAATAACAAATGTTGTCGTTATGGGCGGGTAGTTGTTTTATTATGGCCCATTATAAAATAACTACCCGCATTAACTCGTCAAGTATGTGTAAACGAGACACAATAAAAATTCCATTGTTATGCGACTCTCGGCATTCGTTTGATACCTGACTGATTAAATGTTAATTTGTTTTGACACAAGTATAGGCATAACATTCAGTCACAATACCCTCCTTACAGAATTGTAATCGGTTGTCCTTCCAAGAAGTTACGTGTGATTACGTAAGTGTAATCCGACACCGCGCGTGCGTGTGACGTCACGTGACACTTGACGTCACACACACATGATTAATAGCTTATTTTTTTACAGAGTCTTGACCAGTTAAATGGGAGATAATTGGGGAGCGCTTTTGTTTCGCAAAAACCTTGCTAAAAATTAGGTATATATTTTGTTCATCAATAATTAATCAATGTATTATTAGAGACAGTGATGATGATGATAGTGACAGTCAGTCATCACATCATTCATCGTCTTCGGATTATGAAGATTTTGTAGTACAACACAAACAATAGAAAATCTAGAGAACACTTGAAAAATAATCAAATCTTACCTTTTCATTACCTATGTATGTGTGCGACAATATAAAACTGTTTTATTTTACCACTATCTATCTGACCTCTATGGCTTCGGCTTGGATCTACGCAGCTACGTGAGAAATGTTGTTTTCTGCCGGCCGGCGCCTATAGCGTAGTGATTGATGTGGGATAAAGGAATAGAAAGTCCCTTCTCATTGAACAAATTAAACATTTATTAATCTTATAAATTTATATCAGTAAGTTAAAACACTATTAAAACAAAAATCAACTATTTATTAATCTTAAGATATATCATAATCTTCTATTAAGATTTTCTTGACAAAATAATTGAAATTTTAAAATTTTTACTCTAATCATAATAATAAAAACTTTTACAAATAACAAGACTTTGAAAGAGAAGTCAACAACAAATTACTAGCAGTCTCAATAAAATCTTAATCTTAGGAAGGTACTTACATTATCTAATATTTTTACAATCACAAAAAAATACAACATGTCAGACTTATAGTGTAATGCCTATAGATGGGCGGGTGGGTAAAAATCCGGTGGATATTTATCCAATTTATTCCCACCCGGTAGGTAAAAATTGATTTTTACCTAATTTACCTAGGTGTTTATTAAGAATGCTGGGTATTTATTAAATTTACGTTGAATATTCATGGTTTTGAGTATCAGTTGGCTGTGTATGAATACCTAGACCTACAATATGATTAGAAATATCGTTTATGCTATACAGTCAGTCATCATATTCACATAAATTCTTAAAATTTTATTATTCGTTTCAACATAATCTGATAATAAATAAATCAGTTTTTTTAATGAGTGTAACTTACAAAAGGACAGACAGACAAAGACAGAGACAAAACGAGTTATATCAACTTTGCAATATTTTACTTGATGTCGGGGTACTTAGTAGCGGTGACAGCACTCTATGTAAAACTGCATCTCGTCTTTTTTTTTTGTTTTGCATCAGTATTTGAGTTTAATATATTTTGAGCTCGTTTAACACTTTGACATATCATTCCTTAATTGCTAAAGCATTCTTATTTTATAAGTATTACATAACAATAAATGCACTTTACGCGACTTTCGTAAGATTTGTAACTCAATGTTTGACAGTACTACCTTAAATCCGTCGTCGGTCGAGAAGTTGTAAAAATAGTTATTGCAAAGACTACGCGCAGCGACATTACATTCAAAACTGGTAAGTTATAGCCAATGGCGATAGAACTGCGCACGTGGCAATCCCAGGTAGATAAAAAGATAAAGGGAAGTGTTGTAAAGGTATTGTTTTTGTTTGCATACTTATCGCTTGTGTGACTATGGCCATTGTGTGATCGTAGAGCTGACAAGAAATCAATTTACTGAGCACTTCATTTTCTTTTTAATGTGTTAAATATTCTCGTAATATTTTAAGAAAAACTCGTTGACGTGACCTTTCGCAAAACGCTTTATGGCTTACACATCGATACGTTAGGCTGCATTATTGCAATAAATGTTGTCGATAAGCTTTCTTAAATTTCAACCACATTATTATGTATATATTTATAAAATTAGTTCGTACTTAATTCTTAGATCTACAAATACGCATAATGTACTGCACTGAATAAAATTTTGTCCTGTAAAACTGTTTAACCTTACACAGTCTCCCTCTTCCCCTTTGGGATTGCCAAAATGCAGGTACGCACTGTATTTGCAACTAAATGTCAGTTTTTATTAGATTTAAATAAAAATATACCATTTTTATAGTTTAGTATTATAAACTACTTAAAAAGAAATTGAAATGCACCATAAAAGTGACAAACATCAATCAAAGTATTTCATTTAATTTTTATAAACAGGCTTTAATTTATACCCGGTATCAATTGAAATCGGGTGGGTTAAAATAGCGTGGATTGGATATTTATCCAGTGGCTGGGTTTATATCCGGGTAGGCGCCCATCTATAGTAATGCCTGATACAATTTTGTACAAAAGTTTACTTCCAGTCATTATGTAGGTCGGATTCGTTTTCTGCATTTTCTTTGCAATCTCGTTAAGTAATATTCTGTGTCTTTTGACGAAACTGTTCTTTTTTTCTTCATATACAGTTCTCAATAATAAAATACGTGGAACACTACAAATGAAGAATGTAACTGATCGCAAGTTCTCTGTGAACAAGAAATAGTAACATTTATATTAATAACTACCTCACATTTGAGGTAAGGCCTTTGCCCAGCAGTGGGATGCATAAAGGCTAACTTTACTTTTACTATATTAATAAACATGACATTAACTACATACGTACAAGAAGGAGGAGAAAAGTATAGGAATTCTGAGACGAACTGGGATAAGGTGCAAGTGTGTCAGACTCTAGTGTCTTAGCTTGCAAACAAGTTAGATTGACAAAAAATACTGCTAAACTGTACCTTCATTCTCTTCATAATTGTAGATGCTGTCCACTGGTTGTTGATACTGAAATTAAGAATAGAAAGTAAACATAGCATTGAAAACCCTTAGAATAGTTAGATACGGGATTGCTACCATGTACCTTATTATTTATGAGCTTCTGATATTTCTGCACTGTTGCAAGCGCCATGATCATGGAGTAACAACAACAACAGTGTCAGATTTACTTGATTACCTCCTTTTTTGAAGTCTGTAAAAATATACTGCCAAACTTTACCTTCATTCTCTTCACTATTGATGGTATCCGGTATTGATACTGAAATTAAGAATAGTAAATTAATTAATCAGTTAGCTAAAACATGTCAGTTATGCTACTTCTACGGCGCTATCGCGGCAGAACGATATCACTGTGAACGCAAGATGGCGGTGGTAGTGACGTCATCCGTGACGTCACGACAGCTATCGTTGGCGCGCTCACACCAATTCGGAACGGTCTGTAAGCACGCAAAAATCGCTGTCATCGCTGTTGTCGTATTACGGAACGTAACCCAAATGTCATTGTCAATTGTCAATGTCAGTCAGCGGCGAAGCGTCAGCGAAGCGACCGAGCATTTTCCCAAAATTGAAAAATTCTGACTATATTTTCGTTCAACAAGTTGTTATTTTTACTAGAACATTGCATCGTAAAGCAAACTAAACCAGTTTGCTTTTAACACAGTAATAAGAACCATGCCAAGCCAATATGAAGAAGAGCGTGTTTGGGAATCTTCAAATCACACCCATTACGAAGTAAGCTTTTTTACGATTTACTTATCTTTATTCTATATATTATACACTCTGACTAGATTATAATTGTTCCAGGACGAGGGCGGCGATGACATCATTGAAAATCCCGAAGAAGTATTGCAAGAATGTTTGGAAAAATTCAAAACCCCAGATTACATTATGGAACCTGGTATATTTGGCCAACTTAAACGATATTTTCAAGCTGGAGGCAATCCTGAACAAGTCATCGAGCAGTTATCAATTAATTACAGTGCTGTAGCTCAAATGGCCAATTTACTGGCAGAATGGCTCATTCTTGGAGGTACAAATTATAATTTGATGAGTACACCGTAATTGCCTAACTCCGAATTTCACAAATGAAGTCATTTAAATTTTAAATAACTTTGTTATTAGGTGTTAAAGTCACAGAAGTCCAAGCTATGGTTGAAAATCACCTGAAAGATATGATCTTGAAAACATTTGACCCCAAAAAAGCTGACACAATATTTACTGAGGAAGGAGAAGTGAGTATTTGTAATATGTTCTGTTGTTCATTATAGTATAGGGTGTAGTTTGTGGAACATGTGTAATCAATTTCAACACTTCATTATAGATAAACTTAAGATTATAAAAATTATTCAGTTATTATGAGCATAGAAATAAAGTTCAATAATTAATAATAATTAAATACAATAATTTCTAGCCCTTGCTATAGCATGATTACTATTCCATACACACAAAATTTGTTCAATAATAATAACTAAGAATAATAAAAAAATATATATATTTTATAGACACCAGCATGGCTAACAGAAATGATTGAACATCCAACATGGCGTTCCCTGATATATCGGTTGGCTGAAGAATATCCTGACTGCCTCATGCTGAACTTTACTATAAAGGTAATGTAACATTGAATTACAAAACCATACCACCAGTAAATAAAAAGCAAACATACCTGTTGTTTCATATAATTATAAATATGTCACTTACTGTATGATTAGATTAAATTATACCTATGTTAAATACTCTTCGACCAAAGACAGCATAGGACGTCCACCAACAAGAAAATCTTGTAATTATTGCAGGATCACACTGGATGCAGACTGCTTGCGATCATTCCCTGTGGAAAATTGTGTGGGAGGCCTATGTTCAGCAGTAGACATCCTTTCGCTGATAATGATGATGATATTAAATAACTTTGTAACAATGTTGCCATAATATATTTTGCTATCTTTTTGCAGTTAATTTCAGATGCAGGATTTCAAGGAGAAATCACAAGCATTTCAACAGCAGCTCAACAAATTGAAGTATTTTCTAGAGTACTTAAATCTTCTATTGTTGGATTCTTACAAAGTTCCGATGATTGGCAAAACAGTGTTAACGAGTGTGCTGTAAGTTCTTGAATAGTGAATATTTGATGTACTTTTTATTTTGGGGTAAATTGTAATTTTTTTATATTTTCTGGTTCCAGAAAATGGTTTGCCATGGCGCTCATACATATGTTTACAGTCAAGTTATTGTGCACATTTTATCTCAAGAACAAAGAGGTGGTGCGATCATGAAAAGACTTGGACAAGAAATAACTCGCTGTGCTCAGCAAAGGTATTTAATGAACTTCCAGAAATTCTTGTACCAAAGACCATCATAACCAGTGGAGATCTGTATATGAACAAAATGTAAAGTAACATTTACATGATACTTAACTGGTATAAGTATTTATTAAACCGCTTCAATGAGACCTCGCCTGTGGGGCGGCGCGGGGAGGCGGGGTTCGGGGTGAGGTGAGAGCTCGGTGAGTAAGCGGCGCGGGCGGGTGTATCCGCGCCGCCCGCACCCCTCACGCACCCCACTTCCCCCCGCGACCCGCCACTCCACAGGCGAAGTCTCAATTTCGCAGTCTACCTCAGTAAATAACTGAATCTAGAATTCAGTAATTATTATTTATGACCTTCACGGCAAAGCATGCTGGGTTTCGTTCAAGGCATCATCATCTCCGAGGGTCTCCGGTTCGATTCTCGGGTCTGGGTGTTGTGGTACCGATTTTCATAACACAAGTACAGCTACCTACTTCGGGATCAGAGCAATGGGTGTGATCGGTGTGCAATGTTTATTTATTGTTACAATTTGCAGCGGGCACGACGTGACGCCGATCACGCTGGCGCTGACGGCGGGCGAGTCGTGGCGCAACGCGCGCACGGCGCTGGCGGCCATGCTGTCGCGCGGCGCGCTCAACCCCGCCGACATCTCCGTGCTGTTCCGCGCGTACACGCAGCCCGAACCGCCGCCGGTACACTTGTTGAGGATACCGCAATTTCTAGGTACTTACGACGTTTTGAGATTCGTGTAACACGAGTAGTCTCGCGCTAATCTGAATTTGAGAATCAAACAAACCGCATGCATACGGTCGTGGTCACCTCCGCGTGACCGCTTTCCGACAAAAATCGCTTGCACACACGACACAAAAGCGGGCGTCACTTTAAACATAAGATGACGCGAAGTGCTAGCGATTTTGGCCTTTTACGGTGGTTAGGTGATTGTGACCTCGATATTAAATATTATGTATGTACACGCGCGGACGATCAGACACTGCGAACATTGATATGGGTCTTTATCTTATAGTTAGGTAAAGAATTATAGAATCTAGACTGAAGTATAGAGGGAAATATTTGTCTGCTGTATGTATAATTTACAAACTTATGTTTTTATGTTGCAGAACTTCTTGTCGATTCGCTGTTCAAGTTAGGAAGCAAATTGAACCCAGAGCACAAGTCGAAATACATGTATTTGCTAGCTTACGCTGCTAGTGTCTGCGAGGGCCACTCGCCCGGACGCCCGGTGAAAGACGAACTGAAAGCAACAGTACAAGCCATCGAGAAAGTTCATGCTGTTTGCAGCAGTTCTGCTAGTTCCAGCGAATTGATTGCTGAACTTCCTACTTTATACCACTGCATAAGGTACGAACCTCCACTCTCTACAGATTTCACAGATTAATAGTCTAAGGCACTACACTATGTGGCGCGTACTTTCGCAGTGGGTTCCGTCACAGAGTACCCAGCGCTCCCTACACGTCTCCACGACGACGTAAAACGCCGCGGGCGTCTCCGTCTGCGTCGAGAACGTCCGTGCCACAAAGTGGAGCGCCTAAACCAATCAATAGTGGATCCGTATTTCAGATGCCAATAGATTCATGTAAACGAGCACACTAAAATATTTATTATCAGCTGATATTTCGACCGACAAACATCATATCAAAACTCTGAAAATCCGCTATATCGAACCAAACAAACAGTACATTAAAAATTTTACTAAAGACTGTTTGGTATATTCATCGTCGTATCTAACTTATACGACCCGCGGTCGTATAAGTATTATTGTATATGTATATATGTATATGTATGTATTACGACCCGCGGTCAATTTGATTACAGGTTTCCAGTAGTTGGTATGGGCGTGCTCGTGTGGGTGGAGTGTGTGGTGACCGAGCCTTCATACTTTAAACTTTGCACTGAACATTGTCCTGTGCATCTGGCGCTCCTCGATGAAGTCGCCTCCTGTCATCATTTACTACATCACAGACTTCTATGGCTACTCGTTCAACTATTCGAATCGCCGCAAGACGAATTAGAAATACTTGTTCAGGTAACTAAACACGTTATACAACTGTTTTAGACTTTAGTTCAAACTTGTTGGTAGAAAACCTTGGTAAAATTAATTTATTTTTGTTTCAGCTCCAACTTAAGAAAATGCTGCTCGATCGTATGGTGAACTTACTTAGCCGGGGGTGCGTAGTCCCTGTGCTGCGGTATATCAAGCAATGTTGGCAACGTGGCGACACTGACATTTCCTTGATTCGATATTTTATCACTGAGGTAAAAATAAATAATATACAGTGGTGTACAGCTAATTAAAGACACTTTGAAAATTGTATGTTCATCAAGTTTTGTGTTCCAATAACTTTGTATTATGAATACATAGAAAACAGTTACTGTTGTAAAATAATCGTATGGGTTTTACGTATAATTTACGCTGAAACTACAAAAAGGCAGTTTATATGAAATCGAAAATATTCATTTCTTAAATGTTTTTCAAAGTTTTTGATGTTTTGTCGTATGTCGTTTAGCTATATTTTAACCTTAACTTAGTCCTGGCATTGGTGATATGCGTTTCTTGTTATCATGTATTAGAATTTGTTCTAATGCTTTCATAAAAGCGCCGTATAGTTAATAAACATTAGCAACATGTCTCGCTAGTGTATTACCTAATACAAGAATCACAATTTTTTCGATTGTATTGATGTTAGGACTATTACAGTAGCATATCTAAAAGATAGACAGTGTCGCTTAGGAAAACTGAGACGGCGGTTGCAGGCAGTCGGTTTAGTAAGTCGTTAGTAAGTCTAAACTACAAGATTTTCTAAACTAGATGCTTAGTAAGCTAAGGGTAAGATAGGCTGTTGTTGAATATTATTGTTTAGGTATTTCATCCATGTACTAGTATTTGTTCATAGGTCTAGCAATACTACTAGAAAATCAACAGCGCACTTTGATGTTTCCTCACTTTATATCTTACAGTTACATGATACATAGTTTTGTTAAATTGTCGTCTCATATACCGTTTTCCGTCGTACTTACATCCATTATTTATTTACACTCAAAAACATCTCAATTACCTACTTTGATTCGGTCCACGTTGAGAATGTAAGGCAAACCGCATCCGTGGAATATTTGGCATATTATAAATTTGGTAACTTATAAAAATTTCTTCAGTGCAAGCACAGAATATATAATAGTACTACATACAGAACGGACACTCACCTCCCCTCCCTAGTCTGTCTTACCTCACTATCGCGCCGGAATAAGGGATCTCATTAGGGGACCGCCTAGCGGGCATGGCACGCGCATGTTTGCGACGTTAGCGGAAGTACAAAGTTTTGTGTACGAGAGATGCCTAAGTACTGAGCAGTGTACGGGTTTCTTCTTTCTCGAGAAATGACTCCGATAGGAGCTTTTTTCGTTTCCCAAAAGATGAGAGGTGGAAAGTAACTTCATACAAAATATGCAACTACATATAACCTATTCTAACTATTCAGTTACAGTGAACAACTTTAAAAACGTTAGGAAATTATATTTGTATCATTTATGTGATCGGTGAAATCAGGTGTTGCTAAGGTAGATTCTATCTTTTTATTTCTCTTCGATACCACGTGAATATGACATTACTAAAATTAGTACTCGTTACGTTGTTTACTAAATTAAAGTAAATTATTTACGTTGTTTATGTATCTGTTTATATTAAATTGTTATGTGAAAATAGCTATGACCGGTGCGGTGTAACGGACTTTGTCAACCCTTATAGCACGCACACATACGCAGCGTCTGTGCAACACGCTATCTGTCAATGTATGGCCAAAATGAAAAGTTTCTTCTGAGTGTCCGGGCTGTGGTGCAAGTTTTCCTCGCATAATCTAGGCCTTATCATCTATACTAATATTATAAAGCTGAAGAGTTTGTTTGTTTGTTTGTTTGTTTGTTTGTTTGTTTGTTTGTTTGAACGCGCTAATCTCCGAAACTAATGGTTCGATTTGAATAATTCTTTTTGTGTTGGATAGTCCAGTTATCGAGGAAGGCTATAGGCTATATAACATCACGCTACGACCAATAGGAGCAAAGATATGGTGGTAAATGTGTAAAAAACGGGAGAAAAAACTATTCCACGCGGACGAAGTCGCTGGCAAAAGCTAGTTCTTGATAAAATATTTAACGATCTTCCTGCAGCAAATACTGTCATAAAAATATGCTTTGATCCTTAATATTTTTCATCTAGAAATTCCATTCTAGGTCTTTCAGTGGCGTCCGATTCTAAGGTCCTATCATCTATCGCATTGGAAACCAAATAAAAGTTCAGTATCAGACAAATAATAGTTATCAACGCTAAAATTACCTTAATGACGGGTTTATGAAAGCATTAGAATAAATTCCAGTACATGCTTGCAAGGAACTAATAGCACTAATGCCAGGACCGTGCCAGGACTAAGTAAAGGTCAAAATGCAGCTAAACGACATACGACAAAACATTAAAAATTTTGTAAAACAATTGAAAAATGAGTATTTTTAATTTCATATTAACTGACTATTTTGTAGCTTCAGTATATTTTTGGTTTTCAGTAACTTACATTAGGTGTCTTTAATTAGTTGTCCACATCACTGGTACACTTATTCTGCTCGTAATAGATTTGAGATCAAAAAATACGAAAAATTTATCAATGTTAACTTCAAATTATACGTAAGACCCATACTATTATTTTACAACAGTTACTGGTTTCTATGTATTCATAATTCAAAATTATTGGAACCCAAAACTTGATGAACATACAATTTTCAAAGTGTCTTTAATTAGCTGTCCACCACTGTAAGTAGATACTTTTTATTACTTTAGAAACAAAAATAAACATCCATGCAACATTCACCCCGTTAGTCCACCGCCGCATTCGCATGCGGAATGTGGCAATTGAGTGTGGTATTGGCATAAGCTGTCTCGCACTAACATAGCTAGATGACTAGATGTGATAGATGCATTTTTGTCGGTATCGTTCCGCCGCATCGCTATCGTAGGACTAACGGCGTTAAATGTTAAATCTATAACTAACAATACACATTGAAATGAGACGTTCCTAAGTATCATTTTTATCTAAACATTTTATTTGAATATTCTTAGGTTTTAGATGCGATTGCACCTCCTTACACACCTGAGTTTGTGCAACTTGTCCTTCCTATGGTTGAAAACGAAGAAATCACAGGCACAATGAGAGCAGAGGGAGAGAACGATCCCGTTTCAGAATTCATTGGTGAGTTATACTAATCGTTATTTAAAAAGTCATACCAATAAAAGATATTTACGCTCTTCAGATTAAGCTTAGACGTCTTTCGATGTGTTTTCTAAATTATTAAGTACTACTAGACATGTCGGGGTCTAATACGATTTAAGGCCGTTCTCAACTTTTCGGATGGATCCGTAGTCACGAAGGGTGGCAATGAGTGGTAATTGTATTCCATAATACAGGGTGTAACAAAATCCTTAACGAAGCCATAATCCACCCACCCTACCCTTATAATAATGTTAAGGGGCTGCACGGTGCACTCTGCAATCTACCGCCCAAGACCGCGCACGAGCACACAGCAAACTACGATTTATAAAGCCCTATTTACATCAGACGAGTCTGACAGCATTTCATGCGCTGTATAATTTTAAATGCCCCAAAATAAAATCCCCAGCGTTTTTTTTATTAATTACGACTTCGTAGATTTACTATTCGAAGTTTAAGGTTTTTGATACAACCTGATATACATTTCATTATTTTTCGTTTTTTGTTTCAGTTCACTGTAAGGCCCATTATGTGGTGGTGTAACAACATCCATGTCATATTGGTAAAAAGTACATGTACATATATTTTTTTAATTTTCTCTAGATAAAAGTAACAATTAATAAAAGTAAGTAAGTATTTAATAAAAGTTAGTTGTTTTATTTAAAACAATATAAATATTTTACCCTAAAGTAAATATGAACCGAATGGTGTTCTTCACACTGAAAAGAGAGTAAGTGAAGCATATTTACAAAATATATTGCACCTGTGGTGCAACACTTTATTGCTAAGCTTCAAAAATATACATGTTGCAGTACTTGCTCATGTAAAATAAATAAATCTCTGAGCGAATCCACTAGAGTGTTGCATTCAATAGAAAGTATAAAAATAAAATAAATATATAATATAATTCAGACTTTAGATTCATAATTTGTAATTAATGCTCAAATGACTTAAAGACTATGTTAGTGTATTCTTAATTAATTCAATTTTAAGACCAATTCGATTCAACCAAATTCAATCAAACAAGAATTTGTTTGATTCAAAATAGTTTATTATAATTTAACCCAGTTCAATCCAATTAAGCGACTATTCCACCTAGCCGGTCGACACTCGATAAAAAAATAAGCTGTCAATCATGTGTGTGTGACGTCTTATGTCACGTGACATCACACGCATGCGTGGTGTCGGATTACACTTACGTAAACCTTAGACGAAGTATATTACATACAGGATACATAATCTAAGACGTAAACACACGTAACTTCTTGGAAGGACAACCGATTACAATTCTGTAAAGAGGGTATTGTGACTGAATGTTATGCCTATACTTGTGTCAAAACAAATTAAAATTTAATGCGGGTAGTTATTTTATAATGGGCCATAATAAAACAACTACCCGCCCATAACGACAACATTTGTTATTGTTGTCGTAAGTACTAAAATAATGACGTAATATAAATAATCTTTCAACCGAAATCGTCTACGAACCGCAAACATTCAATCCACACACAAAAACACGCATATGTAGAATGTTTATTTTCAAGTATCACCACTTGAAATTTCGAGATTCAAGTATCAAGCCCCTAACAGTCCATGGTCACTATTGTTGCCAAGTGCCATACTCCTTACAGTTGTTGTTTTCGGCTGTTTTTGGTGTCTATTGTATAGGATTCGGTCTCATCTATTCAAAAAAGTCAACATGGCTAAGATCTGATCAATAATACCGCCACAGTACGAGTTTGAAACACTCCATAGGCGAGACTGTACGCCGGCGTACGGTTGGGCCTATCGGCCAGAATCAGGCAAATTTGACAGCGTACGCCACAGTCCCCAACCGGCTAGCCGTCCGCAAAATTACGGCCAGAAAATTACGCAACCTGCGCATTATTGTATCGCAGCATTGCGTCGGTCCAGCAAAGTGCGTGCCCACTGAATGGATATTATCTATTCAGTGTGCGTGCCACACGAGCGCTGCGATATCGTAATGTTTAGATCCCGTCGGTCATCATCGCACAGCAGTTCTGATCCCCGCGCCTTGACTCTATGTCACCTTATCCGTTGCGAGCACGTTGTAAAACGCACGAATGGCATGCCGTTTAGATTTAAAAGCGTCGACGCAACGCATAGCCAACGCTCGTGTGCCTTTGCTCTCACCCATCGCGAGCGCGACGTAAAGGCAGCAATGAAGGGAACTAGTTTTTTTATTTAAACAATATTTAGTGAAATATGGAATATTTATTACATTAGACTTCTTGCAGCTTTTCTCTCATAATATCTGCGTAGAGCTTGTTCAAACACTTCACCAACTGTCCTCTTTTGCCAAATGTTAGTTTTCGACTTTTCAGTTACATCCTTGGGCTTAACAGTAGTACCAGAATTTGCATCAACATTCACCTCACTTTCAACACTTTGAATAAGTTCTGGCTTCTTAAAGTCATCTTCTGTTTTTTCTTTGCTATCCCTATTTTTAATGCTTTCTTCATCATCACTAGATTCATCTATTGAGTGGTAACAGTCAGAATCTGCATCTATGTTATCAGCTTCATCCAGTTTCACCTTTTTAGCCATTTTAATATCATCCAGATTGACACGATTAATTTCTTCATCTGAATCTTCAACCTCCCCTTCTGAAAGGTGTTTTTTGCTTTCTGATGAAGATTTCCTTTTACGGTAATTTCTATTTTTCAATGGTTTGATACTTTTATCTTTTGATACGTTCAAGTCATTATTTTTATTTTTAGGAATGTTTTCATGGTCTTTCACTATTGGCTTTTCCTCAGTTTCTGTATTTTTTTCTGATCCTAGTTTTTGTTCATATAAATGGCGGTAAAATCCACCTGAAATAATAAAAAAAGTTTAGTTACGAATTTACAGATAACCAAAGAAGGAATATGTCACATAAAAGATGAAGTGATATTTAAATTATACTAAATAAATACCTAAATCTCTTTGTTTGGTAACATCTCCAATACTTTCCAAGTATTCTTCCCTTTTTTCTTTTTCTTCTTCTAAGCTCATTTCCTCTAATTTCTTTTTGTAAGCAGAAGTTACAAATACTTCTTTGTCAGCAAATTCATCACCCTCTAACTCTCGTTCTTTCTGGATCTAAAATGTTAATATTGCCATAATTAGTACCTTCCCAGCGAACTTAATTACCTCTTTAGCATTGGACCCGTAAATTGCGATATTTATTTAGTTATTCTGCTATTTGGGGCGAATAAAAACCAACGAAATTAAAAATCATGGAAATCATTTCCCTGTTCTTGTGTTACAAGTTATATGTAATGATAGTGCCATCCACGACGGCGCGCCCCTCCACTCGTCCAAATCGTTTATAGTACATGTGTGCAAGCTTTTTCCAACATTTGAATTGAATTTGGAACATCATAATGACTAAAGAATGACAAGCATACTACAAAAAATACACTCAAAGGGACAGATGCTCCACTTAGATATAATTGCAAGTAGGCATGGTTAGCTACTAGACAACTAATACACATTAAAATAATGCACACATTTTTACAATTGACGTAAACGAAATACGTAAGAACGTTTTATTATTAAAATTTAAAAAAATAAATAATATCTTTATAAGAGAACTATCGGATTTTTCTTGGTACACGTAGGTCTTACTTAGTGTAATGTTTTATAGCCTTCCCCGATAAAGTATATCCCGGTAAATATTATAAGTACCATATGGTATTTCATTTATTTAAAAATGTTTATGGTGTTTAAGTATGTAACCATTACAATTTTTTTAGTAAATTTACTGACAGTAGTAATCTACTGTCAGTCTATGGTATAATTACCAGGTTTATTTTTTAGTACAACACACTGGGTTTTCCTTGACTTTTTAAAAATAATTAAAGTAGAACCACTTTCGTGACCAGTCAAAATTTTTGATTGACGGCCGACTCACAACTGACGCGCGTGTCACCCCCCGCACCCCGCACCTTCCTCGATCAAAAAAGAGTGGGGCGCGCCTTCGTGGTTGGCACTATCTATAACATGACTTTCTTTTATATAGATTTAGTTATAATTCCAAATACTATAACAATTGACATTGCTGCTAAATATATATACGACGCGTTTGGTGTATTGGCTAGCGCTTCTACTATTACGCCGGCCGTCGCGGGTTCGAATCCCGCAAGGGGCAAATGTTCGTGTGATGAGCAAAAACATTTGTACCTAAGTCATGGATGTTATATATGTATTTAAGTATTTATGGGAGACGCCCCCGTCATAATAGTTGTCGTGGTACGTAACACAAGGAAGAAAATTCCTTACCATGAATCCAGACAATCGGTGTGTTGTTTGGCGCATATTTATTTATTTATATAAACTAATATGGATGAGCTAATCTCAGGAACTACTGGTCTGATTTGAAAATATATTTTGTATAGGTAGCATTTTTTTTATTGCGGAAGCCTATAAAACATTACGACCCTTTGGGAGCAGAGTACTCTTAAATCAGACTGATATGAAAACAAAATTATTAAGGTAAAATGGAATTTTTTTAGGCTTGCCTGAGGAAGTTGTAAAGATAGTTAAACTAAGTGATGCTGATGATAGATTAAAAAAAATATACTATTCATTCACCTGTCTCTCTATACGCCTTTCATTTTCAATTTTTCTTTTGTTTGCAGATTTCAAGAGGTTTTCAATATACTTTGGCTTTTTCACTTCTTTACTTTTCTCTTTTTTCCCGTCTTTTTCACTCTTCATTGCATCATAGACTTCATCATATTGGAAAACTGTAGGGTCTTCAACTACAGCTTTACTTTGCGCAATTTTAGCCTGAAAAGAAAACATGAACAACTTGAAATCAGGAAGCTCGACTATTGAAATTTTCCTGTATGTTCATGATAGCTAATGATTTACATGCTACCTGCCAAGTGTATAGATGTGATTTTATATTTGCTCAGACAGTTAGGTTTTCAGGTACACGAAAGTAGTGGTACCATAATTTAAGAGATATCTAAAGAATTGTGGACAATTCTGCAATAGACAAAAGCATGCATACGCAATAGAGGCGGTTGTCTATGAAATGACATGTCTGTCATGTCAGTTAGTTTTATGTCAATATACTTTCTTTGTATTTGATTGCTGTCACTAATTTAATATACTATGGAATAAAACACTTATTTCTGTTATATTAAATTGGCGACGAGTTAAAAGGAAAAAATGCCAAAAGATGACGACGTCAGCAACGCTGATCTTATAACGCAACTTATACAGGCGCAACAGGCGACCCAAGCACAGGTATGCCACCTTGCCCAGATATTGGCACAGCAAGCCTCAACAACTAACACGGACCAACAAAATAAAGGGAAACATCAAATTCTAAATCAATTCAAAGATAAATTTGAACCCGAAAACACCACTATAGAACACTTTATCGAGTATTTTGAAGCCAAATGCGACATACTACAACAGAAACATAACATGCGCGATCTACTCGTATCTTGCCTCACCCCGAACGTCTATCACGAAGTAAAGGTAGCCTTGACTCCTGATTTCGACGAACAACCATATGAAGCACTCAAAAATAAACTGATGGACTTATATCGTACGAGAAAAACTCGGCTCAAAGCACTCACAGAATTTTGGAACTGCACTCGCCAACCAACAGCGTCCATGGAACGCTACGCCAACAGACTGCGAGAGCTTAGCAAATATTGTGGATATGAAGGTGAGCTCCTCGAACGACAGCTACGAGACCGATTTGCAACCGGAGTAAATCATGCTGAACTGCAAGTCGAAATGCGACAGAAGTGGCCGGACCTAAAGGATATAAACGATAAAGAGATCACGTTCGCAAATGTCTTGTCCATGTGTGCAGCTCGTGAGCTAGCTGAGAACGAAGAAACTTCACAGGCGTTGTTACCCACAAACAAAATACAAGACAAGCAAGGACCATCTACATCACGAACAGCCAGGAGGCTACGGCCAAATCAATGTCGTCGTTGTGGCAAAACGGAAAAGTATTCTCTCAGTATGTGTAACGCTAAAAATCACACATGCGACGCATGTGGTGCCGAAGGGCATTTTGAAAGTTGCTGCATCAAGAGTGGAAACGCCTACCTGACGCCAAATAACTGACGTGACGGTAACCACCAACGTGGAAACAAAAACAAAAACCCACCTGCAACATGTAGGTCAATGTATTGACAATGGTACTACAACATCGACTACAACATCGGACAGTGATTCAGAAGCGGGCACTGTAAACAAAATAAGCAAACATCCAACACGATGTAAGAAAATTGACGTACAGATCAACGGCCAACAATGCACTATGGACTGGGACCCCGGCTCCGTGTATAGCATAATAAGTAAACAACTTTGGAAACGTATAGGTACACCAGCATTAACAAAAGGTCCCAAACTACAGGCGTACTGTAACTTTAAATTGAAACCAATGGGACTTACCGATGTGGAAGTTGAGCTGCGAGGAGTGGTTAAGATACTTCCCGTTGTTGTCATGAAAGGCGCAGAACCAATGCTTTTCGGACTACAGTGGAGCGAAATGTACGGCATGACATTTCCAGAGCCAGTATACTCAATCAAGCACCCAACTACAGCCAAACCCAACATATCTTTACAACAAGTACTGCACCGACATGAACACCTTTTTAACAACGAACTTGGCAAAGTAAAAAATTATCAAGTCAACATTCATATTAAAAATAACGCTGAAACGAAACAACTGCCAGCAAGGCCAGTAAAATTCAGTATGAGAAAGAATATCGAACAAGAGCTAGAACGTTTGGTCGCAGAGGGTATAATTTCGTCTGTCGATCCAAATTTGACACCCATCGAGTGGGCCACGCCTACGGTCAACGTCCTAAAGAAGGATGGGCGAGTAAGAATATGTGGCGATTACCGAATCACAGTCAATCCAGCCTTAATCGCTCACTCACATCCTGTACCAGTCTTTGATCAGCTACGTCAGCGCCTCGCTAACGGCGATAAATATTCCAAAATCGATTTAAAGGACGCGTATTTACAGTTCGAAATTGCACCAGACTCAAGAAAAATCCTGGTCATCAATACACATAAGGGGTACTTTGAATATAACCGTATGCCATTCGGTATTACTACAGCACCATCAATACTTCAGCGTTTCCTCGAAAAACTACTTGACGGCATAGAAAACGTGGCCGTCTATTTTGATGACATCGCTGTGACAGGACGCAATGACACTGAACACTTACGCACCCTGAGCGAAGTCTTTCAGAGGTTAGAAGCAGCTGGCCTCAAAGTAAATTTGAAGAAATGCACCTTTTTGGAAAGCGATTTAGCATGTGACGCATCCGAGAAAGGCGTGGGGGCTGTATTATATCATGTCAACGCTAGAGGGATTGAACAACCCATTGCATTCGCGTCACGTAAGTTGAAACCTGCAGAAGCCAAGTATTCTGTAATTGACAGAGAAGTGTTGGCAATTTTTTTCGGGACGCGGAAGTTCGATCAGTACCTGCGAGGGACAAAATTCACGTTAGTGACCGATCACAAACCCCTAATTCACATTTTAGGTCCACAAAGGAATCTACCTAAGGTAGTAAACAACAGACTTGTGCGCTGGGCCCTCATCATAGGAAGTTATGACTTTGATATAAAGCATACTAAGGGCGAAGCAAATATCATGGCAGACTACTGTTCTAGAATGCCAAACCCAGACGTACAGCCAACTAAAAAAGAGCTAGCAATATGCAAAATTGTGGATCACCTAAGAGAAAATAAATTTAATAACCTGTGCTTATCGGAAGAAAGCATTAGAAAAGCTACCAAGAATGACCCAATCCTCAAGGAAGTTAAACAACGGCTAAAAACAGGCTGGAAGACAACAGAATCCAGTGAGATCAAGCCGTACTATCGGAAACGTGAAGAACTTTCACTCGAACAGAGAATTATCATGTGGGAGGGCAGGATAGTGATACCTCATGCCCTCCGTGAAGAAACACTGAAGTATTTACATATTGGGCACCCAGGTATTTCTGCAATGCGGGCCTTAGCTAGATTTTATGTCTGGTGGCCCGCATTAGATGATGATATAGATGGGTATGTAAAAAGGTGCCACACCTGTCAGGAAAATCGTCCGAACCACGCAGAGCTACCGGTATTTTCGTGGTCCATACCAGATAAAGTTTGGGAAAGACTGCATATCGACTTCGCTGGCCCTTTTGAGGGAAAGTACTGGTTAGTTCTCTGTGACGCTTTTTCTAAATGGATTGAGGTGCGCCCCATGGACACAATCACGACGAACAAATTGATTGCCGAATTGGAGACAATATTCTGCACGTTTGGTTTGCCTGAGATAATCGTATCTGACAATGGTCCTCAATTCACGTCACGTGAGTTTCAAGAATACTGCTCCCACAAATGCATCACTCATGTCACATCTGCACCATACCATCCCCGTACCAATGGACTAGCTGAGAGGCTTGTACGCACATTCAAGACAAGAATGGCAGCAAGTAAGAATGACAAGCAAACACAGAAACAAAGATTACAAATTTTTTTATTTACGTACCGCATTACACCACACACAACCACAGGGAAATCACCTGGAGAAATAATGTTCGGTCGTCGACTATCCTGTGTACTATCTAACATGCGGCCAAACGCCAAAAGGAATCTCCAGAAACGCCAGATAGAAGCCAATATCGTAACAGAACAGGAAACACCCATCTATCCCGCAGGCACACCAGTGTATATGAAAACTTCGTTGGACAAAACGTGGACACCGGCTACTGTCGATCACCGCACCAACCGTTATTCGTACGTGGTCATAACAACCGAAGGCATTAAGAAAAGATCCCATGCTGACCATCTTCGCTTGCGGGTAGGAGGGGAGGAAGAGTTAAACCACACCCGTGATGGAACGCCATTGCTGTCCACCACTGCGATTTCCACCCATACACAGATGGCTAGGCACGGGAATAGAAAAGAAGCAGAACACGAAGTTGTCGAAGCGTCACCACCAACAACATCATTGTCCACCGTTGACCTCGGGTCACATCCGGCAGTAGAACCCCTAACTCCAGAGCTATCACATAGTACAAGAGAAGCCACAGCACCAGCCACTGAAGGTGCCAGCACGCCGATACGACCAAAGCGAACTATCCGTCCACCCCGGCGGCTCATAGAAGAAATGTGATCGACGACGATGGATGACTGAGCACCGACCTAAGCAGGGAGGAATGCAATAGACAAAAGCATGCATACGCAATAGAGGTGGTTGTCTATGAAATGTCATGTCTGTCATGTCAGTTAGTTTTATGTCAATATACTTTCTTTGTATTTGATTGCTGTCACTAATAAATATACTATGGAATAAAACACTTATTTCTGTTATATTAAATATTCGATAACTGAATATTAGGTACCTAAATGCAAAGTAAGATGCACTTGAGTATCACTAGAAAGAACCAATTAAAACCGCTTGTTCAGTTACCCCTTCGATTCCTGTAATAAACACACCTACCTGTCGATTAATGTTATGGCTAGGCTGTAGAAGTATGGGCTTTTTACTAGTTTCATCTTCTGAGTCTGACTCTTCCCCAAAAACATTTCTTGATGCTTGGAAAACTGGCTTTGCTTTTTCGGGAACAATAAGTCCATATCTGAAAAACATGATAATTAAGTTTTTCAAAATAATTGTAAACTTCAATATAAAGGAAGGTAGCTGTCTGTTTACAGTTAGTAAAACTATGATGGTATAAAACTTAACAAAATCTAAATTCATTGTTTATTTAAATCCACATACAAAATATTTTAATGTGTGTTCTTTGTGGTTCTTGCTTACAATTAGATTTAGGTACCCAGGTATATTTTGATATCTTTAATGTCTATAAGAATGATAAAGTCAGCTATAGTTTCTAGTCTAGAGAGATCAGCCAGCAAAACAGACAGGTCGTGGAGGAGAGTGGGCTAAGTTAGTATGAAAGTCGATTTTGAGATTCTAATAAAATTGCTGAAAAATTACGTAAATTCAAACTAGTTATACACATTGAGTAGGTAATCAACGTTGATCACCAATACAATACATCGATGAAAAATCTAGTTATTTACGACACGCAGGCAGGACAAAATTAATCTATGATAGGAGATTCATTCAATATGTTATTTAGTACCTCACCTTTTTTCGGTTGACATGATGTAACTACCACTTAACTTAAGAAAAACAACTGATTGAAATAATAAAATACAAGTAATCAATTATCAATCAACACTAGCTATACTCTGACTGCAAAGAGTAAAATAATACTTGCTCTGACTGATTATTTTTTTTTTTTTTTTTTTTCTTGACAGCGATACTGCTGTCTTATGGCAACGAGTTATGATCTCTGCCAGTGTCGAGTAAAAACGGGGAAACGAGAATATTTTAAAACACCCTACATACGGAATTTGGAAAAAAGGAATTACAAGGATCAGGAGATTAGGAAATGGTTGAAGATGGATAAAATAACAGGATGATTATATACTTATATTACATTTTTATGTTATTCGATTGAATGAATGAAGCTAAACAACTATATACAGAGAGGTTGGTTGAAGATAATAAGGATATGATAGAAGTAGGAAAAGGAATTTTAAGAGATACAAGTTCAGCGTAGAATAAAGAACGATCATACTTCGGACAGGAAAAGATCACATGGTTAATATCACCGATTCCACCACCACACTCACAGTTGTCGTCTTCAACAAGACCAAGCCTGGCAAGGTGGGATGGAGCACATACGTGGCCCAGTCTTAAACGAGAAATAACAGAAGATGCAAGCTTGCCAAACTTCGTCCTGAAAAACCAAGGTTTTACTGAGATTAGTGGTTGAATTTTAGCAAAATGTTTACCTTTGATTTGACTACTACTCTCCCACTCCGATTGCCAAGAGTCAAGCAAATAGATCTTAGGTAATGAAGAAAGGTCATGGGCATAAATTTTATACGGAAAAATGTCTCCAGATGATATTGCCTCGTTTGCCAATCGGTCAGCCACTTCATTTCCTATGATTCCAGAATGTCCTGGTATCCAGGATAGACTTACATTTAAACCTAACATAATGCAATCATGATAAGCTTGTCTAATTTGGTAAATTATTGGAAATTGAGTTTTAAATTTAAAAGGGAATTTCCTCAAAGCTTGAAGAGCACTCATGGAGTCAGTGAAAATTACTGAATTTTTGAGACGCGCAATTTTAATATACTCTATAGCTTTAAATATACCATAGCATTCACCGGTGAACACAGAACTTTCCGGAGGTAACTTAATTTTTTGCACAATATTATATTGGGAGTGGTATACACCAACTCCAGTGGGTTCATCAGGAGAATGCTTGGAAGCGTCAGTATAGATGTTATGAAACCCAATAAACTTAGAATTTAGAATCTCATTAAAAACACAACGGATATTAGGGTCTTGTTTGTTAATAGAGAAAAATTGGATATCAATGGTCGTCTTAATGGAATCAAGACTACAATGAAATAACGGCAAAAAACTCGATCGGTGAATAGGAGAGGATAAACATAACAACTTCCTGTAACTAAGTAAAAGGTTCGGCTCAGATTTATGTTTCCAATAGGGCGAATTGAAAAATTGTTCTGATAGGGTCCGGAGCTTGGGAAGTAAAGGATGATTTAAAAAGTGATATATGCGGAAAATATATTTATCACAAAGAAACTGGCGTCTAAATCGTAATGGAGGATCACAGCATTCCACCTGAAGAGCATTAACAGGGCTAGATCTCATGGCACCTGTAACAATTCGGAGTGCTTTGGATTGGATAAGATCTAGTTTTCTAAATGCGGTTACGTTACCCGGCTCAAGGAGAAAGGTTCCATAATCTAACGTACTTCTAATGAGGGCATTGTAAACAAGTTTCATTGAAAATGGGTGGGCACCCCACCACACCCCTGATAAGCATCTAAGTAAATTTAGAAGTTTTTCACATTTATCCACAAGGTAGTCACAATGAGGACGGGCAGTAAGTTTTGAGTCAAGAACAACTCCTAAAAATTTATGGTGAGGTTTTACTGGGATTGGTTCATTATTGTATATTACTTGGACTGGGGGAGGATTTCTTAATCTAGAAAAAACTACGATTGCGCTTTTGGAAGCAGATAATTCAAGGCCATTGGAATCCATCCAGGTTTTTATATTTGATAAAGAAAAAGTTAATGCCAAAGAGGCTTCCTCTACAGATTTACTAACATTATACAATACCAGGTCGTCAGCATACTGCAATATTTTTGTATGACTATCACGCAGAGATGTTTCTAAATCGTATGTATAAACATTATATAGCAAGGGACTAAGAACAGATCCTTGAGGTAGGCCTCTCCATGAAGTTCGTTTTAAGGAAACATCGCCTTGACATAATTCAATACATCTATTAGAGAAAATATTAATAATAAAGTTAGAGATTTTAACAGGAACGTTTAAGGAACGCAGTTTCCTTAATAAAATAGGTAGTGACACCGCGTCGTACGCGGAATTTATATCGAGGAAAGCTGCAATAACTGATTCATTATCAGAAAGAGCAATCCGGATATCAGAGACAAGCAAACCAATATTATCAACCGTACTTTTGCCTTTTCGAAATCCAAACTGACTTTCCGATAGCAGGCCATTACTTTCAAGGAACCATTCAAGTCGATTTTTGATTAAATGTTCAGCTAATTTGACTAACACAGTTGACAACACTATTGGTCGATAAGAAGTGGGATCGGATGGGGATTTATTGGATTTAAGGACTGGCAACACTATTTGCAACTTCCATGTGGGAGGAATAATACCCGAAATCATAACAGAGTTTATTATGTTTAATAAATATGAAAGAACCTGTTCATTCATGTCAAAGAAAAATGAGTACGGGATTCCATCGTGACCTGGAGAAGAGTCGGAAAGATTTTGAATTATGCCCTTGAGTTCAGAAATTGTGAAAGGACAATCTAGGTTAGAAACGGGATCGTCAGGAACTGAAAGTTCCATCGTTTGTGGGACCCATGGCGGGGCAAGCTTGTCTAAAAATTCACCAGCAATATCAATGGGAATAGATGGCCTAGAGGAATCAGACATGGCTGACTTAAACCGACGAATATTCTGCCATACAATAGTGGATGGAGTAGAAGGTGAGATTGAAGAGCAAAATCCTCTCCAGCTTTCAAACTTTTTCTTTTTAAAGAGCTTACGAGTTGCAGCACTAATATTGTTAAGTTCGATAAAGTTTGCGTCAGACATACAGTTTTTATATTTACGTTCAGCTGCTTTACGTTTTTTAATAGCCTTGGAGCAATCTTTATCCCACCAAGGAGGAGAAGGAATTTTAGAAGAGAGGTTTTTTAATGGAAAAACTTTATTTGCAGAATCTATCAGCAAGCTAGCCAAGGCATCAGCACAAAGTGGCTCATTCCCTGGCGATAAATTAGGAAGAGAGGAGAGATTTTGCTCAACACTTTCTCTGAACAAGGACCAAGAACAATTGTTTTTATCTGGAAGCCTATGTTTAAGCCGTGGTACATACTTAGGTATGGGAGGACTTTTAAATGGGAAAGAAATCAAGATGGGAAAATGATCACTGCCAAAAGATGAAGAATGAGTTTGCCATGATAAAGATGATGCCAGAGATGGAGAACAAATTGACAGATCAACAGCACTTTCATTTTGACCAGGAGCTGTGCGTCGGGTGATAGACCCAGTGTTTAAAGTACACAAATTAAGACTATCGATAATATCCATCAACAATTCTCCAGATGGTTTTGTCAAAGAGCTACCCCATGCACGATGATGGCAATTAAAGTCTCCAAGAATCAAACAAGGTTTAGGAAGAGAGCTAAGTATTTGCTTGATTTCATTTAAAATATCAGATGAGGGATAAGGAATGTAAACAGAAACTATGCAAGTATTATGAACACTGACAGCAACTATGTTGAAATCAGTACTGTGATTGGGTATTGTAATAGGGGAAAAAGGGATAGATTTGTTGACAAATATGGCGACCCCGCAATATCCGTCAACTCTATCTTCCCTAATTGAGTTGTAATTACTTACTTTAAACCTAATATCTGGTTTGAGCCACGTTTCTGACACAGCAAAAACAAATGGCTCAAACCTATTTAACAAATAGAAAAAGTCACTCTTCTTGCTCAAAAGACTGCGGCAATTCCATTGAATTACCTTGGCACTTAAATCCATTTTGGAGGAATCGAATGCAACTTTCAATTAAGGGGGCAGCGTTGGTCGGTGAATTAGAATTAAACTGTGAAATTAAATTTATTAAGAATGCAATGAGATCTGTGAGGTTGTATTTTGATTGATTTTCATCTTGGGGAGGGCTCCTGGAGGCAGGTCCTGGCAGAGCACAGCCATCCTTTGGGGAGGGAAAAGAATAATCTTTGATTAAATTCCTATGGGCTTCCTTATCATAGCCCTTAGACACCACTGGTGGGGGGCGAGGGTTTAAAAAGACTGTCTTTTTATATGATTTAGGTTGCATTGGAGTCTTAGTTGTTGAATTTGATGATGGAGAATAATTATTTGTTACCTTTACAGGACTCGAAGACACAGTATCGGCATAAGATTTGGATGAAGTACGGAATAGTTTGGAAGCTTCTGCATAGGAAATGGAGTCTTCAGCCATAGATGTCTTAATTTTCTTTTGGCGATCCTGCTCTGGACAAGACTTACTAGTTGCATAATGGAAACCTGAACACAGACAGCAAATTGCATGTTGTTCATCGATGGAACAAGAATCTCCCATATGCTCCTGACCACACTTAAAGCAGCGAGGCTTGGAACGACATTGTGACTTGGTGTGGCCGAACCTACAACAGCTGTAGCACTGGATTGTGGGGAAGATATAAAGATCAACTGGCAGAGCATTATAGCACATGAACACGCGTTTTGGTAAAGTTTGTCCATCAAAAGTTATGACTACCGATTGGGATGGTTTCCATGTGACAACACTGTTAATAAATATTTTGTAATTTAATCGTCTTACCTTTATTATCTCTCCACAACCCAATGGAACAGACATGTTAGCAATTACCTCTTCTGGAGACCAGTCTGCAGGGACACCACGAACTAGCCCCATTCGCGTCACATTGTATGTAGGAACAAACGCGTTTAGTTTATTTAATTCCAAACTATGGTGGCTCATAAAATAGTTGGCATCATTGTAATTTGAAAAAGAGATTGCTACTCTATTACGGCCTATACTTTTAACACTTCCATCAATGATGCTCTTGAATGAGTACTTTTTGAGGAATTTACCTATTTCAACTGGATGCAAAGTGGCACCATCATTTGGAGAGGACCGGGTTTTGGATACGTGCACAGTGTATGGTGCAGTATCTTTGTCGTTATAAGTTTTTCGTCCAATAGGGATCTTGCTACTAGAGGAAGCGTCTTGACCATAGGGAATCGGTTGAGAGTCGTTGGCAGGCAAATCAGATTGGCTGAGAACGGGTTCTAAAATCGGTGATTCGTGATGTTTCCTTTTCCTTTTATGACTGCGTTCTAGATCTGAAGCTGAAGTTGAGGCATCTGTGTCTGAGTCGTTTGTTATTGTAACACAATATCCTACAGATGGTGAGCATATGTTGACTTCAGGCAGATCGCAAAGTTCGTCTGCAGATTGTTGTGAATGTTGAGGTGACCCTCCCTTGTCGGGAGGATCACACATCTTGAATGAAAAACTGTTCAACTTACCGAATCAGCCAGCAAACACTATAAAACAATAAATATATACACAAAGATGAAAGATATCTACACTAAAACTACTCTCCTGACCACAAACCCTTAAAATTTTAATTAAATTTCGGAGGTGAAAAAAAGACGCCCGCCAAGTCTCAGGTTTCCCGCGCTTTCGAATCGACTGATTATTAATTAGATAGACATAGACCAGAATGACATTTGGTGGGTGGCCACTTTTTCGCAATTTAAAAATAGTGTTGGTCCTTAATAATTGAAAGTTTCAAATTCATTCAATTCTTGTTTATAATCGATTTTAAAATATTCAAATAAATATTTTTATAAAAATCAGGGATTCTACATAAATCAAAATTATTTAAATAAATTAATTTATAGAAAGTATTAAAAAGTCAAATAAGGTAAGACCATACAAAAATATTTATATTTCAAGAGAAACCTAGATTTTTCTACTCCTTCCAAAAACTGTTTTATGTATTACGTTTCTTTGTAGCTTAACGTTTAACATTTATAATTGGACGTAGTTCTATAGAAACGTTTCAACCCACACCTTGGTCGAAATTGAGTTATTATACTCAGGCCACCTATCTGGGTACCTTCTATCTAATAGTAAAGACACTGATTTAAAACAGGCTATATTTTATGAAATACTAGATGACCCGGTGAACTTCGTACCACTTACTTAGATTTATGTAAAATGTAGTTAAAACTTAAGCCGAACAAAACGAATTAATATGACAAAACTACAGAAAATTCAAGTAAAGCACAAATTGATATAAAAACGGAAATTCGTCACTTCCAAAGGACACGGTCGACCCGCCATACATTGCTTGCCCCAAAAGTAAAAATCCATGCGTCACGACCAAAACTAATTTTATGGGTTCGTTTCTTCGCCTTTTAAAATAATATAAGCCGTAAATAGCGGGGTTTTCACATGAAACGAAATAAAATGTGTGGGGTCAATCTCTTGCACACTATTTAGAACAGGTCTTTCTAGATCATAGCGCCATCTGTGTCAAAAACCGCCATCTAGGCCACCAAAACTAAAACATAGAAAACTGCCCCGCTAGGGTGCGTAACGCGTGAAAATTACGATGACGCAAACAATAGCCAACGAAAAGAAGTTTCTTGTCACAGTTTTTTTTTTCAAGTTTTAGGAAGAGGTTAGTAGGTTTAAAGGTTAGTACCTATGGGAGGCAAACGTCATTTTCCTTCTTAAAATAGCGATTGCGAGCGCTTACTTATTTAACTAACTGCCAGTTCTATGACACAGTATGACACAATATGCCATTTCGTTAAGCGGTCGTCAGTTTGCTAATAAGTGCTCGAAACCGCTATTTTCTGCCAAACACAACAATTGTTGGGGACAGGAAATTGTATTCAATCGTTGTCCTATTTTTTTTGTAGATTTATATGCCGCTAGATAAAAGCAAAGTAAATTAACAATATTGTATTAAAAATTCAATATATTTTTTGAAAAATGATATAGTCAAGTCTCTTAATGCTTTTCTTTAATCAAACATAAAACGACTCTGGGGCACGATACGACCGTGTCCTTTAAGAAGTAAGTTTTTTAAATGATCGAACCTGAGCTGGTTCCTAACAGCACACCAGGTTCGCCTCCTCCGTCCGATTTCCATGATCCAAATGTCTATCTCTAAAATATCTATTTAATATAGATGACCCGGTGAACTTCGTATCACTTCGTGTTGGGGCGGCCTAATAGTAGTTTAGTAATCTGGCAATACTGTCAGTGTCACTGTCACCTAACTTTTGAAGAAAAGATTGTTCAAATGTAAAAACAGAACTTATAGTGAACTTATAGTTTAACTCCTTAAATGCATTGTCCCTTTTGTAATAAGTGGATGGAACGGCAGAACAAAAATAATAACTGTCCAGCAGGCCTAGGATGCACGCCGTGATAAAAATTTATCGAAGCATTTTAGCGCGTTTGTTTGTCAAAAATCGACATACCCGCAGTTGCTAACATGGCTGCCATGAAAGTCATGTCGTACTGTCAAAATTCGAAATATGACAAAATTATCATTGAACCCTAACATGCCACACATATTTTTATCGAATTTTGACATTTCGCCGTGTAACATTATCGTCCACCATTAGCGACGACGACAAATAAAAAAAAACATATTTAGAGCAAAAATATATGACTGAGTCGTGCCATATTTATCCTTGGCTCTCAAAAAACAATAAAGTGTAAAAATATTAAAAAGAAAGTCCCCGGGGAACATTTTTTATCCCTAACATATTTATTAATTTGAATTCATTATCTGTGGGCAATATTTGATATACTCTTACTAATCTGTGGGCAATATCAAGTCAATCTGTCATTGTGTCAAGTTGATCATTTTGAGCCAAATCTGACATTAAATTGAGTGAATGGTTAGAAATTGACATATCTCGTTAACGTTGTGGATAAATTTGTCCAATGTGGTTGGCATGTTAAGGAATATGATAAAATAGCATAGATCGACTAATTTTGTCATGTCGATAGAAAGAAATAGTGTGTCGTGCATGTTAGGCCTACTGGTTGTAATAAAATACTACTAAGATGTGACGAATGCTACATCATAATCGGTAACATTCTGTTGCCAGTACTAAAATATACTAAAAAAAATTAAATTATACCAAAAATCTACTAAATTAAATCATTAATTTTATTGCATTTGATAATTATAACAAAAAAAAAAACAAATATTCAAATTCCACCATTAGCGACGACGACAAATAAAAAACAACATATTTAGAGCAAAAATATATGACTGAGTCGTGCCATATTTTATCTCAAAAAACAATAAAGTGTAAAAAGATTGAAAAGAAAGTCCCCGTGGAACATATTTATTAATTTGAATTCATTATCTTTGGGCAATATTAGATATACTCTTACTAATCAGTGGGCAATATCGAGTCAATCTTTCATTGTGTCAAGTTTATCATTTTGAGCCAAATCTGACATTAAATTGAGTGAATGGTTAGAAATTGACATATCTCGTTATCGTTGTGGATAAATTTGTCCAATGTGGTTGGCATGTTAGGGAATATGATAAAATAGCATTGATCGATTAATTTTGTCATGTCGATCGAAAGTAATAGTGTGTCATGCATGTTAGGCCTACTGGAGTCTTATTACAATGTTGGCAGTATTTGCAGAACGTATACCTGCCTGTCATTAATTTGGTAAGATTGGCACCCGTCAAACATGTCAAACAACGTCAAACATAACCCATTAATTATTTTTATAATGAATGGGTTATGTTGAGCAAAGTTGATATTATGTTGTCGATTCAAAAGTCTTGTTTTAATGCGTTCTTCAATTCGAGTGGAACCGAGACTACAAATACCGTCAAATGTTTGACAGAAAGTAAGTGGTCAACTTTTATAAGGGAAAATCGAATTGTCGTTTTACTCTATCTTTCTCGCAATTTTTCCTTATTTGCTCACCGTTTAGACCTACCCTGGCCTACGACAAACATTTTAAAACCAAAATCAGCTCAATCGGCCCAGCCGTTCTGGAGTTTTTATCAGACTAACGAACATCAATTCATTTTTATTTATATAGATGAGCATGCTTAAAATCGTAAAATGATTCATAAGCAAACTTAACTAACAAAATAACGTGCTATGACGCATGAAACGTTTTGTTGAAAATGATTTATTCAAAAAAGTTTATAATAATGATTCAATATAAATTGAAACATTTCTAAAAAATACTAGATTTGTTACACATGGTATTTACAACGTTTCATGCTTTTTTTGTTGTTTCACTTAAAACTGATATCAATAAATATAAACGATTCAAAACATATGTTCCTCCTACAAAAGTAAAAATAAAAGTAATTTTAAATGATTCACATTGCTGTGAAACATTCAACAATAAATTTTAAGCATTTCATTATACATTATATTAAAATTATTTTAGTAGGATTTTCACGTTGTTATATTATTTGATAGTAAAAATAAAAATAAAAATATCATTAACTAGGAAATCAATGTTTTTAGGACATAAAACAATCGTACAATCCTCTTTATGATTATTACTATTTTATACCTATAAAATAATTTGTTTTAAATTTTACACATCGTTGGTGTGTTAATTTTTTTGTTATTTTATTTTTCATTTTATTAGTTATAAAAACCGGACAAGTGCGAGTCGGTCTCGCGCACGAAGGGTTCCGTATCTACTAAGTATTTGAGCACTTTTGTTGTCTGTGTATGTCTTGTAAAACATTATGAGGATTGTCTTGTAAGGTTTTGATTTCCTTTAAATATCAAAATATCCATAATTATGAGACAAAACTGGTTATATCTTCTGATGGCGCCGATGTACAATTTTGTTTTTTTACAGCTAAAAAAGACAATTAATATCAATTTTTCACTACAATTACAGTTTCATATCTTAACGCGTTATGGAGGTAAATGTTTTTACGCAAAAAATTACATGGAAATGATTTTGCTTTAAGTTTATGGACTACAACTCCGTAATTTGTTTAGTACTTATCATAGCTGTGATAGTTTTCCTTCTAAATTCATCCATCATTTATGATAGTGCTGTGAAATTTTCACGTATCTTCCTACTACCGTTTAGTTGGGAGAGAGTGGGGACATAGGACTCTAACAAAAATTAGCCCTTTAAAACTAAATGTTACGGAAACATGCCACTTTATCGAAAAGTGATGATAGAAAACTCATAATCATTTTAAAAGACCTCTTTTACGATACCCCACACGACGTTTTTGGCAAGAGAAAAAAAAACATTCTCACGTTACGTTACATGTATTAGTATTGTACCCAGAAAAAAATATTTAAAAAAATGTATTTTACCGCTTTGGCGAAGAGATTAGAATATACACTCATGCCGAATTACAGTTCTCTACCACCTCAGGTCTCTGCGCTGGACTGCAGACAGACGGATATAGCAAAACTATAAGGGTTCCATGTTGGACTACGGAACCCTAAAAACGAATAATCATGTTTTGTTTTCCGTACAGTGATAATCAATAATTGCAATTTGATTCTTGTTTATTTCTTGAAAATGGGCCTTTTTTTACAGATTATCGGGATGAAACGTTTTATAGAATAATATTCGAGACACTTCCATACAAAAGTGAAACGTTTCAAGTGCGTTTTAAGCGAAAATTTATAATTTATATTTTAATTTAGTATAATGAAGTTTACAGAAAAATCACACTTTTTTTGTTTATTTTAAATATGTAAAACACTCTACTATAATCTAAAGGACAAAAAAAGAATACCATGAAAACACAAAAACTTAAATATCTCAATGGTTTTACAATATTTTTAACACTCACAGCACAGTGTCATATTTTATTCTTAAAAGATGAAATATGAAACCAAAAATTGCGCACGGGCGGGATTCGAACCAGCATCTTTCTGGCAATCCGGGCCAACTGCTCTTCCAATTGAGCTACCGTGCTGTCGGTCCGACCGCGCGAAATTCTTGGTCTCATTGATACGTCATTGCGTGACGTTAGCGCCAGTTAGCAGTTGGCCCGGATTGTGATATATTGGTTGGTTGGTGTGGTGGTTGTGTGGTGTGGTAAATAACCTCAAAAACCGAAATCAAAGTTTTGATTTGATTTTATTAACGTTGGTAGCAGGCCGTAGACAGCTCATACCAGCCTTACCTCACTTTGAGTGGTGTCAATGGGTCCACGATGCGATTTTTTAGATTGATTGAGTTTTCTAAACGTCAATACTTTTTGTCAGTTTTTATGTCCAGCCAGCTTAATTTTAAGTATCTATCACAAAATGAACGAATTTATTGAACGAAAAAATATTGCAAACCTCGTTTGACTAATTTATGGTAAGTTTTTATTGACACTTTGACATCTGCATACTTTTTCATCATGTCATTTTATAAAAGTCAGATCAAATTTCAAATTTTGTGACAAAATAATACAAAAATAGCTTATTTGTTCTTTTAATTAGGATTATAAGGATAGAAAAGTACCTAATGGAAATAAAAAGCAAAAATGCTGCACGAGAAGACGCGGAAAGTACTTTCCAAAGTCTGAGAGGTATGGTGTGGTGATGTGATGTCGGAGGCCAAGCAAGACTCTTAAGTCGTTGTTTCATCGTGATTCTCAGCCGTATTGTTTTCTCTTCTTTTAAAAAATAGCAGCTGACATATTATATTCTTATTTTGACTTTGTTTTCTTTCAGATATGTACCAAATCTTAATAAAATCTAATCACGGGTAGGAAGGTTTAAAGATCTGGTTCTGCTGCAGCGTAACTAAGTAAATTGTATCATCGTGTATTATGAGAGTGTGTTGTCTTAGTATTTTCAATAAAATCTTTTAAACTAACTGCAGAGTTTGATTTTGTGGGCATAGGTAGTGTTGTTTTATATTATTTTAATGAGGCATCGACAACCGGTAGGTAGGCAGGTTATCGATTAAATAATATCGATTTCTTTAAACGAGTAGTAGAAATCGATAACGAAAATATCGATTAAAATGGTTACATTACAAGACTGAAAGATTTATTCAACGAGACGGTAAGGACATCACTAAAGTTAGCTCACACCGCTCACTCTCGTGTAGTTGCTTTTAGACACTGATGACAACAATTTTTTGCCTACGGCCAATGTATCGTTGTCCCGTATCTAAAAAAGATTACATGATCAGTGGCTCATACTGCCAAATCTCTCCTTATAGAATTCGTGCCCCATCCTATTTTATTGTTTTCAATTACAAATATCGCAAAATTTATCTAGATACATATATTATTCATCTGTGGTTGGTAGTGATTACTTGCTCAGTGGATTTGATAAAAATGGATGTCAAGAAAAGCAGAATAACATATCCACAATCTGTTTTAAAGTATTATCTGAAACTTTTCTGTAAAAGAAGTAAAAGTGACAAGGTTTGTAATAAAATAATCCCTTTGCATCCTCGATGTGCCATATCTTTTTATGTTAGTAATTTTACTAACTTAAAAAGTTATAACTGTACAAAAAATTATTACTTATTACTGTGTAAGAAGTTACTAGTTATGGCACATCGAGGATGCAATGAGATTATTACAAACCTTACAACAACCTTACACATAAACTTATACGTTTGTGTGTAGTGTTCTATTTTCTTAATTTTGTTTTAGAATAAAATGCTGGAAGGTATTCAATCGTGGCTGACACTTAGCAATTCTGAAAAGCAGCAGTTTTTTAATAAATATAAGGAGTGCCGTTTGAATCATAAACTTAAATTGGCCAACTATTTGACTAAGGTACAACCTTATCTGAAAAAGAGAGATATTACTAGGTAAAGCATTTTTCCCATTATTTTGATCCTATCAAACTAGTCAGAAAGGCTTAATTTAATTTGTCAGTTAAGAATGATATCTACAATCACAAACAATATTGTGATCAGCACTTGGTATTACCCCACTTCTCTGCTGCAAGAGAGCTAATGGCCAGGGATATCATCTTCTTTGTTTTCATAATTTTTCATGGTAAATACTTATTAGTAATCTTGAACTGAACTATCTAAGAACGACAAAATGCTTTACTAGAATTATATATTCTTTATTGCACATATAAGATGTACAGAAAATAAAAGAAGTCACAAGTGAACAAAGGTGGGCTTATCCCTAAAAGAGATCTCTTCCAGCCAACCCATAGGTGTTGGAAATGAAATAGTTGTGGTTATTGGCAGTGCTAGATTAATAATACGGAAAAAAGTTATATTTTTTTTATATTTAAAAAGCTAGTCAGTTTTTTTTAGAAAGTTTTGATGACACCTAAAATTGAGTAATAAGTAGTGATAAAGTTTCAAAAATGGTTTCCAAGTAAGGAATTTTCTTCCTTGTGAATCTTTTATGAATACCAGACAATATGCTTTGCTTAATTATTGTTAGTTTATTTATTTATCTGTGTGTAATTTAACTTCAGGGGTCGACCCTATAAACAGATTCAAAATGAAGAAACTAAATTGGAAACTCCAGAAAGACTTGATAATGGCTTGGAAGAACACATCTCATGTCTAGATAATAATGAATATGGAGATGCTAGAAACTGTGACGAAAATGATGAACCCAATTACAATACTGATTTCACATTTACTTCTGATCAACCAAAAGAAAGCACTAGTTTGAGAAGTTGTCCACCAATACCAGTTTTAGCTGAACCAGCCCCTCCTAGCGTAAGGTAAATAAAAAACCAAACCAAAAACATGCAAATAGCCCTGCATTTCAGTACTTCTTGCAGGTGCACTATTGTTTACAATTTATTATAAGCACTTATTATGACTTTTTGTTGTTTCCAAAAACCAAACAAAGCGCTTGCTTTGGCTAGGCTTAACTGATGGCAGGCAGACTGAATGTGTTGTATTGTAGTAGGTAAAACCTTTGTCTAACACTAATATTTTGAAGTTACTATTAAGTATAACATTTTAACATTACGTCTAAAAGAGTTACGGTTTCGGATGAAAGGAAACAGATACTGAAGATTATTTTTCTATTTTGGTGAAAATACTTGTTTCGGACGGACGCTAGAATTTATGTTACGGGTCGATAAATGAATTTTCTTTAATTAATAAAGTTAGAGAATGATGAGTATGTGTAGCATCAATTTGCTGTCTTACTTTTTGAACAATAATTTTCATTACCTACCAAATTTCATCGAAATCGGTTCATCAATTCTTTTATTATATCTATAGACACTTCATTTTCAGAAAAAAAATTATATATAACATAGGTACTTATTTATTAAATAATAACAGTACATCAAGATTCAAAGAAATCACCGTTTGTTTGTAATTTATTATTACAGAACTGGGAGAGAACTCTTTGAAATGTTAAAAGCAAATTCTGCCGATTTCCATAACGAATCATGGGCCACACTTTCAAGTCTACAGAGAAGTCGATATCAACGAGCTATTCGACTACTGAAAAACGACTACATCCAGAAATATAAAGCATACTTAGAAAGTTTACCATCTAAAGAACTCTTTAATTGTTATAACAGTTTTTTTGACTAACATCTTAGATAGTTTTATTTCAAAGGCTATCAAAGGTTGAGCTTGAACTACAGACGTGCGCGACGCGATAGTGCACACGATTGGTCCTGCCTGACTGACTGAAGTTATGCTGCGTAGTCAGCAATGGACGTACTGAGGATGATAATGATAATGATGATGGTGTTTATGATTGAAGGTATTTATCCAACCCTACCACTACTTAGCCAACTGTACGAAGTCAATCAAGTTAGGCTCAATCAAAAACCCGTCATTCATTAAGCGAAAAAATGGATAACGCAATGGACGTACGGCGAAGGTATCTGGCTGGTCCCCTAACCACCAAACGTAGATCGCTTGCTGCACAATACAAAAAAACCAACCAAGTACGAGTCGGACTCGCGCACTAAGGCCAACTTTAACTGAATAAGAGGTCCACGTTAATTCCTTCCACTAGCCAGAATACTGGCAGAAAATATTACTGATTTGTATGAAGAAAAAATTTTAATGTGCGCTACATCTCAAAACTAAAACTACCGGTTTTAATTCTAACGTTTTTGTTCGTTGAAACTAGTTGTTAATCTACAATAAGGGTTCCATTTTTTGCTATTCGACTACGGAAATCTAAAAACGTGAGTCACATCAAATAAAAGACTACGCGAGGTGTGAACGAATTTGGCTCATAAGGTGGTTAAGCGGCGGTGACCTCGAAAGTCCATTAAACACAGCTTTAGTGGTTCCTTTCCATTAAATTTAAATATTCAGTAATAAAATTAACTCTCGTGATTTTTATTTTAGGCCGGTTAGGTACAGAACTTACAACGTTCAGTCAAGTGCTCTGGAGGCCTACTACGAAAAACGAAATTAGCCAATACGATAATCGTTTTGCGAATCTGAAAATCTGAAGCGTTGCATGCATAGTATAAGCACAGAATATATTATAATAGTACTGTATAAGGTATACAAGAAAAAAACTTCGGATCCAAGAAACTTATTTGTATTGACGGACTTTGTATTAAGCTCGCTCACATCTCCACCTTACTTTACCCAGTCCAGGCTATTTATCTTATCTTTGATTTTCACATGCTGTATTCATGGCGAAATATTTTTTTGTGACCTTATTGTAGTACTATTATATTCTGTGCTTATTGTCCTGCAGAACATCAGGTTATACATTTTCGATGAAAACTAAGCCTTATTGTAACTGCATAAGGTACCGCTGTGTTTACTTTGACGTGCTTGCTGTCCGAACCATACATCTATGTGAATAAATGAAATGAATCTGAACTACAACCAGCTATACGGCTTCGCCAAACTGATCTCCACGCAGCTATGCTTCTGTGGAAAACACACCCTTTTAACTTCAACTTTTTAAAAGCGATTTCAAATGTTTATAATCATAATTATAATAAAAGGTGTCTCGTTTTGAAACAAATTGATAAGCCACAACAAATTTCTAACAATAAATATTTATTTACTAAGATCACTAACTAATACAAATTAAGAGACTTATTAATATTTGTGTATTGATTATAAGAGATAAGCAAGTACTATAGTATACATACAATAGCAATTATTGTGTTTGATTCCTCATACAGGGTGACTTGTAATCAACGACCTCTATGTAAAATACTTAAAAGTCTATGCTTGTAATTCGGTACATTCCTTTGTAGGGGTAAAAGTAGAGTTCATTTGCAACAGATTTTGTCATTGAAAAAAAAAACATGGAACTTAATTGAGTCGAAGTGCATAACATATAGTTTTAGTATTATGTCGCAAATGAGCTCAACTTTTACGTAGGATTTTAAAACATTATTTTGCTTTAAATTTCCGCTAAGCGACGCCGGCGCAGGCAATTAACAACACAAACCGTCACCGCGTTGAGTATTAGTTCAGGCAAGTGCAGGATGCACCACCCGTCCGCCCTCAACACGCATGCGGCACAGCTAATGCAATTATAATTATTACCCAACACCAACGTGCAGAAAAACGCGCTGGTGGCGAAACGCGTCGAGGTTTTTTGCACGTTGGTGTTGGGTAATTGTAATTGCATTAGCTGGCCTGTGCCGCATGCGTATTGAAGGCGGGCAGGTGGTGCATCCTGCACTTGCCTGAACACTTAACGTGGTGACGGTTTGTGTTGTTAATTGCCTGCGCCGGCGTCGGAAATTTAAAGCAAAATAATTTTAAAATTCTACTTAATAATGGATTTCCGCAAAGTAACGCCTGATTCTATTAATAATTATCTCTACTTTTACCCCTCCAAAGGAATGCATCTAATTATACAAGTAACCCTGTATGTAAACTATTTATGAAGTATCAACTATAACAAGCATAAATACAACATTCAACAAGCATTAGCAAATTTTGACCAAGACACAATTATACATATTAAAATGATTAATGTTAGTTCTTAGTATATTTTAACTGATTAACAATTATGTTACATATTGTTTTTGATACAAGTTTTTTAAATTATTTCCCACAAATGAGTCCAAGAGCCATTCCGGCAAAGAAAGAGGCTACAAATACATGAGTTTCAGTGGCACGGTAATGTTCATCCCCAGTGAAGTTATTATACCAACGCTTAGCTTTTATTTCCTTTTTCTTTAATAAATCTTCAGCTTTGTCCAATTTGCGATCCACAAATCGTTCAACCTATAACAAATTAACACTAAGTTATTAATAGCAACTTTACAAAAGGTTAATGGAAAATAACCAAATTGGGTAACACTTTCAGCCTACAGACTCATCAGGGACTTGTATTTTTTATACTCTTATTTTTTACCTAAAATTGTTTGACCCAATACCAAAACCAAGTCATTTTCATCACCAAAGTTATAGAATAGAATTATGTCACAGTTCATAAATATTTTTATTTCAATACCTAATCACTATGTTTTTAAGAAATCCAAGAATAATATTCAGGATGAGGCGATACCAAATAAAAATCCTCCTGTAAACCCTGCTGAATAATATGAATTATCTTTGACAAATAATAAGACCTGGAACAAAATAAAGTTTTAAATACAAGCATGTTTATACCTTCTAGTTATTAGATTTTTTCATTTCTAGTAAGTTTAAGACAAAGATAAAAATTTGAAATAGAATTGAACTAATATATGATAGTAGGTGCTGCAGGCAGATATAGGGACTATGTTATTCAATTAATCATGGGTTAATACTTGACTGCAAGGGTCAGGTATTTCTCGATGATGTCACGATGTCCTGCTCATGCAGTGTTATTTATTAGAGATAAACTAGTATAATTAGACCGCAAAATTGACACCTCGCCTAAGGTGCCAAAAGGCGCGCGGATAGGCGAGAGCGGGTCGAGTGAAGGGTGCGGGCGGCGGGAATGCACTCGCTCGCGCCTCTCACGCACCGCGCTCTCTCCTCCCCTCGCGCCCCACAGGCGAAGTACTAATGAAGCGGTTTAGAAATATTTGAATAGACTTCGCCATTCTAATTTCCAATCATGTCTATTTTATTTATGTGGTTACTCAAGAACTAACTTAGTTAGCAATAAAGAAAATAAGCAACAACAATCAATCTTAGAGTATTATAATCATTAAAAAAAAGTAGGCACCATGTGGTAGGCACTCTTGAATTTTGTGATAGCAAAGCCTTGAAGATGTTTACTACTTACTTTTTCAAACCAGTCTGCTGACTTTCCTGTGGTTTCCTTTTCAATTTTATCACTTATTTTGTCCACTTTTTTGTTAATTTTATCCCAATTTATATCAATATACCCTTTTTGGCTGGCAATATGTAATAAAATTACTCCTCCACCCAAACCAACAGCAGCAACTTTTCCAATTTTCATAGTTATAAAACCAGTAATCCTGGAAATCCCAAAAAAAGGTACTCAAGAGTTAAAAATGTAAACAAGGCGGGTATTAGTTATGATTTATTTGAGACAAAAGTAAAATATGGTGATAAAAGATGAAATATGAAACCAAAAATTGGGCACGGGC
>OY757252.1:8160122-8215781 GCA_963584085.1 Pyrausta aurata
CTGCCGCCTCAACCACCGCACCACGCGGCACGCGCACAACCTCACCGACACGCACCGAGCCATGAAGCGATTCCTTATGCCCTTCTGCCGCATCTGCCGCGTGACATTCCGCTCGCCGATGATATACGAGCATCACATCTGTTCGCTTGAGCACCTCAAGGTTCGACTTTTTTTAAAATTTCATCACTACTTTCCGTCCAGAGTATCAAGACCTTGGTCTTCGAGTGAAGTCAAGGGTTAAGTTTGCTTAACCCCCGTCTTGATTTAAATCAAGACATTCCTAGCCGAAAATGAGACATGAGATGAGGAGGATATGGCGAACGCTCTCCTCGACGGCTGGGTCACAGGCACATGATGGATTCTCTCTTGAACCGGTGCAAGCATTGGACGAATCCACTTTGTCCCGTGAGGATGTGCGTGGGTTGAATTTTTCGCATAAGTTTGTACGCATCCGTTGAATCCGGTGAAACCACCGCACCACGCGACATGCGCACAGCCTCACCAACACGCATCGAGCCATGAAGCAACTCCTCATGCCCTTCTGCCGCGTCACATTCCGCTCTCCGATGATTTAAAATCATGCGGTAGAAGCCGCGGGAAACTTTTGTTCGAGTAAAGGGTAATTTAAAAAAAAAATTTTTTGGCCGCAGAAAAAAGCGACTCAATCGGCACGGCGCGCCAGTCCCAAGGCAGAGGCCAGCGGTGATGAAGGAATGGACGTTGACCTGGACAACTTTATGACCCTAGACTCTGTGGGCGACGTGGATGGTAATATATTTAACATCAAATATTATTAAACTCTCGACAGATTTAATTCATATTGAATGTTATATGAATAACATGAATATGAATATATTTTTTTGCAGAAGTCGAAGACGAAGATTCTGGCGGCGAAAAGAAAGAGGAATCGTCGCCCAAAAAACCAAAAGTTGAAATAAATATCGGCAGCGAACATATCAAGAAAATGGAGGTACGAAAACAATCTGGTTTAGCATTTAAAATACGTATCTATAGACACCCCATAGTTGAGCAAAAAAATTTTTTTTAGGTTTTAGTTTCATGTACTTATGGGATTTCCACTTAAATATTATTATTATTTTTTTCTTTATAAAGCGGTTAACAGGATTCATCTACCTACCAAGTTTCAACTGTGTAATGCTAATAGTTTTAGAATAAAGTGGCTGTGACATACGGACGGACAGACAGACAGACCTGATTCCGTTTTTCTATGAAAGGAGATGTTTGCAAAAATGCCAAGACCATGTAAGGTATCTCTAAAAATAGCTAAAAACACAGGTAATTAGACATACTTAATGTAATCCTAATTTAATTCACAATTTTAGGTAATTTAAATAATAAACTTTTAAAAACCCTGGCAACTCATAAAATTCAAATTCAAATTCAAATTTATTTATTTCAAGCAATTAACAGCTCATATTTGTTAGTAATTAAATAATAAAAAATAAAATTAATGTTAGTGACAATAAAATTCAAATTAAATAAAAATTACATTAAAATTACACATTATATTAAATTATATTAAAATTAAAATTTGATCTAAAATACTAAAATTCAAATTATGTTTATAAATTTAAATGGTTTTAAATTGTTTGAGGAGAGATACTTGGGCAGGTGCTTAGTGTGATCATGTCAGCCGTATATTCTCACATAATCACTCTTCGCACCCAACATTTCCAAATAGGCGATGTGTATCTGTCAGCCACCGTCTTCAGTATGCTGTTCCGACTGCCACGCAGTCTGCTTATTAATGATGTTGTCTTCTTACGGATGACGGCGTGAAAACCATCAGTGTGATGGTGCGCAAACATCCCCGATGCGCTGCAGTGGCGAGGCAATCGCAACAACATCCTGAAGATGTTATTGTATTGGACACGTAGGACATCTAGAGATTTTTTAGTGTGGCAGAACCACAGACTTCCCGTGTAAAAGCTCTGACAATATGCTTTAAAAAGCGTGATTTTAACCTGTTTACTACAGCGGGCAAATCTGCGAGCCAGCATATTACCACGCACTGCTAGTGACCTACGCTCCCTTTCAATGTCTACATCGTCCCTAAGGTCGTCGGTAAGGAAGTGACCCAAGTATTTAAATGTATTTACACGATTTATGTTCAAGCCATTGAGGGTGATTTGATGCGCGTAATCAGGACATTTACCGGCGGCCTTAAAGACCATGTATTCACTTTTCTTTGTATTATAGCTAAGTCCGTGTGTGGCCGCATAGTTCTCACAGACTCTCAACATTTTCATAATAGCACTCGCAGTCGGTCCGAGCAGCACCATGTCGTCAGCGTAGCTGATGTTGTTAATGCTAACACCATCAACACGACATCCGACATGCATGCTGCTCAGCTCGACTATGAGGTCATAAAAAAACGTGCAAAAAAGTTAATCTGTCAATGTCAAATGTGGATTTTCCAAAGCCGTTAAACCTTAGACGAAGTATAGACTTAACAGCCGCGTTCACCCGTATGAGACAGATATAAAGTACTTACGTATTTTGGGGTGGCCATGTTCATAAAAATTTACTCCCCACCCATATAAATACACTAGTAACCTTAATTACAATAAATACTCAATTTTACAGTCAAAATCTTTATTTATTTGTACAAAAAAATATTAACATAGGGATAAAACAAAAATTGTGTACAAAAAAATGTTTAAGAAGGAAATAGGATTTTTAACGTCATAGAACAGAATAAGTCCGCCAATTATACAACTTACAGAGCAATAAAGTTTAAATAAAATAATCAACAAATAACTTTTATGGGCCGTTAAATGATGTAAGTTTATTATTTATGTTGCGTACATTCAAATATTTGCCAAATAAGTTATCCGTTGCTTTTTCTGAAAGCATTCGGTTTTAAAATGGATAGAACACATGCGAGTGTGCTTGGTAGACTGCCAGTTTTGCCGTCCAGTCGCTGCAATCCAAACCTTTAGTACCGTCTCGTCTTTTGGAAATCTATATAAATGAACACAAATCATAATTAGTTCAAATAATAATGATCACTACAACGCATGAAATGTTCATCCAGCAATTAAAATACATATACGATTTTTAAAATTAGTCGAATGTAAATTACCCTTAAATCGAGAACTTTTACCCTTTGTATTGTGGTATCCCTAAAGGTAACGATAATCCAGCAAAATTTGAAATACTAACAAAATGGCTACCGTAATAGCCATAACCCACAGAGTTGAGCCATAGACGACCTTTTAAATTTGGTCAGGTAATAATACAAAAATATTTTACAATTCGATTGATAATTCACTACTTTTTTCCACTATTATGTATGTTCTTTTATAGGATTTAAGATTAATGCACTTCGATGCAGGTAAAACATATAGGAACAATATAAATGAGGCTTACTTACGTGTGAAATGTTATTGTATGTATCATATTTACGCTCAGTACGGCTTTTACATCCAAGCACACAACAATTTACCATGTTGAGTAAGTAAAACAATCACTCCGTAATCCACAAAACACTTCACTTGCACAAAATGTATTTTTATTTTGCAATTTTATTTATTTATTTTGCATAGACGTCAAGTGTGTGCCCTTATTTCGATTGTGGCAGGCCGAAATTACCTATGAACGGTGATAAGGACAAAAAACAATATGTGCGTCTCTCTCACTCTTAAGTACTTTTGTATACAGCCATCACTTTCTAACTTGTCAATTATAAATATGTGTCAAATCTACAGGATACATAATTTAAGCCGTTAAACACATAAAAAAAAATTGCTTAATATGTCAAATGTCATTGTTTTCCGTATTCGATCTTTTTTAATCTGTTCAAACAACTGATTGACTGACAGTTATTTGACAGATTTATAAGACTTTAGTTAGACATGAAATATTGCTAGATTCTATTAGTTTCTGTTACATATTACCTAAAAATTTAATTTATTTTATTTTCAAGCAGTTATTTCCACTCTTATACTCTGATTTTTAATTAGATAGACCAAAATGACATTTGGTGGGTAGCCACTTTTCCGTAATTTAAAAATAGTGTTGGTCCTTAATAATCGAAAGTTTCAATTTCATTCAATTATTGTTTATAATCGATTTTAAAATATTCAAATAAAATCTGTTTATAAAAATCAGGAATCCTACATAAATCATAATTATTTCAATGAATTAATTTATAAAAAATATTGAAAAATCAAAATAGGTAAAACCATACAAGAATATTGCTATTGCAAGAGAAACCTAGATTTTTCTACTCTTTACAAAAACTGTTTTATGTATTACGTTTAATTGTAGCTTTATGTAACGTTTAACATGTATCATTTACTAGCTTTTGCTCGCGACTTCGTCCGCGTGGAATAGTGACTTCTTTCTCCCGTTTTTTACACACTTACCACTATATCTTTGCTCCTATTGGTCGTAGCGTGATGTTATATAGCCTATAGCCTTCCTCGATAACTGGACTATCCAACACAAAAAGAATTATTCAATTCGAACCAGTAGTTTCGGAGATTAGCGCGTTCAAACAAACAAACAAACAAACTCTTCAGCTTTATAATATTATAGTATAGATCCTAATTAGTGAAATCACATTAATGAACATTCATATGACAAGTTCAATTTATCGCGTACAATTGAATTGTTACAACACTATGGGTACTACGCTAGCAACATTAAAAAAGAAAAAGTTCGATTGAAGCTGTCATTCTGGTCTATCTAATAAAAAATCAGAGTATAGGTATCATGCGCCCATCGCTCACTTCCAGCAAGCGCACATTAATGAGCCATGACGCGACCCCAAGACGCGAACAGACCGAGTGTTCTATTCGTACCTCAAGTCGCCCGCGCTCGCTACACTAGTGGCTGCGTTAGTCGCTCGGATCGCGCGTACACTCGACCACTCGATTTCTTTCTGCGTCTGGTGGCAGCCACTAGCTAAGCAACTAGAGGCTAGAGGTCGCGTCTAGAGCAATGTGCGCTTGCTAATTTTTCCACTCATCCCCCCCAACCCACTTCAGATTTGCTGTCTTCTCACCGTCGTCCGCCATTCCAGCCATAACTGCGATGAATACTTGCCAGCACTTGCTCATATTTTTAATTAAATGTTACATCAATCCAGAGCTAGAGCAGAGCAGAGAGACTAACAAGACCACTGAATAGATAAATAAGGTTAGAAACGTTCTGACAGTTCGTTTGTATGAGAACCTGTGTCGCCGGTGGGCGGTACGGCGTTGTTGCTGCAGTGCCAAAAGCTCCAATCAATGAATCAACGCGTCAATATCACAAACCAATCACACTTTCTGCTGGGAGCTCTGTGATTGGTATGATTAGTACGTCAAACCAACTACCAATCACAGAGCTGCTAGCAGTGGAACCATCAATCATCATTCCGCTACGTTCATTCTTTAATGTCAAAATACTGGGTTGTGGTAAAAGTCGATATTTTAGGTCGATAACTTCAATTACCGGTGTAATGTATTTTTTCATTATGAGTTGAAAAAAAAAAACATAAGATTTTACTTTTGCATATTGGATAATTTTACGGTACATTTGATCGCATCAAAGGGTTGTACAATTACCTTCCGATAAAAAACAATAAGAAAAAAAATGGTGTTGCTATACTTTACTTGAAAAAGAGAAAATTAATACTTTTACGTATTGATTAACATTAATAATTTGATTAAAATAATATTAAAATAAATTAATATTAACATATTTGTTATTTTATTTTTTGACAATAATTTGACATGTCTGAAAACGCAATGTTATGAATGACACATGTTTGTGATTGATGTTGCTGTCGAGAAGAGACTTTATTAATATTTTTTTTGTTTCAACAGAATAGTTAAATAGATCCCACAGATTTCCACAGCGACCACGGTCGCAAGCGGTCTACTGTGTCCAATGCAATCCTGCAATCTTTAGAAGGTCATAAGTTTTTTTTTTTATAAATAGCAAACAAGAAAATTAAAGTAGGACATGCAACATAAAAAAATAAGAAAAAAACAGACCCGATTTAAGTCAAGTCTACGTGATGTGTCAAGGGACGTAAAAATATAACATTTATCTACAATATATAAATATACTAATTAAAAAGCTGGAATTGAATGCGCTAATATCAGAAACTATTCATCTGTTTATAAAATATGTCAGATACATTTTTAGATAGCATATTAATAGGGGAAGGCTAAAGAAGTAGTAATGCGTATGTATGGGCTTATACAAAATTCTACGATTTATGGGAACGGTAAAACTTAGACGCACGAACGAGTCGCGGGAGGGCGCTAGTTTGTTATAAATAATTACTAAACAATATTAATTTTTACTAATTAATCATGTTTTAATCTCTTATTATATCAGTAGGGAAATTAACATTTATCGATATTTTTACTGTGCCGTGAGCTACATCCCTTTCGTTGTGTACGCAAGCGAACCATGCAAATTGGATGCGATACATTGCGTGCTAAGGTAGCAATTTTGTTAGTAATGTGCGTGCACAGTCATCAATGAATATTTTTTTAAATACTTGGTGCAAAAAAATCGCTGTTCTTGCAGAATATTACTGCAACGCTCCTGTCACGCGACTGAAGTTCTGCTCATGCATATGCTCACAACTAGCTCACCTCTGCTGCACTGACCGGGGCATTTCTAACCTTATTTATCTATTCAGTGAACAAGACAATGCATTACCTACAGCCAATAGAAGGAGCCAAGGAACGGATTGTCATTTCTAAAAAGATGAAATATGAAACCAAAAATTGCGCACGGGCGGGACTCGAACCAGCATCTTTCTGGCTAACCGGGCCAACTGCTCTTCCAATTGAGCTACCGTGCTGTCGGTCTGACCGCGCGAAATTCTTGGTCTCATTGATACGTCATTGCGTGACGTTAGCGCCATCTACCCGTCTGTTTATGCAACAGCGGGCCAAGTAGTTATTCTTTACAGAATAAATTCAACTTAGAAATGATAACGCTTCGCTACTCAATGGTTTTACAATATTTTTAACACTCACAGTGTCATATTTTATTCTTAAAAGATGAAATATGAAACCACCAAGTCCCGCCCGTGCGCAATTTTTGGTTTCATATTTCATCTTTTAAGAATAAAATATGACACTGTGAGTGTTAAATAGTAGATTGTTATACAAGGGGAGAAAGCGACTCATTTCACTCGAGATGTTTCTGGCGCTCGAACGAAGTGAGAGCGCCAATAATTCGAGAGTGAAATGGGTGCTTTCACCCGAGTTAAACATACTATTTTTCATTTCGACTGTGAGGAAAACATTAAATTTACAAAAGTGGTTGTAGATGTCTTGGTGAGGAATTATGTAGTTCAGCGAGAAAGGAAAACTCAAGTTTTGAACAAAATATGACCGTTGATTTACAGTACTAACAACACCTAACACGATTAGAAAGAATAACGGCACGAATACATGAAAACAGAGTACAAAAAAGCAGAAAATATCAAATAATTAAAATCTTTGTAAAGAATATCGATCGATTTTTTTCCACAGATAATAATTGTCAAAAAGTAGACAGAATCCAAAAATAATTTCTTTTTTTTATAAAAGTTTTAACGGCTTTGGACCTTAGACGAAGTATATTATAGACTTGACAGCCGCGTTCACCCGTATGAGACAGATATAAAGTACTTACGTATTTTGGGGTGGCCATGTTCATAAAAATTTACTCCCCACCCATATAAATACACTAGTAACCTTAATTACAATAAATACTTAATTTTACAGTCAAAATCTTTATTTATTTGTACAAAAAAATATTAACATAGGGATAAAACAAAAATTGTGTACAAAAAAAATGTTTAAGAAGGAAATAGGATTTTTAACGTCATAGAACAGAATAAGTCCGCCAATTATACAACTTACAGAGCAATAAAGTTTAAATAAAATAGTCAACAAATAACTTTTATGGGCCGTTAAATAATGTAAGTTTATTAAATAATAACATAAATACGCAACATAAATTTGTTGCGTACATTCAAATATTTGCCAAATAAGTTATCCGTTGCTTTTTCTGAAAGCATTCGGTTTTAAAATGGATAGAACACATGCGAGTGTGCTTGGTAGACTGCCAGTTTTGCCGTCCAGTCGCTGCAATCCAAACCTTTAGTACCGTCTCGTCTTTTGGAAATCTATATAAATGAACACAAATCATAATTAGTTCAAATAATAATGATCACTACAACGCATGAAATGTTTATCCAGCAATTAAAATACATATACGATTTTTAAAATTAGTCGATTGTAAATTACCCTTAAATCGAGAACTTTTACCCTTTGTATTGTGGTATCCCTAAAGGCAACGATAACCCAGCAAAATTTAAAATACTAACAAAATGGCTACCGTAATAGCCATAACCCACAGAGTTGAGCCATAGACGACCTTTTATATTTGGTCAGGTAATAATACAAAAATATTTTACAATTCGATTGATAATTCACTACTTTTTTCCACTATTATGTATGTTCTTTTATTGGATTTAAGATTAATGCACTTCGATGCAGGTAAAACATATAGGAACAATATAAATGAGGCTTACTTACGTGTGAAATGTTATGTTTTCATATTTACGCTCAGTACGGCTTTTACATCGAAGCACACAACAATTTACCATGTTGAGTAAGTAAAACAATCACTCCGTAATCCACAAAACACTTCACTTGCACAAAATTTATTTTAAATTTGCAATTTTATTGTATTTTTCGCATAGACGTCAAATGTCTGCCATTATTTTTAAATTGTGGCAGGCCGAAATTACCTATGAACGGTGATAAGGACAAAAAACAATATCTGCGTCTCTCTCACTCTTAAGTACTTTTGTATACAGCCATCACTTTCTAACTTGTCAATTTTAAATATGTGTCAAATCTACAGGATACATAATCTAAGCTTTGGACGAATCCTTCCTGAAATGACACTGACACTATAAAATTTAAAAAAAAATCATCTTGGCATTATGGCGGGCAGCCAAATATTTTAATTGTTAATTGAATTAAAATTAGAAATTGTATATTTTTTTATCAATGATTATACATAATACCTACACAATATGATTTTCAATTTATAGCTAAGCAAAAATGTTTGTTATTTTAATAACATGATGTGACTCAATCATCTTTGGTCCAAGCTTTGACTGCAGGCCTTGACTTTATGCCATGTCAATTAAAACTAAATTACTTTCCACCCTAGGGATGGATAAGCTATTTTCCACCCGGCTATCTACACAGGAAAGTTATATTTTCCGAACAGGAGAGATGAAAAATATTGTAAAACCATTGGATTGTCATTTTATAAAATTTTCTGTTCTTACCAAAAAATGACATCGCTTCTTCGCAGGTGTGGTGGTGCGAGCTGTGCCGCGTGTACCTGCCGCGCGCGGAGGCGGGCGGCGCCGACGAGGCCGAGGCGCTGCGCAAGCACTGCCGCCTGCGCATCCACCTCGGCCGCTACGTGCAGCACCGCGACACGCGCACGCTGCGCAAGCACGCCGAGCGCATCCACCGCCAGCTGCACCAGCAGAAGGGTGAGCGGCGCCGATAGCGAGCCTTGCGACACTACACAATACTTACATCCACCTCGGCCGCTACGTGCAGCACCGCGACACGCGCACGCTGCGCAAGCACGCCGAGCGCATCCACCGCCAGCTGCACCAGCAGAAGGGTGAGCGGCGCCGATAGCGAGCCTTGCGACACTACACAATACTTACATCCACCTCGGCCGCTACGTGCAGCACCGCGACACGCGCACGCTGCGCAAGCACGCCGAGCGCATCCACCGCCAGCTGCACCAGCAGAAGGGTGAGCGGCGCCGATAGCGAGCCTTGCGACACTACACAATACTTACATCCGCCTCGGCCGCTACGTGCAGCACCGCGACACGCGCACGCTGCGCAAGCACGCCGAGCGCATCCACCGCCAGCTGCACCAGCAGAAGGGTGAGCGGCGCCGATAGCGAGCCTTGCGACACTACACAATACTTACATCCGCCTCGGCCGCTACGTGCAGCACCGCGACACGCGCACGCTGCGCAAGCACGCCGAGCGCATCCACCGCCAGCTGCACCAGCAGAAGGGTGAGCGGCGCCGATAGCGAGCCTTGCGACACTACACAATACTTACATCCACCTCGGCCGCTACGTGCAGCACCGCGACACGCGCACGCTGCGCAAGCACGCCGAGCGCATCCACCGCCAGCTGCACCAGCAGAAGGGTGAGCGGCGCCCATAGCGAGCCTTGCGACAATACACAATACTTACATCCGCCTCGGCCGCTACGTGCAGCACCGCGACACGCGCACGCTGCGCAAGCACGCCGAGCGCATCCACCGCCAGCTGCACCAGCAGAAAGAAAGTTACTCACCTCGAAACCAAGACAAATTGGTGTCCTCTTATATTTTTATTTATATTACTCTTATGTAATCATCCGCGTAATGTGGTAGTTTGAATTTATTCGCTACTTACTTTAGAAATCTAAACTAATATGACTTATTGCGAGGAACGCGAGGAACTTCAGAAGTGCTCTATCTGGGGGCAGATTCTCGTGCAGTTCGTTTGCGAAAAAAGTTTACCGATCGAATTTTGGCTTATGTTATGCTTAGTTTTTTCTTCTACATACAATTTTATTTGCATTTAATTGTTATACAGAACAGATAAGGTTTAAAAAAATTGTGCTTTATTCGATTATTTAATAAAATCATGATTTTTTCCAACCCTGTGTGTAGCAGAGCCTAGTCGATCAACTGTGGTCAGAGCAATACAAAATTGGCATGACTTCGGTTAATGCGTCCAGTGTAAGTTATTACCAGACAGTTGATTATTTGCTATCGTGAATTATTGTCAGTAGTTTATTCCAATTTTTTAGGTACGCCAAGGTACCTACCTACATGCTCAGTTTTGCACTGGTCCAATCACATTTTGTGTTTTTTGACGGTCCTGGGCCCCGTGAAGTACAAAGGGAAAACTGGAGTCCAGTTCAAGCCGTAAACATTACTTACCTATAAAACTAAAGTAATGATAGTGAACTGTGTGCCGTAGCTTTGCGTAAGATAGAGCGCGCGACTGCTAGTTTAGTTGGATTGACAATCATCATACATATGGTATTTTAAAATAATTATTTAAAAAATACACTATTTAATAGGAGTCCATCCCAGTAGAGGATTTTTCTGTAGTTATTAAAGTTTCAAAATTTCGAAAACGATTTTAGGGTTAAGTGGCCATAAGCCATAAGCCCGAATTTTCGTTGCTGAAAAAATAATAGTTTTTGATTTCTCAGGATCACGATTTATATGCATTTCGATGACGTCCGAGCGCAAGTTTTTTTACGTAATGATTTATTACTTGAATTTTAAGGTGAAACGGTTAAACTTGCAATCGCATTACCGCACGAAAAAGGTTCCATTGACACGAGAATCACAGCGGTGTCTGTGCGCATTGCTCGAGATCACTTTGTTTCTATGTAGATCGACTTCTGTACCTACCTGTTCCCTGCAAACAGATCGAGCAATGCGCACAGACACCGCTCACGGACCCGATGACTCGGACCGGTTGGGATCAATGCGATAGCGAATTGTTCTTTCTGGTTCATTTGCAACATAAATCATATACAAATACCAACGATAATCATATTCCTACTGGCACTCCACTATAGTGTTTTTTGTGTATTGTATTATTTTGTATCAGGTCGATGTATAATAATATTTATTATGTTTATCGCGAACAGAGGAGGAAGAGAAGGACGCAGCCGCCGAAGACAATGAAGTCAAACCAGAAAAAAATGAAACTTTGGAAGAATCAAAAAAAGTTGAAAACGGGGACGCTGCTAATGCCTCAGGTGATTGTTGATCTCTTCAAATATATCGCATTGTACAGATAGGCTGATCTTAGTAATCAAAAAGGCTCGAGCTTTTTATAGATAGTGCCATCCACGAAGGCGCGCCCCACCACTCGTCCAAATAGTTTTTAGTACATGTGCAAGCTTTTTCCAACATTTGAATTGAATTTGGAATATCGTAATGACTTATGAATGACAAGCACACACACTACAAAAATTACACTCAAAGCGAAAGATGCTCTACTTAGATATAATTTTAAGTAGGTATGGTTAGCTGCTAGACGAATTATAAAAAAATAAAAAAATGCACCAGTAACATTTTTACTAATGACGTAAACGAGATACGTAAGAATGTTTTATAAATGACATTTAAAAATAAAAAATATATATTATAAGAGAACTATCGGTCCACCGCGGGACTTCATACGAGTGAATTGATTTTTCTTCGGACACATAGGTCTTGCTTAGCATAATGTTTTATAGCCATACTGAACCAGTGGCTCTACATAAAAATAATTTATGTAGAGCCACTTTCGTGACGAGTCTGAATTTTTTAATGACGGCCGGCTCGCAACTAACGCGCGAGTCACCCCCCGCATCCCGCGCCTTCCTCAATCAAAAAACCGGTTAAGTGCGTGTCGGACCCGCGCACTGAGGGTTCCGTGCCACCCTTAACTGAATTCAGGGTCCACTTACTTTCACTTAACGAAAACATCACAATATATTGCGACAGCAAAAATAACTTTGTTTTTCATAGTGTTTGTATGAAAGACAAAGTTATATTTGCGGTTGATAAAAATGTGCAATATCTCAAAAACTACTGGTTCGATCTCCTTCAAACCAATTTTCGTTGCAAGTTTTTGTTGAGATCTACATTATATATTTTTTTCAAAATTTTCACTTTCTTAGTTCAAAAGTTAGATGGGGGGGGACGCCCATTTTACCACTTTGGAAGCGTCTATATCTCAAACCTTACACTTTTAGAAAAAATGGTTTTAGAAACCTCAACATCATTTTAAAAGACCTATCCATAGACACCCCACACGCATAGGTTTGAGTAAAAAAAAAAATGTTTAGGTTTTAGTTTCATGTATGGGAGCCCCCCCTTAAATATTATTTTTTCTTACTTTTTGTATCTGAATCGGAAAGCGGTGAACAAAATACATCTACCTACCAAGTTTCAGCTATGTGATGCTTATAGTTTCAGAATAAAGTGGCTGTGACATACGGACGGACAGACAGACAGACAGACAGACAGACAGACAGACAGACAGACAGACAGACAGACTTGACGAAACTATAAGGGTTCCGTTTTTTGCCATTCGGCTACGGAACCCTAAAAAGAGTGGGGCGCGCCTTCGTGGATGGCACTATCTATACCTCTAAATCAAAAGCATACTAGTATTTTTTTTACAATTATTAAAAAAACTGTTTATTACGAATTGGTTCGAGTCTTTTTCGGTTCCGATATTTATAATATTTCTATCATATTTTTTTATTGTCACATCGCCAGACTTAATAGTTTATTGGTAGGCTTACCTCTTAAACATTATGTGTCGGTGATATGTTATCTACTATACGATGATAGTCCCGAATAAAATCCTTTGCAAATTCGAACGAAGACGCCACACACTATACTCTAGGTAATACAGTACAAATACCTATGCGTTTACCATAACACACAATCATATTTAATCAGTCAGGTATCAAACGACTGCCGGGAGTCGCATAATAATGTAATTTCTATTGTGTCTCGTTTACACATACTTGACGAGTTAAGAAATCAAATCAAATCAAAATACTTTATTGCACACCAATGTGCGTAGAGACTGTTGAAGCTTGACATCACATACAGACTCTAAATGAATTTGTTTCCTCGAAATAGAAAACAAATGTGTGTGTTATTAAAAGCTTTTTATTAGTTAGTTTTGGAAGTGTTATTTTTCTGTAATTTTTAGTTTCAGCCATATCACAGAATATATAATAGTAAATAGTACTACATACAGAACGAACACTCTCCTCCCCTTCCCAGTCTGACCTACCTCACCCCCGCGCCGGAATGATGAAGCAAATTAGCAGTACGCTTAGCGGGCATGGCGCGCGCATGTTTCCATGGTAACGGTTTTGTGTTCGAAAGATGGCTATGTTATTTTCAATAAATTAGATTTTTGTTGTTTTTTATGACTTAGACCATTAAAATGATGTGCAGTGAAAGATAAATTGTACTCCTAGCGAGTATATAAGATGCTATCTGTACGTACATGTATAATTATGTTATGTTTATGGTGTGCAACAAAGTATTTTGATTTGATATGATTTCATAAATATGTTTTTTGTGTTATGGTGCACGAATAAAAATGTACTATATTATCTAGAGATTAGTGTGTGGCGTCTTCGATCGAATTTGCAAAGGATTGTGTTCGTGACTATTATCGTATAGTACCTATTTCCCACACATAATGTTATTAGTGCCTACAAATAAATTAGGTTGTTTAGATACCTGTTTATTTAAGTGAAAATAGCTATGACCGGTGTAACAGAATTTGTCAACCCTTATAGCACGCACACAAACGCAACGTCTGTGCAACACGCCGCCTGTCAATGGATGGCCAAAATGAAAAATTTCTTCCCGAGTGTCCGGGGTGTGGCCATATATCAAAAACTACAAGAACAATTTCAATGAAACTTACACTGTACACTTAGTTCTAATATACCTGATTGAACAAAAAATTATCCTCTCGCTGTAACTTGTCGTTGTTTAGAAATCTGTGAACAACCATACCAACTTACTCTTAAGAAATTTTCGTGTTGTTACATGTTTGGAAGCCTAATAAATTAACATACTCAAATATTATCCGATTCCCACGATATCACATGCATACATTTTGAAGATGGTCGGTAATAAAAACTAATCTCTATTGTTATTGCACATTGGCAGGGAACGAAGACAAGTTGTGGGCTGATGTTGACAAGGATATTGGCGAGCTACTAAGAGAGGTAGACCCGCAAGGCAATGAAGGAAGCGACGACGACGACGATCTTGACAGGTATTTAAAAATATACTAACTATTTTAATTACAATAATATTTGCCTTGAAGTCGAATTGAATTCGGTCGTGTATTGTCCATTTTAGTTAAAATTTACACTTTTAAAGATATACATGAGATAGATAGATACTTGAATTCGCGCACTCACATGAAATTGAAGTTAAATGAAGTTTCAGTTCTAACAGGAAATGCTATCAGGCAAAACTCCTACAAAATAGTTTTAAGTATATGCCAAAAGGGCCTCAAAATTCGTCTAGTCCAGGGCCTCCCTCGTGCCTAAAGACGGCCCTGCTCTCGGCGTTCATATTTTTTACACTCTATTAAAGATTTACATATGGCATATTGGATAATCTTAAAATCGTATTTAAGTTGTGTTCCAAGCGATTCCCCCTAAATCTCTTCCTTTCTTGGACAAAGAGCCGCTTTGTTAGAGTTTTATTTTACTTATCTTCATATAAATCGTCTTGCTTTCAAGTGCCTACCCCATTACCCATATAAGTAACTAATTAATGTACCTAATTTTAAGTAAAAAATATATTTGAAAACTTCCAGTTTCCGGAAGTTTTCAGAAATATTTCTTTCGAGTTGAATGTCTTCTGGAAGTTCTCACTTCTAACTACAACGCAAAGGCGCTATTCATATTTCATATATTGCCCGTCGCTCCTTGCAATCGCGCAGTGGTAGTAACCCATAATATGACATATTTTCGTTTGTTTCAGATATGATAAATTCCGCAAAAGCGATAAGAAGCTTAAAATCGATGGCCCTGAAGAAAGTGAAACAAATATAGCTGACAATGTAAACGAAAAGAGCGACAGTGAAGCTAAAGCACCTGCATAGAGGATTTATAATCGAGTCTATAATTATAGTTATCTAGTAGGTACTCTGATATGTCCATCCATAGTGGATGTGTTTTTATTAATTTGTCAATGTATTGTATTAGGATAATAAAAGCTTGATTCATATCTTCAAAGTGTTAATGGAATTGTCTTTACTCCCTTCTCCATCTGATGGGGATCTGGATGGAGGGCCCATTTATTTAACCCTTGTGAAACGAAAGAATCAGTTAAAAATATTAAAAACTTAAAGCACAGGGCCAAAAAATTCTTAAACGTAAATTACTTTTATGGATAAATAACTTGGGTCTTCAATCCAGATCGTGGCATAGCCTAAATCTTCTTACCTACACTGTAGGTCCTATAGCAGAATATATGTATTTCCGAAAACTCCCAATAATTCCGGCAATATTCCCAAAATTTTCGGACCGATTGCAGTCGCTATGCTGCACAAACGTTGGTAGAAACCTCTATGGACTCTTATCGACTCCGTGCCTGATCGTAACAAACAATTATAAAAACCGGCCAGGTGCGAGTCGGACTTGCGCACTGAGGGTTCCGTGCCAACTTTAACTGGATTAGGAATTCTTACTTTCACTTAGCTAAAATACCACAATATTTTGTTGACCGCAAATATAACTTTGTTTTTCATAGTGTTTGTATGAAAGACAAAGTTATATTTGCGGTTGATGAAAATGTGCTATATCTCAAAAACTAATAGTTTGATTTAGTTCAAACCAATTTTCGTTGAAAGTTTTTGTTGAGATCTACTACATCATCTATTTTTTTCAAAATTTTCACTTTCTTAGTTCAAAAGTTAGATGGGGGGACGCCCATTTTACCACTTTGGAAGCGTCTATATCTCAAACCTTAAACTTTTAGAAAAAAATGGTTTTAGGAACCTCAATGTCATTTTGAAAGACCTATCCATAGACACCCCACACGCATTGGTTTGGCTAAAAAAAAATTTTTAGGTTTTAGTTTCATGTATGGGTATGTATCCCCCCTTTAAAAAAATCTTTTCTTACTTTTTGTATCTGAATCGGAAAGCGGTGAATAAAATACACCTACCTACCAAGTTTCAGCTGTGTAGTGCTAATAGTTTCAGAATAAAATGGCTGTGACATACGGACGGACAGACAGACAGACTTGACGAAACTATAAGGGTTCCGTTTTTGCCATTCGGCTACAGAACCCTAAAAACCGGCCAAGTGCGAGTCGGACTCGCGCACTGAAGGTTCCGTGCAACTGATTTCCACTTAGCCAAAATACCACAATATTTTGTTGACAGCAAATAGCCAAAATACCACAATATTTTGTTGACAGCAAATATAACGTTTGTTTTTATAGTATTTGTATGAAGAGAAATGTTGTTTGCGGTTGTTGACATTGAGTAAATAATCATTGCTGAAAATGTGCTATATCTCAAAACTACCAGTTCGATCTCGTTCAAACCAATTTTCGTTGAAAGCATAATCTGTGGTTGAAAGTATTTGTTAAAATGAGTAAATTTTTAAATGTGCATCTGGATTGGGAGCCCATTTTTTTAACCCTTGTGAAATGAAATAAAACTCTAAGGGTAATTTAGTTAAAAATAGTTAAAACTTAAAGCATAGGGCCAAAAATTTCTTAAACATAAATTAAAACTTTTATAGATAAATAACTTGGGCCCTCAATCCAGATGGTGGCATAGCCTAATCTCAGTAAGTATTATCTCTGGTTTAATATTTTTTATTGAAGGATTTAGTTGAGAATTTCTTACATATTTTAAGAAATTCCCAAATCTGTAGAACATGACGTTATAGATTTATGGCGGTATATCTAGGGCCCTCACTCCGTTATTGTCTGAAGCCTAAAACATGAATTTATCTGAAAAAAAAATTACGACTGTTAGAAACGTTACTTAAATACACTCGGTGAATTTCTTAAAAAGAAATAATGACTCAAAAGTTAATTGTTAAGAAGTACATGAAGGTCGTAACGTCTGAACTGAGAGCCCAATATTTTTGGCTTTATTGACTAGGCACAGCATCATAGATTTACGCAAATTTGATGAGAATTTTAACATTTTCTTAATTAAATTATAACATAACGCCCGTTCTTCTAAATTCCATATTTCAAGAGAAAAATAACTTTCAACTTTCTTTAAGAGAACAAATTGTAGGGTGACCATTAGTTTATCATAGTATTTAGGGACCGTCTATTAATTCCTTGAAAGTAACTTAACTAGGAACCAACATAGTTATAGCGATTAGACCAAAAAAAAAACTAAGACATGCATGAATCATACTCAAATCAGGTTGTTTCAGGTGTCAAGCCAATGCGAGCTGAGTACCATACCTATCGATTTAACCCCCATGTATTCTACAATTATTTGAAGTTTTCGAGATAATGTATTCATTCGATATTTTTCATGATACACCTAGATGATGGCTTTAAAATTATATCTTTTTTAGGTCAACTTCTCTTGGATATTTTAAATTTAGTCAGAAGCTATGGAGTACACATTGATGTGAAGTAAATATTTTTTTAATAATTGTACCGATCGTGAAATATTTATAATGTTTTTTTTTCATTTGCGTATTTCGACGCCTCTGGTGCTATAGTAAGACTGCGCTTTACAAAATATACACTTACACTATGATAAACTATGGTCACCCTACAATTTATTCCCTTACAGAAAGTTAAAAGTTATTTTTCTCTTAAAATATGGCATTTAGAAGAATGGACGATATGTTACAATTTAATTAAGAAAATGTTAAAATTCTCATCAAATTTGCGTAAATCTATGACGCTGTGCCTGGTCAATAAAGCCAAAAATATTGGGCTCTCAGTTCAGACGTTACGACCTTCATGTACTTCTTAACAATTAACTTTTGAGTCATTATTTCTTTTTAAGAAATTCACCGAGTGTATTTAAGTAACATTTCTAATAGTCGTAATTTTTTTTTTCAGATAAATTCATGTTTTAGGCTTCAGACAATAACGGAGTGAGGGCCCTAGATATACCGCCATAAATCTATAACGTCATGTTCTACAGATTTGGGAATTTCTTAAAATATGTAAGAAATTCTTAACTAAATCCTTCAATAAAAAATATTAAACCAGAGATAATACTTACTGAGATTAGGCTATGCCACCATCTGGATTGAGGGCCCAAGTTATTTATCCATAAAAGTTGTAATTTATGTTTAAGAAATTTTTGGCCCTATGCTTTAAGTTTTTACTATTTTTAACTAAATTACCCTTAGAGTTTTATTTCATTTCACAAGGGTTAAAAAAATGGGCCCCCAATCCAGATGCACATAATTTTTAATGAGTTTTAGGAACCTCGATGTCATTTTAAAAGGACTATCCATCGACTAAAGGTTTGACTAAAAATATTTTTTAGGTTTTAATTTCATGTATGGGAGCCCCCTAATTATCATTTTTTTTTTGTATGAGAATCGTAAAGCATTTAACAGGGGATCATCTACCTACCAAATGTCAACTGTGTAATGTAATGTAATCCTAATAGTTTCTGAATAAAGTGGTGGTGACTACTTACGGACGGACAGACAGACTTGTCGAAACTATATGGGTTCCGTTTATGCCATTCGGCTACGGATCCCTAAAAAGCTATTACTTTCCCACCCCTATAAGGGAAAAGCTTGTTACACAATTTTTGATTTCATAACTTTGTTTGGACTAGTTAGTTAACATATCAAAAGTAGCCCTTGAGCCGGGAAGAGGAGGAGGGTTTGAAGGTTCAATTTTAGGAGTTTCGCATAATATATCGGAAACTGCGCGTCCTAGAAAGCTGCTTAAATTTGCCACAAGTTTTCTCAGTCATTGTGATTTAAGGCCCACTTGCGCATGAGGATAAAATCATATTTCTGGCTTTAGCAACGTCAAATAAACTGACACAGACAGATTGATGATTTAAACTTGGATTACGCTAATCATCATGCGCAAGTGGGCCTTACACTATCTGATATTGGATTCACCAGTTTTGAATAAAAACATAAATTAGTTAAGCAGTGTTACTTTATTAAATCACTTCTTGGCCTTTCCTTCTTTTACTGCAGAAGGGGCTTTAGTTACATCATCAGGATTTTCTGCAGCATCCTTCAGCCTCTTGGCACGAATACCAACGAGCTTGGCAATTGAACGGGCCTGAAACATTTTCACACAATTAAATCCAATATTTCTATTGTACATCTGGCCACTGGAATTGATTGTCTTAGATAAACTAAGTTTATTATCCAAATAGTATCTGTATAAACTTTAATATCCTTGAGGATACGGGTTACCCAAGTTTTTTTTTTTTATTATGGTTATTGTTAATATTTTTGAAGACTTAATATAAGACTAACACAAAATGAACATACAATGAGCTAGATTCGAAAGGTAAAACGTAGTTTAGTTTAAAAAAGTAGTAGATAATGCTATTATCGATTTTACTTTTAGTCATACAAAATGCCTCTGGAGGTCATTAGAAATGAGAATAACAAGAAAATGCTTTGTACTCACCCCTCGGAGGTATTGGTATGCTTTGAAGTCTTTTTCCTCGTCAGTTATGGGGCGCGCAATGGACTTGGGTGCTGGCTGTTGCACTGGCATTAGTGGTCCAGTAAGTTGTGTAGCAAGTTTGCGCTCCTCTTCATTAGCTTCACCCTTGAGAACCTGGTTAAAAAACAGTCAATTAGGTTTATCCATTTTTTTAATTTTACCAAATGACAAGGTGCATAAAGTTCTTTTGTTATACATAACATAGATCACTATTATAATCAATAATCCCGTAGATAGATTTCACGTTTACAGTGTTACCACATTTTTTGACGAAAAAAAAAGGGTTGTGTTCAGAAGAATGAGCTATTATGTTTCGCAATCCTTTAAAATTCGTCTTTGATAGAATTTACATACGTAAGTACCTTTTTTTTTCTTTCATAAGATCCTTCTCCAGACAGTAACAAACATCGAAATTGCGAAATCGGTCTAGCCATTTACGCGTGATGCCGTGACCAAGGGAAACATGCATTCATTTTTATAATTTATGATTATGTTCGTTCTTATAAACTTTGTTTAAGTGAACTGAATGAACGAAATAAACCAAAGATACACATCAATATTCAAATAAATGTGGCAACATTATTTTATGTGACTTTAGCATCTGCCAAATCTTTCTACGGGATTAATGATTATACTTTACATAGATTTCAATATTATTAAAATATCAAATGATAAGACCTGTTTGCTCAGAGCATGCACCCAATCTATCTAATAAATCTACTAGTAACTTAAACAAAATGTTAGTGTCTAAAGACAAATTGTTATATATAATGTTGTAGGTTACAATACAATATTATTGCTATTTTAGTTAAAATATTCAAAAGAAATAGTGGTTATCACCACCCCTTTGGGAACCCCATCAAATTTGGGATTGAAAACCATTATTAGCCTTTTTATGGGTCATTAAAAAATATTGAACCAGGTCTTATGTTTGTTGGTGGATGGGGCCAGTACACTCTTACAATCTTTTGTTTGGTCCTTTGGTCCAAGGCAGAAACTTATTTCTACCAGTAAAGTAGTTTCTAGTCTAGAAAACAAGGTATGTATTATCAAAGTGTAATATTTATTTGGGCCTGATTTTTCAATGGAAGGATAAAAAATATTCATAGAATAAAAATAAAAACTACAATACAATATGGATATTAAACATCACCTCTATACAGGGTGGAATTGCAAGGGGGTGCCAAATTTTTGGAGGTGAAAGGGACCATCAATATGAACAACTTTTACTATGGGGTCATGGTCAAAATCTTAAATAAAATTTCAGGTTCCCCATACAAAATCAGTCACCTACATTGACAATAATATATGGAGAGGCAGAAAATAAAATTAATAATTGAACGATGGTCCCATAGTAAAAGTTGTTCATATTGATGGTCCCTTTCACCTCCAAAAATTTGGCACCCCCTAGCAATTCCACCCTGTATTCTAATATGTTCTATCTGAAATCTGCCCTTAGTAAAATAATTTAGTTACCTTCTTGCCCTTAGGGAAGAGAATGAGTCTTGCTCTGTATTCTTTTAATCTCTGGACATTCGTTTGCAGGGATTCAACAGATTTGTTGCGCCTGCGTGGATCCACAGCAATACCAATGGTCCTAGCAAATGCAGGATTCAATCCAGCAGCCTAAAATTAAATCATCTTATTAATACTTCAGCTACCTGTCAGCCGAATTCAGTTGTGTAAAAAAACATTGTTGGTAAACAATGATGTGAGGGATGGTAGATGAAATGATGATAAAAAAATAGAAGTTATTCATATCTCCAATGTTGTACATGAGAAACCGTGGTTGGAGTGTAGCAAAGGGTGTGCAAGGCGTTTGGGACTTAGAAAATTTTCACGAAAAATTATGAAATCTTATAAAATTTGTTACAATGTATTTTATCGTATAAAAGAGCTTCAAATAAACACTATTTATTCTAATACTTTTTTTATCCGACTCATAGTTAAGCGAAAAAATGCGACCGAATTATCAAGGCGTTTTGGAATCTTTGTTTATTAACGTATACAAGGGCTTAATATAAGCACTTTTTCTTCCTATAATTTTTTCTATCCGACGCATAGTTTAGTGGGAAAATATGTGCGAATTTTATCAAAGCGTTTTGGACTTTGAAAAATTACGCTAAACTATGCGTCGGATAGAAAAAAATATAAGAACAAAAAGTGCTTATATTAAGCCCTTGTATACGTTAATAAACAAAGATTCCAGATTTATTAGGTTTGAAACATTTTCGTGAAAATTTTTCTAAGTCCAAAACGCCTTGATAATTCGGTCGCATTTTTTCGCTTAACTATGAGTCGGATAAAAAAAAGTATTAGAATAAATAGTGTTTATTTGAAGCTCTTTTATACGATAAAATACATTGTAACAAATTTTATAAGATTTCATAATTTTTCGTGAAAATTTTCTAAGTCCCAAACGCCTTGCACACCCTTTGCTACACTCCAACCGAAACCGTGATCTGATAATCGGATGCATATGTAAACTGTATAGTAAAACAATTGATGAAATTTATATTAAAATAAACCAGCAGTTCCCTGTGGTTATACCCTTGTAAATTTCGATTGCCAAAAATATTGCAATAAATTCATTCAACATTTTGTGAGAATGGATGTATGTATGTTTGTTACTTCTTCATGCAAAAACTAATGAATGGAATTTGATGAAACTTTACAATGTGTCATATCAACAAAACTTTACAAATAAGTTCATACACTGGTATTACACAGGCTAAAATTCACAATTATAGTAGAGATACAATTTGAGATTACTCTAGTAGAAGCCGCAGGGAGCCGCTAGTAGTATTTATTAGCGAAAGATGTCTGTTAGGTCACTAAATCCTTGCTATGGGTAGACATAGTCACAGTAAACAAATATTATATGATGGAATACTTAAAAACTACTTATACTCACTCTAATTTCACGAAGTGTAAAGCCACGGCCAGCGCGAACCTTTGTGTGATAGCGCACAGTAGGACACCGAACAACTGGACGCAGAGGGCCAGCTGCAGGGCGAGGTGCAACGGCCTTAGCTTTCTTGATACGATTTTGTTTCCTTCGGTGTCTACGGGCAGGCTGGTTGAACCACGTTTTCACAAATCTTTGCCAATCTTTGTGAAAGTGGCCATTTGGTATCATATTATTACCCTTCCCCATGTTTGGTTATGATCAAAATCCTAAAAACACAATAAAACAAGAAATAATACTTTAGAAATATAAATGACACGTAACGCTATAGCAACACACACTGATCATTTGGTTCAGCACCGATTTGAGCAATGATTTCCATGGATTTAATCAAAATAGCCAAAACACTAACCGGATAGAATAGAGACCACGGTAAAAAGAATATGTAAAGAATTTTGACAGTTGACAGATTCAAATGTCACTGTCATTTGTAGTCATATGTCAAATAAAGAGTGCGTGTATACCACTTGATGCTCGCGACAACGGTGGTTGCAAACGCTTAGGACACGAGTGCCCATTTTCCCGTTCCACTTGGTCCCCAGCCCAGGCTCCCCAGTCCCCAGCCCACCCAAGCAGCACGCATGCCGCGCCCGACGCGTTTGCTGGTCACTCTTTTACTAAATATAAGAGGACATAATCAGTGATAAGAGGAACAGCGTTTACGTTTACAGGTTTGCGAGCGTTTGGTAGCGTTGATATTCTATGTTCTATTATTTCTATAAATAAAACTAGTACTCTTCCATACGTTGTATATTCAGCCACCACAAACAAAGGGTCTTACATAGGTAGCACACACGTGTCTTCCAGTGTAAATTGTCCCAGCGAGGTCTGTCCGTCACCCGAACGGCCCCGCCAGCGCCCGACGTCTCTGCTGACACCGCGATTGCTAAATCAGGCTAAATCGGACGTTTTCGCCGCGCCAACAATGACCGCGGTCATCAAGTGGAATCTCTTACTACTAACGACTAAGTATTGAAGTTGCTCAGTGCTTTTTGATCTACTTTTTTGTTGCTCAGCCAACGCCCTTATTATGTTTGCGACATCTACAGTTCAACACTGATCCACTATTCCACACCACCGTGCTCGCACACTAACCAAGCCACCCAGCAATCAAGGACACCACAAGTGAGTGTAAGTACCGGGTAGAGGCTTTGAGTATTTAGCCCCTATACATAGCTGGGCATTAACTCGTTAATCCGTTAATCGTTAATTAACGAAGTTAACATTTTGATTAACGGATTAACTTTTAAGTTAACTTTCAAAAATGTTAACGGACACGTTAACTTCCGTTAGTATGAAGCTAAGTCCGTTAATCGTTAATCCAATGCCTACTGTTTACCGCACGGCACCGCGGCGCGGCGCGAAAAACAGGTGCAGACAAGTAAGTTTTATGATAATTCTGTCACATTCTGTCTATTGAAAAACCAAAAAGCTCCAACTCTCTAACGAGTGAAGCGCAAAGTCTCGTTCAAATGTGGCTGGACATGAAATCAAAAGACTCGTTCAACGATACTGCATTTCTCGGGGAACAGATATTCATAAATCTATTCATTAAATACAATACTGCTATACCCTCAAGTACTGCAAAATTGAACGGCTGTTATCCACGGGTGAAAACATTTTAACATCAAAACGAGGATCGCTTTTAGTTTGTAATTTTTATAAATTTTGATACAGTATTTTGAAATTATAAAAAATAATTATTAAAGGGGTATTTGTCACCGGTACTCGAAGACCTTCAGAAGCTGTTTAATTCCGTGCTGCTAGAGGGCATCACTCCTGAGGCATGGAACAGGAGTGTGGTGGTGTTGTTCTTCAAAAAAGGAGACAAAACCTTATTGAAGAACTATAGACCCATCTTACTCCTGAGCCATGTCTACAAGCTGCTCTCAAGGGTCATCACGAATCGTCTCGCACGTAGGTTTGATGACTTCCAGCCTCCCGAACAAGCCGGATTCCGAAAAGGGTATAGTACCATAAACCACATCCATACGCTTATGCAAATTTATACAGAAGTCAGAGGAGTATAATGTGCCTCTATGCTTAGCGTTCGTGGACTAGAAGGCCTTTGATTCGATCGAAACTTGGGTGGTGCTTCTGTCTCTTCAGCGGTGCCACATAGATTATAGGTATATAGAGGTGTTAAAGTGTCTGTATGACAACGCCACCATGTGGGTCCGAGTACAGGAACAGAATACGAGGGTGATTCCACTGCGAAAAGGTGTAAGACAGGGAGACGTTATATCTCCGAAACTGTTTACAGCGGCACTGGAAGACGCCTTCAAGCTCCTGGAATGGGTAGGATTCGGCATCAATGTCAATGGCGAATACATCACACACCTCTGGTTTACCGATGATAACATTTATAGTCACTTTATTATAGTCGTTGTGGCATGGATGATCTGGGCACTATGCTCGAAGACCTTGATTGAGTATCCCAACAAGTGAAAATTATGTCGAACTCCCGTATTGTACCCACTCCGGTATCTGTTGGGAACTCAATCCTCGAAGTTGTTGACGACCTAGGACAAGTAATCCAATTAGGTAGGTCCAACTTTGAGAAAGAGGTCAATCGAATAATCCAACTCGGCTGGGCAGCGTTCGGGAAACTGTGCAAGAGCGTCTTCTCGTCTCAATTACCTCAGTGTCTGAAGACAAAAGTCTTCAACCAGCCTCTAACTATGGGCCTCATAAAGAAGTTCAAAATCACACAACGAGCGATGGAGAGGGCTATGCTCGGTGTTTCTCTACGAGATCGAATCAGAAACGAGGAGATACGTAGAAGAACTAAGGTAACGGACATAGCCCTGCGAATCAGTAAGCTCAAGTGGCAGTGGGCAGGGCACATAGCGCGTAGAACTGATGGCCGTTGGGGCAGAAAAGTCCTAGATTGGAGACCCTTCGACCAAAGGCACAGCGTTGGACGTCCACCGACAAGATGGACAGACGACCTTGTAAAGTTCGCAGGATCGCACTGGATGCAGACCGCTCACAACCGGTCGTTGTGGAAAGCCATGGGGGAGGCCTATGTTCAGCAGTGGACGTCCTTCGGCTGATGATGATGATAATGATGATGATGAATTATCAATCAATCTCAAAAAGCTGTCAAATTACTTTGCAGAAAATCACACACAACTGTAGCACGATAGAGTCACTACAGCAGCCGCTGTCAGAATAGCGAGGTGTATCAAAGCACTATCGTTGTACAAGTGATGCACAACTCAGTGAAGACTCAATTAGCGGAATTGTCACCCAGATGAGAACTTCAACAAGTCAATTGCATGAAGGAAAATATGCACGAAATGGCCGACGATTAAATTACACAAGTATTTCGTTTTGTCTCTAACCTGTTTACTTCCAGAACCTAAACCAACAGGTTTTATAAGTTCACTAATGCAACGATAAAAAAAAGAAATTTTACACATATTAACGATTAACGATAACTTGCGTTAATTCTTCCGAAATGTAACGCTTTAACGTTTAACGAAGCTAACTTTTGACGTGACAACGTCTTATAAATTGGTTTGCCGGGTGACACTTCAAGAAACTGCGTTACGCTCCGCTCACGTTATGCGCTCACAATGAGAGCGAGTGAGAGGCACGCGTCCCTTCCACTCGGGCATGGTTAGCCCGCCTAAGAGCGAGAGACACAGACATCAAAAGTCGTTGTCACGTAAAACTTTCGCCCGTATACCGACTTTACAGGCAACCAATTTTTTTTTGTAGCGGATTAACGATGTTAACTATTTGATTAACGGTGCCCAGCTATGCCCCTATATACGCAAAGGGTAGAGGTGCCCATCTATAATGTCAACTCATTATTAAAACGATGATGTGGTGGTGAATCTCAAGCAGGGACAGGGAGGCAAGCAAGGGCAAGCAGGATAAACGTCAGCAGCAACGATTCCAACGATACTAAAAAAAAACTGTCACATCACGTCCAACAAAAAAAAGTTGAATTCTTCAACTCATGCTCAATGCTCTTTGCTCACCAATGTAAAAAATAATTGTCAGACATTCAGATTTCAGTTTTTTCAGCACATTTTGCGGAGTTCGCATTTTTCCAATGGAAGACAGTAAGATGGACCAGGCTAGTACTCACACTAAAGAAAATGAGGATAAACATACAAAAAAGCGGAATAAAAACAAGAAAAAACGTAGCGGTGGAGATGGCGATCATGAAGGTACCGCACCAGCGGATAGTTTGGTGACATTACCAAATACTGGCGATGTTCAACAGAATATATCGCTGAAAGAGTTGAAGATGGCCATGGAAGTTTTAAATCTCCAACAAAAACCGGCGAAAACAACAGAGGAGGCGTTACACAAATCGTATCAGTTTTGGTCTACTCAACCTGTACCGAAAATGGACGAAAAAATTGTTTCCAATGAACCTATAGAACCACCCAAATCTCCGGAAGATATACGGGCGGAACCGTATACTTTGCCTGATGGATTTCAATGGGATACATTAAACTTAAATGAGCCATTGGTATTAAAGGAACTGTACACTTTACTAAATGAGAATTATGTAGAAGATGATGATTGCATGTTCCGTTTTGACTATCAAACTGAGTTTCTTAAATGGGCTCTACAGCCTCCTGGTTGGAAGATGGAATGGCACTGTGGAGTGCGAGTCATTAAATCTGGCAGACTAGTTGGTTTTATATCTGCCATTCCTGCCGATTTACGGATATATGACCATGTTCAGACTGTTGTCGAAATTAACTTTTTGTGCGTTCATAAGAAACTACGAGCTAAACGAGTTGCACCTGTTTTAATTAGAGAGATTACTCGTAGAGTAAATTTAACTGGGATATTCCAGGGGGTCTATACAGCGGGCATTGTTTTACCTAAACCCATTGCTACATGTAGATACTGGCACAGGTCTTTGAACCCAAAAAAGCTCATTGACATAAAATTCAGTCATTTGTCAAGAAATATGACAATGCAGAGGACTCTCAAGTTGTTTAAACTTCCAGATGCCCCTAAAACTATTGGGTTTCGCAAAATGGAACCTCAAGATTCTGTAAAAGTTGTCAAGTTATTGAACAGTTATCTAGAGAAATTTGACTTGGCACCAATCTTTTCTGAAGAAGATTTCAAGCATTGGTTTTTGCCTCAGGCAGGCATCATTGATAGTTTTGTGGTTGAGGTTGATGGAAATATAACTGACTTTGTTAGTTATTACACTTTGCCATCAACTGTTGTTTATCATCCTGTACACAAAACTTTAAAAGCTGCATATTCCTTTTACAATGTGTCTACTAAGACTCCATGGACTGACCTGATGCTTGATGCATTGATTACTGCTAAAAATTCGGGATTTGATGTTTTTAATGCATTGGATTTAATGGAAAATAAAGAATTTTTGGAACCATTAAAATTTGGGATTGGTGATGGTAATTTGCAATACTATTTATACAATTGGAGATGTCCTACAATGACACCAAATAAAATTGGTTTAGTCCTGCAGTAAGAAGAGTCATTTTTGTATATGCTAGACATTGATTGGTTTCTTACACTTTGTGTAGTGTTTTTATTATATTATAGCTATACAACAAATTGTGACTTTTATTTACCTTTTTTACATGCCTTGTAAGTTTGTCTTGAAAGTAGTTAAAAATAAACCAGATGACAACATAATTTAATTAGATAATACACCCTGTATCATTATAAATCAAAGATGGCCGCCACTACAAAACGGCGAGTACCTAACTAGACTATGTACCTACCTAAAATTGTTTACATGCCACACGCTGTATACAAAACATGTAACGGACAACAACACGTCAAGATAAATAAAGGCTAGCTTGGTTTGCAACAAAAGTGTGCTGGCGACTGTATAATATATTACATACTTAACTGGATATTATATTACCGGTTTTATTTAGTAAAAAGTACTTTTCCACCAAAGTAGAGAAATTACAAACAGCCTATGTTAGCTAGAAATGCAGTAGCAATATAATAATTTTTGAAACACACAGACTGCATTTCTAGCTAACATGCTAAAAAATCCGGCCAAGTGCGAGTCGGACTCGCGCATCGAGGATTCCGTAAAAACCTGTAGGCACCTTTGATTAAAGTAAAATAGCGGAAGATAGGTGACGCGCCACTCGAACGTGGACCGCTAAAATCAGGCCCCCGTCGCCTAATTGCCTTTAGTTGCAATCGGGATTGCGTGCGCGGATGACATATGTGAGACGTGTGACGTGAGGAGAAAATAATTATTTTTTCGGGTAAAACGTAACCATAAGGCCTTCGTGTGCTTTCATACGTTGCCCAAACCATTCTAAAAGGAAAAACTAACCGCATGGAATCACATTTCACTCGTAAGTACACGAAAATTTTAATTTCTAAATTTATTTGTAAATTCAGTCTTTTTTGACGGCCATTTTTCAGGGCGAGATAGAATTATACGATTCATTAATGTGCGACCAGTTAGGTATGATGATGATTGATGACACATGACGCAACATGTGCTGCTTGTTGAGATTTGTCAACGCGGTACCGTTAGCATAAAATGTCGGCCATAATAAATTTATATAATTTAACTTTTACCTGATATTTTTTGTTGATTCTTTATTAATGTTTTGTGAAATGGTATTCAACTTCAATAATCTACTCAAGTTTGTTACAATAATGACTGTATTAACGTGAAGCTTTTTTTTAAATTCACACGCACCTAATCTGTATAATTGCAGTCTCTTACGGATACATCGTTGCGTGACGTCAGCGCCATCTACTCATCATGTCAACTGCAGTGGGCCAAGTAGTTATTCATTACAAAATAAATTAAACTTGGAAATCTTTCATTGGAAGGAAATCATGTTTTAACAATAAATATTTAAAAATAAACTTATATTTTGTTTTATTTTTGGTAACCCTACTCACGCCAAACATCGCTCGACATTTCAAAATAGTAAAGTAATAATAACAAGTCATTTATTAGTTTTCACAAAAAACATGGTACACAATTTCACTCCGATTTGTCTGCTGACGCTTTTTGATTCTTATTGCAAGGAGACGTCAACGTGACAAGAGACATCTCAAAGTAGTGTGTAGTGCCATTTTTTAGCTGACAATTAGTATGACATGCCGTATCTTCCGCTATTTTACTTTAATCAAAGGTAGGCACAGATCTGTAGGTAAAGTAAAAGTTCATCCATCACGATTCACGACAATCGAGTCATAGTTACGGTATTTTTTTGCTAAATGCAATACATACGTTAAAATAATTGAAAGCTAGAGGAAAATAAGACAAAGGTATCTTTTTAGGGTTCCGTAGCCGAATGGCAAAAACAGAACCCTTATAGTTTCGTCAAGTCTGTCTGTCTGTCCGTCCGTATGTCACAGCCACTTTATTCTGAAACTATTAGCATCACACAGCTGAAACTTGGTAGGTAGGTGTATCTTGTTCACCGCTTTCCGATTCAGGATTCAGGTACAAAAAGTAAGAAAAAAAAATATTTAAGGGGGCTCCCATACATGAAACTAAAACAAAAAAAAATTTTTTACTCAAACCTATACGTGTAATATCACAATATTTTTTGACAGCAAAAATAACTTTGTTTTTCATAGTGTTGTTGAATGAAAGACAAAGTTATAGTTGCGGTTGATAAAAATGTGCAATATTTCAAAAACTACTGGTTCGATCTCATTCAAACCATTTTCGTTTAAATAAAGTTTTTGTTAGATGGGGGGGGGGGGGACGCCCATTTTACCACTTTGGAAGCGTCTATATAACAAAAGTTAGACCTCCAGAAAAAATGGTTTTAGAAACCAAGTATGTGTGAACGAGACACAATAGAAATTCCATTATTATGCGACTCCCGGCAGTCGTTTGATACCTGCCTGACTGATTAATGTAATTTGAAAGACCTATCCATGGACACGTATAGGTTTGGGTAAAAAAAATTTTTTTGGTTTTAGTTTCATGTATGGGAGCCCCCCTTAAATATTATTATTATTTTTTATTTCTATACATATTTTTTACTTTTAGTATCTGAATCAGAAAGCGGTGAACAAAATACACCTACTTACCAAGTTTCACCGGTGTGAGGCTTATAGTTTCAGAATTAAGTGGCTGTGACATACGGACGGACAGACAGACAGACTTGACGAAACTATAAGGGTTCCGTTTTTTGCCATTCGGCTACGGAACCTTAAAAAGAGTCTGTGCTGGCGACTGTACATTAAAGTACTTATTTTTTATGAACCTGTACTACACAGAAACCCAGACCCCCTGTGTCTGCGTTTTATTAAGCCTCTACCATATCAATGCGATCTCGTAGTAGTGATCCCGCAGAGCTATGGGCCTCTCCTCACCACCGCTCGTTGCGTGGCAGCTTCTTTATGATTTCGGATCCATATACCACTGAAGACTGTCTTTTATGGGACTAAGGTAGTTTGGACGAGAACGACGACCTCTTGCATGATTTCTCGAACGTTGCACAGTGTTTTACCCTTTTGGGACAGCCAAACCTTTTCATAGAAAAATAAATAATTATTATAAAATAAAATAAATTCTAATTTGCACCGGTATTTATATTCAGATAGCATTTTCTCGAAAACTATGATAGCGAGGCTAGTGGGAGTTTAACATTTCTGTATGCGATCATTTAATAAAATTGGGCTGTCCCAAAATGAGGGTCAAAAAGCACTGCGTCGCGTTGCTCCGAGTTAGATTTGTCTTGTATGTTTATTGTTTTTTTATTTGGGTGGATGGGATACAGCCAAATGAAACACCAATAAAATATTGTGAATATCCCAAATACATATTTATGTAAGTAACAAATTACAAAGGAATATTCAATCAGTTACATGGGTGACCAAGCTTACAATACATGGTAAAATCCAATGTAAACTGATAAGAAAAGAAAAGATAACTGCAAGAACATAAAGCCAACTCCATTTATCAAGTAAAGAAAAAAATAATGATAATTAATAGGTAATCTATATATCATTAGAACTTAAACTATTCCTTCTAGTCAATGTAAAAAGTCAAGAGTTCTGAAGTTATTTTAACTCTTTCTTGAACATAGAAATGTTGACAGTTGCATTATTTTTGTTTGTAGAATGCTCTTCCAAATTAACTCAGTTACATATTGAAGGGGGAAGAAGCAATCTACTTTTTATTTTTTCAATTTTTATTTTATGTTTTTATAGTCGGGATAGATAATTATATTTGTAAGAAGAATATTAAAAGCATAAAAATTATCAAGAACACTGCAATAATACCGGTTCTCGTTATTCTGGCTTTATTTTGACGCCAGATCTGCCAAATATTACTCTTTCTTAGTAGCTTGCTGTTTAGCTTGGTGAGCCTGCAAAACAGCAACAGCTTCATCTACTTTAGCTTTCAGAGACTCGCCATGCTCTAACATATGGAGAAGTTCAGAATTGTCAATCTCTAGAAGCATTCCTGTAATTTTTCCCGCAAGATCTGGATGCATTCTTTGAATCAAGGGGAAGAGACGTTCGCCAAGCATTTGCTTCTGCTCCTGAAGAGGTGCTGCAGCCAACATGGTCGCGGTTAAAGGTTCTTGGCCTTGAATATGAACTGCTGGCTGAGGCGCTGGAGGATTGCGCATATTTGCAGTATATTTGTAGCCCGCCGGGCGGCCGCTCTGAGTGACAAGTGGAGCTCTGATAGACGCAGCAGTAGCTACACCCTGCTGGCCTGTAATGGGTCTAGCTCCTAAAGACGTGCGAAGTGCGGCTTGGGTGGGGCCTCTCGGTGCAGGGCGGAATGGAGCCTGCATGTTTGGATAGCCAGATGCAGCCGTTTGGGTGCTGGGTCTGACTGGGGGCTGTGCTGTCCACCGTGGCGAAGGTCTGATTTGGGTCATTTGAGCTGGCCCGTAAAAGCGTTGAGCCGGTGGAATAGTTGGCACGAAATATCCTCCAGCTCCACCTGGCTGGAATATTTGTCCCATTTGCTGCATGCGCATACTTGCCATACGTTGCATATATTGAGATGTCAAATGAGCCTTACGGTCTTCTTTACGCTGTGCTAGAGCAACATAGAGTGGTTTTGTTCCAACAATACGACCATTCATTTCCGTTACAGCCTTCGTGGCTTCTTCTGGAGAGGAGAAACAAACAAACCCAAAACCTTTACTGCGACCGTCTTCAAGCATGACCTGAAAAATTCAAATATTTAAAGATTACTTCAGAAGTCAGAAATATCTTCTAATAGAAAATGATTTTGAATGCAAATTTTAATATAGCTGTTTCGTAATAGGGCGAAAGAGATGCTTGGTGTAGTCTCCGCCCAAGCATAAAACATCCTAGTAAAAGGTTTATTTCTAATTTTACTGACAGTTACAATTCTTCGAATCAACTAGAATTGATGGGCTTCTTTTAAATACATAATAGGTAAATAAAACATACAAGTAAAGATGCGACACAAACCTTAGCTGAAGTAATTGTGCCGAAGGGTGCAAATTCTTTGCGAAGTCTTTCATCATCAATTGTATCATCCAGATTTTTGACATATAAATTAACACCTTGGTAGCGAGTCAAACGTTCAGATTTCAACTGTTCAAATTTACGTTTAAGTTCTTTTTGACGCTCAGCTTTCTTTTGCGCCCGTCCTACATACAACGGCTTGCCTTCAACAAGTTCTTTTCCATTTAATTCTAAGCAAGCGCGTTCAGCTGCATCAGGATCTTCAAATGCAACGAACCCAAATCCTCTGGAAGATCCATCTTCTTTATACATTACTTTATGGCTGGTTATTCTTCCATACTTTTCAAACATATCTCGCAACATTTCGTCTGAATAGTCTTCGCCAAAGTTTTTCACGTACACATTAGTGAACAACTTAGCCTTCTCGCCAAGTTCCTTTTCGCGTTCCTTACGAGGAATAAATCTGCCCACGTAAACTTTTTTGCCATTCAAAAGCATCCCATTAACCTTTTCAATCGATTTATTGGCAGCTTCTTCAGTTTCAAAGTGGACAAACCCATACCCCTTCGAGGCACCAGTTTCATCTTGAGCCACTTTACAACTTAAAATGTTTCCAAAAGCTGAAAAGGTATCATACATAGCTTTGTTGTCAATGGTTTTGTCAAGATTCTTGATAAAAACATTTCCTACTCCAGACTTGCGAAGGGAGGGATCTCGTTGGGACCACATGATTCTAATAGGTCTTCCTTTGATCATGTCGAAGTTCATAGTGTCCAGTGCTCTTTCAGCTAAAATACAATACATATAAAAATTTATGAAATCCTAAATTTACATTGTATATCAATTAACATATCTAAATTCAATATATAACCTCGTAATGCTTGATAGATTTATCTTGAATCTTTATCGCGAACTGGAGCGCTGCGATCTCTGGACTCTTTTTGTGGGGTAGAATCATTTTGTTCTACCCGCAAAGTATTAATTATTCGCGCACCATAAACTTACGATAATTATGTTTATTCGCGATCGCGTTAATTCCCAAGTGGAACTGCATTTTTCTATTATACAATTTTTCACAGATTTTGAACTAATTGAAAATTCCGTTTTAAATATACCAGTATGATGAAAATAATTAAATTTCCTTTACATAACTTGTTATTTGAAACATTATTATTTGGTCCACCACTATCGCTGTTTGCAAGGTTATTTATTGAATTCGGCAAAACATATAGTATACAAGGTGTCAAACCAAATAGACAGTGGATAGGATAGAAGGGTACATGAACATCATTTCTGGGCTACAACACCTTTGTGCATAAATAATTAATTAAGCGATGTGAGTGATTGAAAAAAATTCAAAGGAGTTGTTTTTTTATTGCAAGTAATATTTCTTTCTATTCTCAGAAAACGAAAAATATGGATTGAAGATAATCACAAAAAATCCTAACATCAATGTGTGCGATATAGTAGGGTACATGAACATCATTTCTGGGCTACAACACCTTTGTGCATAAATAATTAATTAAGCGATGTGAGTGATTGAAAAAAATTCAAAGGAGTTGTTTTTTTATTGCAAGTAATATTTCTTTCTATTCTCAGAAAACGAAAAATATGGATTGAAGATAATCACAAAAAATCCTAACATCAATGTGTGCGATATAGTAGGGTACATGAACATCATTTCTGGGCTACAACACCTTTGTGCATAAATAATTAATTAAGCGATGTGAGTGATTGAAAAAAATTCAAAGGAGTTGTTTTTTTACTGCAAGTAATATTTCTTTCTATTCTCAGAAAACGAAAAATATGGATTGAAGATAATCACAAAAAATCCTAACATCAATGTGTGCGATTCGTCTAATAATAAAAAAACATACACGGTGTTACTTTGCATCCTTGCCATATTCAAAGAGATAAAAGAAGGGAACAGTATCTATAACTTTAGATAAACAAGAGACTCCCATAAATAAAGCTCAATAAGTTTTAAGAATACTTGGATCTGGTTGCTTTAAAAATGCAATATAGGATGGCAGGAAATTAATGATGTACAGTTGCTGGCAACATTGCTGTACTATGGTTGGGAATATTAAATCAACATTCAAATAGCTTTTTAGCTGTTAGCTATTTGTTGCGAAATGTTCTAGACTGGAGACCCTGTGACCAAGGGTGTAGCGTTGCACATCCACGGCCAAGATGGACAGAAATTCTTGTGAAGATTGCAGGAATACACTGGATGCAGACTTACAACCGATTGCTGTGGAAAACCGTGGGGGAGGCCTATGTTGAGCAGTGAACATCCTTTGGCTATGATAATAAATGATGAATCAAAAGATAATAAAAGTTGCAATGTTTCCAAACATGGCTGAATTTGTCAGCTATTTAAACACTATGGTAAAATGTAGTACCTGGACCACTGATTCCGGGAATTGCTAATTTTGGAGAATAGGCTTAATAGTCTTCCTGATTACATCATCAACAAACACATAGTGATTCCTCAAAAAAAGATGAAATTTCGATATTTGAATGGGATTCTACTGCAAAGAGGTTATTTTGGACTGGGGTCTTATTTTTTACTGGGTTAATTTCTAACCTAACTCAAGCAATTCGTTTTAGGGTAATATAATTGTTTGTATGGGGGCCTGCCACCCTGAAATTTTGCAGGAAGACTATTTAGCCCAAGACCTATCTCCAAAAAAATTGCAGGCGCCAAAATCAGTGGTCTAGGTACAAAAGTTTAGTCCAGGACCATGTCTGTCGAGTCCACTCTACATATTGCATTTAAAGTGACTTTGATAATTCAATATGAATTTTATTGATATAATTCAATGCATACACGTTTAAACATATAAGAAATTAGACATAAGAGTTCCATAACCAAACCAATAATAAACAAATAAGGGCTCATAACTTAGTTTTGTTGAGGGCCTGTTGGTGAAAATGAGCATATAGTACCTTAACTCAGATAGTACAGAAAAATCATGCCTCAGCATTTTATGGTCCTATGTACAAAATAGGAACAAAACTTGTTTGTTACAAATACTTATTACCTTAATATTTTTTTTTTATAATAAAATTATTTAAAAATAGGTTGATATGAGTTTCAGGTACACAGAAAAGTATATATTTTTTTACTTATTTGGATTTGAAATAAATGAAAACTGACGAATAGTAAGCTACTGGATAAAACTACATGTCCTTTCTAATAACTTAGGTGTCCTTGATAAACACTACAAGTAAAATCTGGGTTAAAAAGGTCTTTCCATGATGTGTTTTATTATTACTCAGTAATATTGTACAGTCGCACAAGTAACTATGACAAAGATTGAACTTTGATTCATCTGAGTACATCAATAAACTATACATGCAAGAAGGGGAAATAAAAACAACCTTTTTAATGATATGCTACCTACTCATATGGTATATAAGATCTTGAGCTCTTTTAAAAGACTGATTGAAGCCTAGGCTTCAGTCATCATCAATAGATAGGCCATGGGAGGGAGTGAACAGAATCAAAAGATGAATTCCTTAAAGCATATAAAAAATGTGCTATGTAGGTACTTAAAGATTTATTACAAATTAAGGTTTATAAAATCCATATGGTAGTCAAGGACAGGCCTCTTTAATTTGCTTAATATTTCTTCTAGACCAATAGCAGTCTTCACACGCAATAATTGCTTGCAACATGAAATCATGACCTAATCATTTCCTGCATTGCTATTCGATAGAAAGTAGGGATAAAATTTGACACAAAATGAGTAAACCAGGAAAAGACATTCATGCATGAACGATATATGCAATTATTAATGACCTTGAATATTTAAAAAAAACTTACCATCGGCAGGTTGCTGAAAATTAACATAAGCGTAGCCTAGAGATCTACGAGTGATCATATCACGACAGACCCGAATTGAGAGTACCGGACCAGCCGTAGAAAATTTCTCAAACAACATGGCCTCAGTTATATCCGAGTGCAGGTCCCCGACATACAAAGATGCCATGGGATAATTAGGTGGGCCTGGATTCATCTTGACGTTTTCACTGATATAGTTCTAAAAAGTACATTAATAATGGCCTCAATAAAAGTATAACTTCACTTTCTCTTCGTGATGACTATCGCATTCCTTAGACCACGTTGCACGCTTACGTACACTAACTTAAAATCGAGTGATTCCCGTAGTTTTTTAAATATTTTACTATTTTTTTGGGTTTTTGATAATTTTATGATTTTTTTTTATATTTTAGAAGAATATTTCACGAAATTATGAGGATTGTGTGACCTTTATTTCGAGGGAACACACAACCTCACGTGAACACACCTTGCTCACCAAAGGAAAGGTGACGTTTGTTGGTACTAAAAGTAAAATGGCGTCAAGGCAGGCAGTTTTAAGCAGGTAATACACAGTCAGTACAGATCGCGATCCACGATCTTTCAAACAAGACAAAACGAAATTTTTAAAAAGTAAAATTGATTTTGTTTTTTTAAATACAAATAAAATAACAAACGATAATAAGTCTAAGAAAAAATTATGTAATTTATAATATCATGTTAACAATATGAATATTTTGTCTTTGTGAATGTAATCTATGGCAGGGAAAAGGTTTATTTAGAAGAAAATCACTGAGCTAGCAATCACTACGTCTACGTTAAGAAAATGTTACGTTGTAGTAATACAATCAGTCGTTCATAACGTCATTTTCATTTATTGACCAGTCAAATCCGGAAATAGGGCGGGCAGAGTTAATACGAAAATTACGAATTAACTTCTGCAAAATTGTAAACAGAAAAATTATCGGATCAGCAGAACTAAATAGATACCGTATTTTTTATATTGGTAGGTGTAAAAAGCAAACCATTCACTTGGCAAATAAAGATGTCTTCGTCTTAGGCGAGCTTAAATCCCTCACAATATATGTATACTCAAACCAATGATAATTAAAAATATATGTAATTGACGCAAACTCATATCATTTCTTTCCAATTATTTGGGTGCGATGCGAGTACATTAGAGTTCTCAAATGTATAAAAAGGTACATACGATACGTCAAATAAAGTTATTATTTAACGTGCAAATATACAAGTTAAAAATTCACAATTAAGAGCTCCGCAGCTTAGGGGCAAAAAACGGAACCCTTTTAGTTTTGTCAAGACTGTCTGTCTTGCTTGCTGTCTGTCTGTCTGTCCGTCCGTATGTCACAGCCACTTTATTCTGAAACTATTAGGATTAAACAGTGTTTCAGTGTCTGAAACTATTAGGAAACATGGCAGGTAGATGCATCCTGTTAACCACTTTACGATTCTCATGAAAAAATAAAACATACTGATATTTAAGGGGAGGCTCCCATACATGAAACTATAACTTTTTTTAGTCAAACCTATACGTGTAAAGTGTCTATGGATAGGTCCTTTAAAAGGTCATCGAGGTTCTTAAAACCATTTTCACTAGAATTCTTAAGTTTGAGAGATAGACGCTTATAATGTGGTAAAATTGGCATCACGCTGTGGCGGGAGGTGAGGGAGGAAACTCAAAACGCGCGGACCGAGTCGCAGGGGACCGTTTGTTCTATAAATGGGTAGAATATTATTATTATGTGGTTTTTACAGACTTCAAAAAAAGGAGGTATTCAATTTTACCTGTATGTAACCTATGTGGAAAGCTAAACGTAAAAAAAATACTCAAACCGATGCGTGTGGAACCCCTTTTGAACTAAGCGAGTATACATTTTGAAAAAATAAATATAATGATGTAGATCAACAAATACTTTCAACTAAAATTGGTTTGAACGATATCGAACTAGTCGTTATTGAGATAAAGCACATTTTCAACAACCACACACATAACTTTGTTCTTTAAACAAACACTATGAAAAACAAAGTCATATTTGTTGTCAACAAAATATTGTGGTATTTTGGCTAAGTGGAAGTAAGTGGATCCTTAATTCAGTTAAAGTTTGCACGGAACCCTCAGAGTGCGGTTGGCCGGTTTTTGTTGGAAACTAACCCTTATTACAACTGCATAAGATACCGCAGTGTTTACCTTGACGTGCTGTTGTCCGTACTTAACTTTTACTGTTTTAGAATGAAAATAGGATAGGATTGACATTATTAAAATGAAAATCAATTCACAGTATAGTAAGACAGTAGACTGTGGATGTATAAATTGCAGACGAGGAATCAAACCCCGTGTCTTACGCTATCCGGGCGTATGCCTTTACCACTCGGCCACCGTCACATTAACAAGCCTGTTGAATTTTGCAAGTGCTTTTTAAACTCGTAGGCTGCGTGACCTCATCAATGTTACGAGATTGCTCTCACAATATTCGAAGGAAAATATTTTTAAAAATATTTTAACAATCGGTTAATATGGAGGAAGCCAATTTTTACAAGTGCAATTTATATTATTAAGTATAGTGACAAAGCACTATAAAATAAAAAATCAACTGTGGATGTTATCCTTGACCTTTAACCAACTTTGGATAACAGGCCAGCCTTGGTGCAACGTTCCATCCACACACAGTCCTTAACTTAATTCTAGGGTATTTTCCCCCGTACTTTCGAATAATAAAATAAAATCTTAATTTGTTTTAGTTTTCTTTAAAAAAGACATGTTCAATTGTTCACCGAAGACATATCAACTTATTCACCTGCGTAATAGTGGTAATTTTCTTATTGAAAAAATAAAATGGCTAAATGACAATTTTTTGTCAATTTTAGGGTTCCGTAGTCTGTCAAAGAACCCTATAGTTTCTCCAGATGCTCTATCTTAAAAAAAATATAAAAATCATTTCCCTGACAGTGTTACAGTCATTGCATCATTCATCATAATTAACCGATTTATTTTTATAAATATAGAATTTTTGGAAATGTCTACTTATAAACTACTTAAAGAAGTCCTATTTGTCCCACCCTACCAAACTGTGTTTTATCATAGTCACCCTAAATCGTCATCAATCAACTAATCCAGCGTTTACCAACCTGTGGTCCACGGACCCCTGGGGGTCCGCGAGTATATAGGGGTCCGCGGTGTCAGCACTGGACCATATAAATCGCTCATTAAATGCAAAAGGGCCACAAAACCACAAATGTTTTAATAATAAAATGTGACCTAAGCAAACGATATTTAAAAAAATAAAAAGATGCATCCAATGATGTATAACACTGATATTATTCTATAAAAAAACTTTGTTAAATTAGGTACCTATTTGTTTTTTTTTGTATCTGTAATAACTAAAATACCTGATCTGTTTTTTTGCTGTTTATTTTATTAAGAGGTTTGTGAAAACTGACTGAAAACGCTGGGAAACGCTGAACTAATCACTCGTCGTCGAAATTATGACAATTGAACCGTCAACATTTTGCCTTCGGCATTTCGCAAAACCGTGAGCGTTTATAAACTGACGATGCCATATGTAAACGGCGGAATTATATATGTTTTGCCTGCGGCATATCCACCAAATAATACGAAACGCAATCATGTCCTGTTGCATTATTAAAAAAATAAATAACAAAATGTCTCGTTTAAAATCTAGACTTCATTATTTATTAGAAAAATATAATAGTCCCCCTAGCCAATTTTCGACTACGGTGGCTAGTCACAACGACTAACCGACGTCGCGGGCGGGACATATTATAGTGCAGCAAACACAGGTGCACTCTCTATCTCTATTCCTTTCACTTTCATAGCCCGATTGGACAGCAATATCACACGACCGGAGAGAGATGACTGCCATCTTCCAAACTCCGGGCTGCCCTGAGAATTTCTGAACAGATTAACCCAGGTACATATTTTGGCCCGACCTGAGGCCGTACTCTGGACACAAAATCCGATCCAATGGTTATAGCCATCCTTGTCACTTATACCAGGCCATGTATGCGTGTGTCAGGGATGGCTATATTCATTGGATCGGGTTTTGTGTCCAGAGTAAGGGGGCAGGGGATCGAACCCGGGACCCCAAAAAAAATTACATACCTATAGTTTTCCAAAGAAAAATAAATAAATATGTATTGATGTATGGGTTTCATCCTTTTGTCTTATTATTTATTATTATTTTATTCTTTATTGCACAGACAAAAGAAAGTACAAATGGCGGACTTAATGCTTAAAGCATTCTCTACCAGTCAACCATTGGGTGAGGCAGAAACAAGGTCTTTGTCTTCAAGGTCACCCCTCCTGCCTGATGGGACAGTGCCGCGGTGGACTGCATCCGTCTGCTGGACTGAAACTTGGGTGCTTAAAGTTTCCAGCTTTAAGCACCCACGTTTCAGTATTGTCGGACGCGGCTGTAAGCCGCGACTGAAAATAAGTTTGCACAGTCTTTTCGGACGTGGTTTGCAGACGCGTAGTTGCATAGATTGGAAAGCTCTTCTAGCGTTTAGGATCCATATTACAGAAAATAATTATTCTATAATACATAAATTATATATAAATTCTCTAAGTATAAAGTTTGGAGCTGCAAACTGCGGTGTCGCTAGCGTCGTGTTATTTTTCTTTTACGTTAATTCTTTGCAGACAAGGCACAGTGTCTTCGAATGACATATAGCCAATGAAACGTTTTGATTCACAGGGAATGCGGCTACGTAGAATGATAGGAGCCGTAGCAAGGGAATTTGACAATAATGATGAAAGCACTGGTCAAGCTTGTCATTTTTATATGATTTTTTCCTCTATTTTGAAACGCGTGCTAGCTACTACCACTGATCATATATATGTAATCTTCGTGCTACCGGTGCTACCTCTCGCGCACAGATTAGTAAGAGTATGCTCTCGCGTGGACCGCGTCCTTCTGACTGAATGATGACGCAAGGACGCGTCCCGCAGCCCGCACCCCGTGCATACCGTCGGACGGACGTTTTCGGCTGACAAAAACATCCGGCGCGCCAGATATCTCTTGGACGTCCGAAGGCTGAAGGTCAGCCCAAGGTTGCGGCCGCGACTTACGTCCGATAGTTTGAGCAGCTTAGTATACATTCATTGCTTAGATAACTCTTGCGGACGCGGCTTACGGACGCGGCTGTAAACCGCGACTGATAAATTTTCACAGTCTTTCCCATAAAATTATTATTCCTATCGGAAGAGAAGGACAAGCAAAAGCTGTCAAACGAAACCGATTTTGAATGGCAGTAACTAACTTTAGTAAGTAAAAGTAGTAACTTAAAATGAGATTACCTTTCGTCCAGGTGATTTATACCTATCTTCCTAGGTTAAAGATATTAGTTTACTGCATGATAAATAGTCGACATAAAATATCAAACACATGCAGCCCTAGTGTAAAACGAAAAAATATTTCTTTGCACAAAATAATTCGTAAATATGCATAATGTGTTATTTGTCTTTACTTATTACGTAAATAAACGGTTATAGAAAAGAATTAGCAAACTGCGTACTTTAAATTTAACGCGAATTGGCAAATACAAATTGTAAATTAAAAGGCTTCCATTTGGGCAAATTTACCTCATAAACAAAAATTTGTTAGGGTTATTTTGCTGCAATTAACAATAATCAATCACCAATCAAGTCACCATGTTTCAGAAGCACAACTTCTCTTAAATATACACAATTTCATTTGAAATTATAAAAAATCACATGTAAGTAAGTTTCAGCGAGTCTCCATGGGGCGCCGAACTGTTTGACAGCCGCCAAAAATGGTTCTGCTACATCGCATCTCGCATCTCTTTTTATCGCACAGCTTTCTCCTACTGACATCTCGCTCTTGTCGTTCTATTCCAAAAGGGATAATATTTCTATGGTATTTCAACGTCCAGCGTGCCAGATTTCTGTTGGACGTCCGACAGCTGCGTCCGTCAGTCGCGTCGCGTCCAATAGTGTTTTTCCAGTTGGTTCTTCCGTCATCCCAATATCCCTAAACCTGTAGTCTCCACGATCTGTAGACTCCGTTTAGGACATGCATGCACCCTAGTCCATCTTGTAAAATTAGAATCAAGGACAGCTCTCTTTGCGAATGTGGCCTGGACGAAGGCTCCATGGACCATATATTTTTCAACTGCCCCTTAGTTGGTTCTTCTTTGTATGACCTATTACCTAATTATATTCCCCGCCCCTGCAACTTTAAATCTCTTCTCAGCCTAGTCAACTCGCCTTTCATTGAAATTTTTTCAAAATTTATCTCGCGTAACAAAATTAAACTTTAAACTCCTATTAATCGTCTATCTCTCCTGATTTCACCATAATCTTTATATCAATTCGTTCTTTCCCCATATTCCTGATTCCTGTAAATAAACTGTATGTTACACGTTTAAAGTGTCCCGTTAATTATTAAATATATTCATTGTGATGTCGTATATATTTCGTCTTTTTTTGTAGATTTACTAACAACACAGTTACCACATTGACTCATTCCCCACAACAGTGCACAAATCTATACTCACGCGACACTGGCTTTGAGTATATAGGACACTGGCGAACGTGGCAACACAGATTAGCCATTAAAAAGTAGAAGAAGAAGTGTTTCCAGTTTTCGTCGCACCTGTCAGCCGTGTCCGCCAGCCGCGTCCGATAGTATGTTTCCAGCTTTTCCAGCTTTAAATCTTAGATCAAAATGGCCGCCCATCCGGCATATCCGGCATGTTTAAGGTGAACGCAAACTTTTCCGAGCCGAACGCGCCGAACGAACCGAATTTTTGAATTCTTTATATGAAATCTCATGATACCTCGCACACTTCTCCGCGCTGAATCATCCGAATCTGGAGGAACCCCAGGAATCCTAGACAAATTCGGATGACGTTAACGCCCGGGTGCCGTGCGCTATGTGAAGACGCGAAAAGATCCTAATTAAGGTGAACGCACACCTTATCCGAGCCTAACGCGCCGAACGAATCGAAGTCAAGGAGGCCTCGCACACATATCCGAACCGGACGAATCGACCGCGCCGAAAGAATCTACCGCGAATGTTGTCTCCATGAGATAGTGCTATGAGTGACAGCTAAAAGTGGGAGTGAGAAGGAAGATGTTCTGGCGATTCGTCTGAGTCGTCCGCATTATCCGCGCCGAATCGAGATAGCGCTATGTATTATGATGAGTGACAGCTAAAGGTGGGAGTGAGTAAGAAGATGTCCCGGCGATTCGTCCGAGTCGTCCGCATTATCCGCGCCGAATCTGATGACGTCATCCGTATTTGTCTAGGATTCCTGGGGTTCCTCCAGATTCGGACGATTCGGCACGGAGAAGTGTGCGAGGTTTCATGAGATTTCATATAAAGAATACAAAAAATCGGTTCGTTCGGCTCGTTCGGCGCGTTCGGCTCGGATAAATGTGTGTTCACCTTAATGCGGACGACTCGGACGAATCGCCAGGACATCTTTCTTCTCACTCCCTTCTTTAGCTGTCACTCATAGCGCTATCTCATGAGACAACATTCGCGATCGATTCTTTCGGCGCGGTTGATTCGTCCGGTTCGGATATGTGTGCGAAGTGCGAGGCCTCCTTTTGACTTCGATTCGTTCGGCGCGTTCGGCTCGGATAAGTGTGTACCTTTGACGAGAAATCCATAGACACACATACACAGACAGACCAAAGATCACAGATTAGTAAGAGTATGCCAAAGATTATGAACATTTTTTCGCGTAATTGTTTGGAATTTATGACCAGCTGCTAGTTACCTGCATTTTTGAAAGATTTTGCAATATTTTGTGCTTTTTGTGGTTAATTTGTTCGGTTAGGTGAAGGTGTATGTTAGTTGAGTCTAACTTCCTTGAAGGAATTTAAATTTTCTGGTTAGTTCAAGAAAGTTTCGGTGACATTTTTAATTTTACACTTGTTATAATAAGAGAAAGTGGTCGTCCGTTTGTAATGAAATAATTGTTCGTGTTGAAACGGATTTCTCTTGGTTACACGTCATAATTTTTTTTTCAGGCATATTTCAGTAGTTCAACATAATGGTTCTCGAATAAAATTAACGAAATGTGAAATAGTAAACACCTACCCTATTTGGTACAACACTTGGAACTGGAACAGTGGAACTAACCCAGTACGGCATATCTCCAGTAGGTGTTGTTTACCTTTATTTGGTACTATTTTTGCACGAGTGCTAACTGTCAGCAGTAGTTTCTCAATTTTCCAGGCAACTGGCAAAGGCAGGTCTGTAAATAAATATGTATCTATAGAATATTAGAGTGCATGCAAAAGGTTTGGCTGACCTTAAATTTAATTGCAGTTGATTGTAACTCACAGCAACTAGTTAACTACTAATTTATAACCTTAATCAGTCAGGTATCAAACGACTCCCGGGAGTCGCATAATAATGGAATTTCTATTGTGTCTCGTTCACACATACTTGACGAGTTAACTTGGCATAGTCTATAGTTATTATTTATTAGACATGTATTGTATTATTGTTCATAGGTAAAAATAATGGCTGACAAAGAACAAGTGATACAAGCACTTCGTGCCACCCTTATTTCTGTCAAGGGTGCATTGACAGTCAAACAATGTAATCGTAAGTACTTTATCTTAATCCATCTAATAAATCATTCTGTAAAAAACTAGTCTCAATGGAGCTGTTTGTTTTACACAGTTGTTTTTTTATACAGTAGTGGCTTTATTAAGCTACAATTGACTGGTTATTGAATCAACATTGCAATTTTCCATCGTCAATACCGGCAACAGGTTGGTGCAATGGTGTCATGGAGCACTTGGTTTTGTACCCTTGTGTACCCTTCAACGGCCAATTCACACAACTTAACTATGATCCTTAGACTTGGCACATCTTTGTCTAGATTTCATTACTTTCTAGATTGTACTGTTTTTATTCTTGTACAGTAGCAAAAGTTATTTGTATTGCCTATTCGCGTTAATTATCTATTTTTTTAGACTGTTTTTGTTTAAATGGTTTAATTGAACTGAAAGATCGGCGCGGTATTTACGCCTAAGCCGGTTGTATTCGGTGATTGGTGAAGCATAAGCTTTTATTCTCTTGAAGTCTACATTTATGAGGTGCACCCTATGAAGATTGCTATAACTCGTGAAAGCGCCACGCCAAGCGTACGCTTGGCTACAAAAGCAGAAGGGGAGTCATTCGCCCAGCAGTGTAATAGGCTATAGGCTAATTTACATTACATGTTGTGTCCCACTACGCTGGATTTTTGCAATGACAGTCGATTTTTAGGGTTCCGTAGCCGAATGGCATTAAACAGAACCCTTATAGTTTCGTCAAGTCTTTATGTCTGTCCGTCCGTATGTCACAGCCACTTTATTCCGAAACTATTAGCATTACACAGTTGAAACTCGGTAGGTAGATGTAACCTGTTAACTGCTTTACGATCTTTATACAAAAAAAAAGAAATTTAGGTTCCCAGAAAATTTTTCTTTAAGTCTAACGTTTGAGAGATAGACACTACCAAAGTGATAAAATGGACGTCCCCTCTAACTTTAAAACTTAGCCAGTATAAATAAATAAAAAACATGATGTAGATCTTAACAAACACTTTCAACGAAAATTGGTTTGAAAGAGATCGAACTGGTAGTACATTTTAGCACATTTTCATTAACCGCAAGTCTTCCATTCAAACACTATGAAAAAGTTGTTTTTGCAATCAAAAAATATTGTAAAGTAAGTCTTTTATCCTAGTTTTTATAGTTTTCTCTCTAAGTGACCATTAAACCCTAATTCTATACCAAATTTCAGCTCCAGTCCTTTTTAGGGTTCCGTAGCCGAATAGCAAAAAACGGAACCCTTATAGTTTCGTCAAGTCTTTCTGTCTGTCAGTCTGCCTGTCTGTCTGTCTGCCTGTCCGTCCGTATGTCACAGTTACTTTATCTACACTAATATTATAAAGAGGAAAGATTTTTACCTATTTTTGTATGTTTGTAATAAATAGGCTCAAAAAGTACTGGGCCGATTTAAAAAAATCTTTCACCAATAGAATGCTACATTCTTCCAATTTGACATAGGCTACATTTCATTTTGAAAAAAAATGGGATCCTTGGTAAAATTTGAACAATGTAACCAAAGGTGTAGAAAAATGAGTCTTAAAATGTCTTTCGTCGAATGCGCTGCCGAAAATATTAGCGATAGAACAAAATAATGTACAACAATATTAAAGAACATCATAATGTCTACAAAAAACTCCGCGACATAACTACAATTGTTGGACATATGCTACATATGTCCAACTATTGTAGTTATGTCACTACAACAACTTTTTTCATTTTAAACATTAATGATAATGCTAACCAAATTCAAACCATGCTATTTATGTGTTTATATTAATCCTTATCCAAATAAATTATTTTATGGTCAAGATCATTTAACTACCTATAAAATAGTTTTTTAATTATTTAAATTGGACTTTCCATTCAAAAGATATTACGAATTAAAAAAGGTTTTCCTACCTGACGCTATAACTCCAGAACGCAAGGACCGATTTCCACGGTTTTGCATTCGTTGGAAAGGTCTCGGGCTTTGTGAGGTTTATAGCAAAGAAAATTCCCATAAAACGGGGCCGGGACGGGACGGGGCTGGGGGCGAAACGAAGTTCGCTGGGACCGCTAGTTCTGAAACTATTAGCATTACACAGTTAAAACTTGGTAGGTAGATGTATCCTGTTAACCGCTTTATGATTTAGAAAGTCTAATGTTTAAAAGACAGACGCTTCCGAAGTGGTAAAAAAAAATCGGCCTCTCCCCATCTAACTTTTGAACTGAGAATATAAACACACGCTTTTGAACTGAGCAAGTGTAAATTTAAAAAAAAAAACGTAATGTAGATCTTAACAAATACTTACAACAAAAATTGGTTCGAACGAGATCGAACTAGTAGTTTTGGAGATGTAGCACATTTTTAACAACCGCCGCAAACATAACTTAGTTCTTCATACAAATACTATGAAAAACAAAGTTATATTTGCTGTCAACAAAAAAATTGGTATTTTCGCAAAGTGGAAGTAAGTGGATCCCTAATTCAGTTAAGTTGGCACGGAACCCTCAGTGCGCGAGTCCGACTCGCACTTGGCCGGTTTTTAAGAATTTGTCATTTCACGAATAAGGCATTGTATGCAGAATGAGGTATTATGCGAAAAGGTCTATTTAAGAATAGGTCCAATGAGGTCCAATATCTACTAAACCGCGACATGGTACAGTAAGGCTGCGTTTCCACCAGAGATGTGCGATGGAAATGTGTCGTAAGAGGATGTCTAGCTGTGCTGTGAAAATGTGTGGGTGTTTCCACCAAAGCTGTGCGATGAAAATGTGTCTACGAGGATGTGTAGCGGAGCTGTGAAAATGCGCATTAATGTGTGGTGCGAGGATGCGTTGCGAAGCTGTGAAATGTGTCGACAGGGGTGCGGTATATGCGCAAACCTATTCAACACACATTCCTCGCACACATTCCTCGCACACATCCCTCGCACACATCCCTCGTACACATCCCTCGCACACATCCCTCGCACACATTCTTCGCTTGTTTTGTAAGCGCAAAAACCTAGCTCCGCTGAGCCGTTTCCACCAGAGATGTGCTGACCGAGGCGAGGTAAATGAAGCGATTCTATTGGTTCTTTACAAACACATTCCTCGCTACGCATCCTCGCACATCTCTGGTGGAAACGCAGCCTAAAGGATGGTGCGGCAGTGTTTTGCTTAGCGCTCGACTTGGCGGGGGCACTGTGTGATTTAAAAATCGTTTTAATAAAATTGACTTATCAATTAATAGACTACTCTAAAACACCTTTTCATGTTTTTTTTTTACTTCATTCTCAGGGGATTATCGAGAACTTCAGGGAGAATGGATTCCTTTCAAAAGGTTGGGTTATCCATCTTTAGAAAAGTTATTCCTTGATGTTCCTGGATTCAAAGTAACCCAAATCAATGGAGAATGGTACGTTGATGCTATTGCCAGCCAAGAAACACAACATATTGCTGCAATGGTTGCAAGACAAAAAACTAGTAAAAAAACTAATATAAAGTTGAATTACCCAGTAAGTATCAAGTATCAACTTTTAAAAAGGCTTCAATTTATTTTCATTTTTTAAGTGATGTCTAGGGATTGGATAATCGGATGCATATTTACCTAAATTTGAGGTGCTGGCTATTATGAAATGCACTTTTGAATCGGAAAAATCCCGGGATTGCTGAATTGCCAACTTTAGTTTTTTTTACTATAGAATCAAATCGGGTGTAGGTATGTTATGTTTACTTTTTTCAAGGTGTTGGCTAATATGGAATACAATTTTATAACAAAAAATCCTTGGATTTCTGAATCGAAAAACCCAGTTTTTTAAAAATTATAGAACCAAATTGGGTGTACTGCTATGTGTGTAAGTACTCTTCTAACACTCAACATACTCGTAAATTGATGGGGAGCCTAAAATTTACTTCAAGTTCGACAATACATTAATAATAAGTACCTAGGTATGTAATCCCGGAGTCCTAGACTAGTTTCGTATTCCCAAGTTTTCTGGAATCCCGGAATTTATATTTAAAAAATCATTTTTTTAAAAGCCGCCTCTATTCCATACCTTAGTCTAAAATAACTATAGGTAAATATGCATCCGAGTTCCGACTACCGATCACAGGATTGATAGGGTAAACTACCATATAATGGACAGGACAGTTGATTAAATGCTGTATTTCTATTGAACATTTATAAAAATTATAAATTGCACTTGTAAAAAGCAACCGTGTGAGACAAGGAATCGAACCTTGTGTCTGAGATTCAGATAGAGTAAGACTCTATCTGACCGCATGCCTATACCACTTCACCACTGACACATTGGCAAGCCTGTTGAATTTTGAAAGTTCTGTTTTTAACACAATATTCAACAGGCTTGCCAATGTGTTGGTGGCCGAGTCTTGTTTTGTTTTGTACTTTAGCCCCAAATCTCAGTGAACTTAAGAAAGTCGAGGAATCTTTAGTGTGTATGCTGATGGCTAATCTCAGTTTGGGGTTAGCCTCCGTAGTTGTTAAGATAAAACGTTTACCATTGAAAACTAGATTTTTTATCTAAGTAAATAGAAAATAATCATTATGCCAAAAAAGCGGCTCTCTTTTGCGGCGATTACGCGGCAGCCGCAACAGTTTCCTGAAGGTCATCGCCGACAGTGGGGACTGTCCACTGGTCTGGCATTGGTGTAAGATAACTAAATCGCTTTTAGATATTAAGTACTAACACTAGTTGATAAGTTTTCTGTATTTCCTTTACTATAGATAGATAGTGCCATCCACGAAGGCGCGCGCCACCTTTCGTTCTAATCGTTTTAAGTACATGTGTGCAAGTTTTTAGCAATATTTGATGATGCTATAATGAATTCAATTATTACATATTTATTTTATGATATAAAAATATTTGCCACACACCCCACACCCCGCGCTATCCTTATTCAAAAATGAACGCCGCGCGCCTTCGTGGATGGCACTACCTATAACACTAAATGGATCGCGTTGTCCGATAAATAAACATTTTTTTTTATTTATTTTGTATTTTCAGAATAGATTTCCGAAGAAACAAGGATCATGGCGAAAACCGCTTGCCACTTCAAACTATTCTAACAATTACAATAACCAATACTCAAATCAATATTACAGAGCGAAAAGTGCACCCATTTTCAACAACAATACGTCTTATAACAATAAGGTTGGTAATTTGCATTCTACTAGCACCAATTCGTACTTTAAAGTTTTTATCCAATAATTCTAGAGTGCAATGGGTGGTTTCACCCGAGTTAATACTATTTTTCATTTCGACCGTGAGAAAAAACATTAAAACATTGGTGGTTGTAAATGTCATGGTGAGGTATTATGTATTTCAGTTGTAGTTCAGCGGGAAAAGAAAACTCAAGTTTTTGCACAAAATCTCTGTCCCATACTTAAAACTGAAACCTATTTTTTTTTTGTCAAACTTATGCGTGTGGGGTACATTGAGGTTTCTTAAACCATTTCTACTAAAAGTCTTACATTTGAGAGTAAGACGCTTCCAAAGAAGTATATTGGGCGACCCGTCCTCTAACTTTTGAACGAAGAAAGTGTAAATTTTTGAAAAAAATAGGTAATGTAGATCTCAACAAATACTTTCAACGAAAATTAATTTGAACGAGATCGAACAAGAAGTTGACGAAAACGCAGGAGACCGCTAAAAGAAAAAAAAAACTACGGAATCAACTCACAAGTTTTACATTAATTAATTTGTTTTAGAATAGTTAGATACGGGATTGCTACTATGTACCTTATTATTTATGAGCTTCCGATATTTCGACACTGTTGCAAGCGCCATGATCACGGAGTAACTATTCTAATGTTAGTGACCATGAAAGTTTAAAATAAAATAAAATAATTTGTTTTAGTTTAACAATAAATATAATTATAAAGGAAACGAAACGAAAGCTACGCCTCAAGTGAAACAAGTAACTAAAACAATAAGTGACCAGCATTCCGAAAAAAATGGATCTAATACGGCTAAAAGCTTTGTTAGTGCGACTCCAGGAGTACGGGAAGTGAACATTCTATCTGATGAGGTATGTTTATATCAAAGTGTAATATGCGTTCCCACAGAAGCGGGCGCGCCTGTGTAAAAAGGCATGTGATTCTATTGATAGCTTAGTCCCAGTTGTTTTTTCTATGCACTTGCATTTCATAAAGTCGAGTCCGCGTTGCAATGACCCACTTCTGGGCCCCTATTTTTGAATCACTCGCTTGGATATGGCGAGTGATTTTCGTTCGAAAACGATTTTTTTTCTATGACTTTTGACACTACGTCGAACGAAAATCACTCGCCATCTTGAAGCGAATGATTCGAAAATAGGGCCCCAGATCTGATGGATCTCTATTTTTGAATTACTCGCTTGTATATGGGGTGTGATTTTCGTTCGAAATTAATAAAAATCAACGGAAACTATGCGAAATATAGACGTGAGTACTCACAAAATTGAGCAATGATTTTTCAAATCCTTCCTGTGTAGATTACAACTGGTTTTCATTCCTAAATTCGACTTTAATCAATGAATATCACACGTCATCTTAAAGCGACTGATTCAAAAATAGAGCTCCTGCTCTATTTGTTTATTTAGGGTTTTAAAATTGTCTTCGTCATGAACTTTGAGATTTGATACATTCACACACACACAAATACGTCCAATCGGTGTAAATCTAAAAGCATAAACTATCTATAACTATCAATCAATAAATAAAACATACCTAATTTGATTCTTTGTACACAGTTCAAACATTCCGGTCGTGCTGACAATGAGATAGACACGAAATACAATGGAAAAGTATCAGCATCCCAAAGATTGTCAAATTTACGAGATCGCCTCAGTACAGTAGATCTGATTCCACTTCAAATGCCCGCTTCCAACAACGAATGTGTGGTTAGTATGTAAACTAAGTTTCTTTTTTGTGCAAAGGTCTGTGTGGTGCATGAAAACACCTTTTATGTTCATCCACTCATGCATAGTTTTTAGGGTTCCCAAAACAGAACCCTTATAGTTTTGTCATGTCTGTCTGTCTGTTCGTCCGTAAGTCACAGCCACTTTATTCTGTAACTATTAGCATTACACAGCTGGACCTTGGTTGGTAGGTGTCTCTTATTTACCGTTTTGCTATTCACATACAAAAAGTTTTAAAAAACCCGGCCAAGTGCGAGTCGGACTCGCGCGCCGAGGGCTCCGTAAAAACCTGTAGGTAAGAAAAGTTCACCCATCACGATACTCGAGTCATAGTTATGGTATTTTTGTCGCTAAATGTAATACAAATTTCAAAAACATTAAAATATGGAATGCGGAGGAGGTGACTCTGGCATACGCCCGGATAGCGTGCTATATACGTACTATATAGCGTACGATAGCGACTCGCGCTTAGCCGGTTTTTTTTACTATTATGTTGTAAAAAGCAGGTATTTACTATGACAAATTGCAGGAACTGAGTGGTCCGGTTACCAGAGTAACTCCAGCACATAATTTAGAACCACCTCCAGACTCCACGTCATCGGTATTGAAACTGGAATGGACATGTCGAAAACTTGGACTGCCCGCACCTATTTACAAAGTACACGATTTTAGACCGAAGCGTGGTCCAGTAAGCTATGCTTGTACTGTAAAAGTAAGTAAAACAATTATTTGCAAGGCTTGTTTCACAGTGTCTTAATAAGTTCTGGTTAGCCTTAGAGCGCTCTCACATTTAGCCGACTTTTGCAGCACGATTAGTCGCGCTGCCGATAATTGGCTACTTGACAACTTTTGGAAAAGTATTCTAATATGTGCGCAAGATCATTATGTATCATTTACAATTGGCTACTAGCCTGTAAAGGGAGACACGGTTGTAATTTAGAACGGCAAATTCAATAATGCTTCTTTCCATGGTAGTTTAAAATTTGTTTCCGTATATATTCACTTAAAGCTTTAGATATCCCTACTAATTGGTCTTTCCATACCAATTTCCTGCGATAAATCAACTCTTTTCAATCCTCTAGAAAATAAAAATTATAAAAAAATTTGAAGTAGAGGGTTCTTGAATAATTTAAAATGTCCAATGTCAGTTGTGTTTAAAAAAAATGGTGTAAGTAAAGAAATTATTAAAATTTAGGTGGGCACTACCTATTCCTCCTCGTCGTATCCGGATCCATCTCCATCTGAGGAATTAGCCAAAGAAGTAGCAGCTGTTAAAATGTTAGATGTGATCGAGAGCTCCGAGGCTGGCGGGATGCCGACGTCATCAAGTAGTGACGCCATAGCGTACCTTACGGAGCTTGTAGCGGATCACGAAGCGGGTATTTGGGCTAATACTGTGCCACATTTGTACAGGTATTGCTGTCGATGCAACTTCCTTTTTTTAAAATATATTTTGTTATTTTGATGTTTTTTGTTTTTCTATTATTTTAATCATTTTTTGCCCGATCTATAATTTGTACTTAAAATGAATTTTAAAATGCAAACAAAGAAAGTGTTTTTAATTACGTAACTAACATTTAATAAATGCATAATAATGGTGATGTCCGTGCGTGACGCACGAGAGGTATATTTTTTTATCATGTGGATTCTTATTTAAACCATCGTTAATTATTGTTTTCAAGGGAAAAGTATGGCGAGAATTTACCAAGTAACTGGCAAGAATTAGTTGAGAACTGTCCTCGAATAATAAAAGATAGAGTTGTAAATGGACTATTAGTACTTCTTCCTAATAATGAGGTAAGTTGTGTGGCCCCTTTTCAAATCTTTTAACATAATGAATTTCACCAATACTACTTCTTAATATTGGATTTCATTATAATATGATTTTCTGTGTAAAATACTTGTAAAGTAGGTGAATCACCTGTATGTTCAATATTTTTTTTATCTAAAGAAACTCCTCCATTTTGGGTACTATTATTAACAACACCCCGTGTAGACTTAGACCTGATGATGATGATCTTGAAACCTTTTTTTAGGAAGTCGTAATACCGCCACACATAGAGTCTAGTATGTCAGACGACACTATCGACAGTGAACTACCGCCGTTACAGTTTCCCGATGATGATTATTGGAACGTTTTTGTGACTGTCGCTAATTCCACGCTTGAAATCTGGCTAAGGATAATCGGACCATTGTATAGTGTAAGGATTTATTATTATTATTATGTTTGATTTTCGTAGGTACAATTAATCATGGTGGGTCTCTGTCTATTATTATACCACTGTAGTTCCGTTTTATATCGGCTTGTAAAAATAAGCCTGTTCAGGATATAGTTAACAAATGCTCGATCGAAAGTGCATTTTATTTTTCTTGCACTCTTTCTTGTTATTTTTTTTAAAATTTAAGTTACAATAAACAATTTTATTTACTTAAACTTTATTGCATTGTGAGTTTTACGAAATGTATGGTTAAACCAATCTTAGTTACAGTACATTTCGTTATTGATTGTTGTGTGGCTTCTAGACTAGTGTTGAACTGAATACTTGACAATTTATTTTATTTTTTAGGATGCTTTTGAAACCCTATTGGCAGATATGGCCGCATATTATGAGCAATCGGGTACTTCTGTGGACAAATCTATGTTGATAAAGAATGCTTGGTAAGATTTAGT